>CM064351.1:18512978-18730832 GCA_032595735.1 Pelochelys cantorii | reverse complement strand
TCGGTGTAAATAGTTTTAAACCATTAACAACCACAAACTACCACATCACCATAAATCCCTCTGACCCTGTATATCTGTTTTACCCAGAGAAAACTCATGAAGTTGGGTTCATTCATCAGTGAAGGGGACATACTCACAGCTGCTGTTTCCCCCTAGGGAACAATTATTTACACCGGCTTTGATAATAAACTAAAGTGATCTTATTAAGTATGAAAAGAGGGATTTAAGTAGTTGTGGCTGATACCAGGCAGATCCAAGTAAGATACTGAGCTGAAATATAACAAAAACACACAAAGGAGGCCTAATGCACTCAGAGATGTTGTTACAAATCAGAGTTTCTCACCCTAGATCTCATTTCAGCATAAACCAACCTTGTCTGTGAAGATGGAGGCAAAAAAATTTAGGATTTCAGCTTTTCCCACATCATCTGTCACTAGGCTGCCTACCTAATACATTAGGGGTCCCACATTTTCCCTGACTTCCTCCTTGTTGCTAACATATGACGGAGAATTTTTAATCCGAGGGTTCGGATGGGGGCCCAAAACCCCTACCAAATCAGTTCCAGACACCCTTCTTAAGCAACCAGCTTTATTCAGGAATGCATTCCAGGGCAAAAATCTCCAGGATACTCTCAGGAAAAGTTTCTGCAACTTCCCAAACAAAAGGCAAGGTCTTTTGTACCACCTTACATGGTAATTACCTTTTTCTCACTGACCACTTACAATTGCATGCATATACAGGTCATGCCCCTTTGCACCAAATTCCCTCCAATCATTATCTGTCCCCCTTCAGTCCCTTTGCAGGCCTTACAACAGGTTCAAACCAGTTTTACCTACCCCCCCCCTCCCTTTGCTCACCTGAGTTCAAGCACGTACCTCTTTACAAAGACCAGACTTAACATCCAGGTGTCACAGAGGTCATACTGACAACAAATTAAGTTTATCCTTCATTCCCCCCTTTGATCCACTTGTGGATCACAATTAATCTTAAGCATCCTTTCCCATTCATCCTCAAACGTGCAAGTGTCTTTGTAGTCTTTCTCGGGAGGGTTCGGTACATTTAGCAGAAGCATCTGTTGTACCTTGTTTTCTGCTACATTCTCTATCTTTTGTAAGCACCCTTTAATACAGCATAAGGCTAGCTGTATCATTATGTATATAGAGCATATTAAGACAAGGAACATCAATATTCCTGCCACCACCTTCTTCATGAGTTCGCTTAACCCTATTCCCAACCAATTTAAAGGATTCCAGTCTTGCAACTGCTCTCTAACTGTTTTTGTCTGGACAGACAATGTTTGGATTTCTTTTATCCTTATGGTTAGGTTTGAACTCACATCAGAAACTTTAACACAACACTCTGGGCCTATTAATCCACATACCCCTCCCTGAGCTGCTAGTAGATAGTCAAGAGCCAGTCTGTTTTGCTGGGTAAAGATTCGCAATTCATTTAAATTTCCTTGTACCACACCTAGTGCCCCCTCTGTGGTATTCATGAATTTCTCCATAAGCAGGGACATTGTTTTCAAATCATGATTGGTTTTTGCTTGCCCTACCCATGGAATGGTAGTTTCAGCTACTGCAAGGGCAGTTTGTTCTATCCAGTTCCATGCCTTTTCCCAAGACCCATCCCTTTTGTTCCTGATATGCCCTGGTGGCAAAGTGTCAACAATCCTCATAGCTGGTGCCACGAGACCGAGGTAACAAAACCCTGATGCATTTTGCGGAAGCCTTTTATAGGCAAATTTACCGCATATCCACCAATAATTGTACATGTTCCACGAGTCAGACTGATATATCATCATGGCTCGGTTTGCAAAGGTGATGTTACCTTCCTTGCAAAGGTCTGTACTAGTGGTCCCTCCCCATATGGTTGTTATTTCTGGTTTGAATAGAGTACACCAAAGGTTTGTGGTAGACATAGTGGAACCATTATGCCATACATGTGTCCCATCCACCTTTGTTATAATGTGTGTACAGCTTGATTTCCCTACAAAGGTGGTACCTGTAAGATTCCTACATAGGGGACTTGTACCACTAAATGATAATTGGATGTACCCAGTCTGGCTGAACCACACAGTTTGGTCATTTTGTTCCAGTAATGCATCACTTACTAGTCCAGTTTTGTTTAACGGAAGGGCACCTATTGGGTATCCACTGTGCGCGCTTTGTGGTGCCCAGGCACACACCCAACAGTTAGTTTTGTTTGCGGCTCGTGCCATACCTTCTGCCAGCTGCAGAAAGGTATTAGTCCCAATACCATTCCCCCTTTGGAGCCAAATAAGGCCTATACAAAGGAGGAACAAGAGTTTAGCCATTGTGCAGAGATTGTAATCCTTTCAGCACTTGCGCGGACGGAGGTTATAAGGAAGTGTGGAGGAAGGAAAACAGCTTTCAGAAAACCCACCGTCCTCTGACAAAGTGCCGGTAGGGTCAATGGCAAGGTTGGGTGTAGATTCATGTGAAATGTCAATGTGACTAGTAGGACCAGAAGGGATCTGGCCTGTAGTGAGAGCGTAGTGAACGAGGTCCCGGTCTCTGATTTCCGATGATGTATATCCCTTGTCCAGGAGAAGTGATTCAATTTCTCTCTCAGAAAGCGGTAGAAAGTCGTTTTCTTCTGGCTCTGGGCTGACAGGTTCAGTAGGAGGCGATATGTCGGGAGAGGCAAGTTCACACAACTTATGAGGGTCAATGGTGCGGCGCACGTGGCTTGCGTGTATCCAAGAATCTCGCTCGGCTACCTTCACAGCCGTGTTGGTAGTCAGCAGGACCTGGAAGGGACCATTCCACCTTGGAGATAGGCAGTCTTTCCTCCGGAATTCTTTTATCAGGACCCAATTTCCTGGCTGCACGTCATGGCAAGGCACATCAGTTGGGACAGGTAAGGCTTCTGCAACCTGAGAGGAGAGACTGAAAGCAATTTTAGACAGATGTATACAGTATTGAAGTAGTTCGTCATAACATTCAGATAAGTGGGAAGGATTAATTTTTTCAGGAGGTTCAAATCCAAGTAAAATTGGTCTCCCAAATAGAATTTCATGAGGGGTGAGACCATGTTTGCGGTTCGGGGTATTTCGGATATGCATGAGGGCAAGGGGCAATGCCTGCGGCCACTTTAATCCAGTGTCAGAGATAATCTTGCTTAACTTCCTTTTGATATCGAGGTTTTTTCTTTCAACATGCCCTGAACTTTGGGGATGATATGGGGTATGGAACCATTGTTCTATGTGGAGGGCTCTACACAGATCTTGCAGGATTTTGGCCGTGAAATGGGTTCCTTTATCCGAGTCAATTTTTAAAGGGATTCCAAATCTGGGAACCACCTCAGTAACTAATTTCTTTACCACAGTAGTGGCGTCTGCTCGACGGCAAGGGAAAGCCTCCACCCAACCACTGAACACACATACAATAACCAGACAATACTTAAACCCACAGGAAAGGGTTAACTCTATAAAATCGATCTGCAAATATTGGAAGGGTCCATAGGCCCAAGTATGAGCACTCGGAGTAGTCTTTTCTCCACCCTGGGTAGAGAACTTTTGGCAAGTAGCACAATTGCTGGTGATTTTAGCAGCAGCTTGGTGAATCCTAGGCGCATACCAATGCTTTAGAATCTGGTCCGCTACCCCCCTTTTGTTCATATGTCCTAATCCATGGGTAATGGTAGCCAATTGGGACACCAAAGTAGAAGGAGCCACAGGTCGTCCATCTGGTGAAAGCCAAATGTTATTATCTTGAATACGACACCCAGCTTTGTACCAATTGTGTTGTTCCTTCTCAGGTGCCCTAGATTGCAATAGGGATAAATCATTTAAAGTCAGGGGAACAGAAACAGCGACCAGGATTTGAAATGGAGCTGGAGGTCCACAGGCAGCTGCATTCCTGGCTGCAAAATCTGCCCGTCTGTTTCCTACCGATACAGTATCAGTTTTATCAGTGTGAGCACTGCAATGCATAATAGAAATAGCAAAAGGTAATTGAATAGCAAGCAAGAGGTCATTAACAAGGGATCCATTAGAAATGGCACTTCCCGAGGACGTTAAGAATCCTCGATGTTTCCAAATCTGACCTACAGAATGGCAGATATTAAAAGCATACATTGAGTCAGTATAAATGTTAACAGATTGATCAATAGCTAAAATACAGGCACGAGTGAGAGCAATTAGTTCAGCTGCTTGAGCACTTTTTATTCCTGGAAGAGAATGAGTTTCAATTATTGCATGATCAGAAACAACAGCATACCCACTTATAAGGTTTCCCCTTTCATCCCTTTTACATGACCCATCAGTGTAATACACTAAATCAGGATTTGACAAAGGAACGTCCCTTAGATCGGATCGCGGGGTACAAGTGAGGTCCACCAATGCTAAACAATCGTGGGGTTCCATCTCATGGGTCTCTCCATCAGTAGGGTTAGGGAAAAGGGTGGCGGGATTTAAAGTAGAACAGCGTACTATGGAGACATTCTGGGCTCCTAAAAGGGCTTTCTCATAGTTAGTCAATCTTTGCATTGACAAATGCTGGGTCTTAGTCTTATTCACTAAAGCTTGCACTGCATGGGGTACAGCAAGTGTTAGGTTGTGACCTAATACTAGACATTGACTTTTCTCTAATAGCACAGCAGCTGCGGCCACAGCTCTGAGGCACGGGGGAAAACCCTTTGCTACTGGGTCAAGCTGAGCACTAAAATAAGCTACAGGACGAGGGCGATTTCCAAATGGCTGGCATAATACTCCTGAAGCGACCTGATCCTGTTCATGGCAAAAAAGAGTAAAGGGTTTATCATAATCAGGGAGCCCAAGAGAGGGTGGAGAGGCCAAAGCAGCTTTCACTTTCTGAAAGGATTCTTCTTCCTCCTCTGTCCATGGGACGGGATCCTTCACCTTGTCAGCTGTCAGAGATACAAGGGGTTTTACAAGACCAGAGAAAGTAGGAATCCATTGTCTGCAATAGCCAGCAGCGCCTAAGAGAGACCGAACCTGTTTCTTAGTTACTGGGCGAGGGAGAGAAAGAACAGAGGTTATGCGTTTATCAGTGAGCTTTCGCCCTTCTTGAGATATGAGGTGACCCAAATATTCAACCTCTGCTTTACAGAACTGGAGCTTTGCCTTGGAGGCTTTGTGACCTCTCTTTGCTAATTCACACAGCAAATGAACAGTATCCGTTTTACATGCTTCATGATTAGGTGAGGCTATCAATAAATCATCAACATACTGAACAAGGATAGACTCCTTGGGCAAAGAAATTGAATCAAGGTCCCTTTTTAACAATTGTGAGAAAAGGGTAGGACTTTCAGTATATCCTTGAGGAAGTCTGGTCCAAGTCAGCTGCTCCCCTTTATAGGAAAAAGCAAACAAAAACTGTGAATCCTTATCAATGGGAATGGAGAAGAAAGCTGAACATAAATCTATGACAGAAAAACATTTAGCACCTGCAGGGATAGAGGACAATATTGTTGCTGGATTAGGAACCACAGGAAATCTGGGGATAACAAACTGATTTACAGCTCTTAGGTCCTGCACAAATCTATATATCTGTCTCCCTTGATCATCAATTTTCCCCTCCTTTTTGACCGGAAGTATTGGGGTATTACACACAGACTGTGTTCTTAACGTAGGGTGGACGCTTACCGCCAGTGAAAGCAGCCGTTCAGGACAAGGAGAGAGGAACGGAACAGTGAGATTTTGTAACACGGATCTCTTACCGATTTGTATGGCGCCTTTCTGTTCAGTCTCTCCGGTCCGGCCCGTCTCAATCACCTGGTGTCCCGATCCATCCCACTTCTGACACCATAAATGACGGAGAATTTTTAATCCGAGGGTTCGGATGGGGGCCCAAAACCCCTACCAAATCAGTTCCAGACACCCTTCTTAAGCAACCAGCTTTATTCAGGAATGCATTCCAGGGCAAAAATCTCCAGGATACTCTCAGGAAAAGTTTCTGCAACTTCCCAAACAAAAGGCAAGGTCTTTTGTACCACCTTACATGGTAATTACCTTTTTCTCACTGACCACTTACAATTGCATGCATATACAGGTCATGCCCCTTTGCACCAAATTCCCTCCAATCATTATCTGTCCCCCTTCAGTCCCTTTGCAGGCCTTACAACAGGTTCAAACCAGTTTTACCTACCCCCCCCCCCTTTGCTCACCTGAGTTCAAGCACGTACCTCTTTACAAAGACCAGACTTAACATCCAGGTGTCACAGAGGTCATACTGACAACAAATTAAGTTTATCCTTCACATACCTATAGAAACCCTTCTTGTCCCTCACATCTTTTAATAGCTGCAACTTCAGTTGTACTTTGGCCTTCCTGATTAAACCCCTTCATGCCAAATTCCCTTGGGGTGTGTCTAGACTACATTCCTCTTTTGAAAGAGGAATGCAAATGAGGGAAATCAAAAATGTAAATGAAGCACTGATTTACAAATCTCATGCTTCATTTGCATAATCTCGTCTGATCGCTTTTTCGGAAGAGTTTTTTTTTAAATGCCGTCTAGACAGAGTTCTTTTGAAAATAGCCCCTTTTTTGAAAGAACCCTGTAAACCTCATTTTTTCATGAATAAGGTTTCTTTTGGAAAAGGGGTTTTCTTTCAAAAGAACCCCGTCTAGAATTCGGGGGGGAGGGGGTGTTCAAAAAAATCTCAACCAAAAAAGTGATTGGAACAGAGTATACAAATGAAGCACAAGATTTGTAAATCAGCGTTTTTTATTTCCCTCATTTGCATTTGTCTTTCAAAAGAGAAATATAGTCTAGATGAACCCTTGGTGGCCATGCTCACACAGAAAGTGGAGGGCGGAGTAGAGAATCTGAATTTCTCTTTGTTACAAGCAAGAACTCTGGTCTCTGGGCCCAATTTCTTCGCCAGGTTGTTTGGGTGAGTTGTTGGGGTTGTGGCCACAGGACAGGGCTAGACAATAGCACTGTGGTGAGAGATGAGTGCTATGGTCATTGGTTGTGGTAAGGGTTAAGGTTAAGGGAGGAGTAAAATAATTTAAAACTTTCAGGTATCTTCAGGACTCTCTGCTGGAGCAACGTGTATCAAATACAGAGACAATTTCTGTCTCATTTCACCCTGTGCCCTGGTGGAAGCCCAAGACTCACACATGTACTGAAATCAACAGACACAAAGCTGAGTTTAGATTCTGCTTTCTCAGGGTCACAGAGTGTAGGAGTCATTCCCTCTTGCTGCTCTCCACTTCAGCTCCCTTCTCCTTTGGTTCCGTTATAGTTGCAAAGCCTCTGAAAAGCACTGAGGGATCTGCGCCCAGAGAACACACCAGAAACACAAATTCTGGTTGTCACAATAAGGGACCCAAAGCCCCGGGTTCTGGAGTGGAGCAGGTGGAACAGGTAATGGGAATGGATTTAGAGATTCAATCCCCCAGCACAGTCTGGCTGCCTTGAAACTGCCCGGCTGGAATCTTGTGCCTGATCCTGAGATGCAGCTTCCCATCTGGGCTGGGCAGGTAGAGAACAGCCCCACAGGGAAGCTGTCCGGGGTTTGTTCAGGCAGGAGAAAGGGCTGAGATTTGGTCATCCCTTCCCCATCACTCCCAACCAGCATGGACTCACAGAGACGTAGGGCAGGGCCGAGACATCCAGAAATCTCCTAGTCTGTTGCGCTGTGCTGAAGCAGGATTGCTTAAACACAGGCCATCTCAAGGCTTGTTCAGCCCTTCATAGGAGATTCTCCAACTCCTAAATCGCCTGTCCTAGAACTTAACAACACTTAGAGTTAGAAAGTTTTTCCTAATATCTAACCTAAATCTCCCTTACCACAGATTAAGTCCTTTATTATCTTGTCCTGCCTTCAGTGGGGCTTGAGAAAAAACTGACCCTCATCCTGGTTACAACCTCATCTGAGAATTATGGCAACCATGTCCTCAGCCTTTTCATCTCTTTAATATCCAGGCCCCACACACACCTCCTTTCCTCGAAGGTCTTATTCCCTAAACGTCTGAAACTTTGGTTGCTCTCCTCTGCAATCTTTGCAGTTTGTGCCCAGCTTTCTTGAAGTAAGATGCCCAGAATTGGACACGGATGTTTCCTCACCTGTGCCGAACAGAGAGGGGTGATTATCTCGACTGTCCTAACAACAACACACCTGTTTATACGTAACTTTTATGATGAGCAGAAATGTCTATTGACCCAAATACAGTGTGTGCTCCAGTAGAACTCCTTTTCTATGGCCCTAAGGCCATGCCAGTTACACCTGCTTTTGTACAGCTGTCTTGCATTGTTTCTTCCATCCTACCAGCTGCACATTTCCCTTCCCTGAATGTCCCATCACTGATTTCAGGGCAATTCTCCCATTTTTTCTCAGATCACGTCACTCCTGTCCTCCTCTGTCACGGTTAGCTCTGATTTTATAGCTGAGTTCTCCACTCCATCATTCAAGCATTGAGTGTCCATCCACCCCTCCCCCTCACCATTTCTCTGTCCTCCCCCACCGGGGCTCAGAGGTCATCTACGTACACATCAAGTTCTCCGCCTCAGACGCTCACACAAGCCAGTCGAAAAACAGAGCCCAGCCTGCTGCAGTGCTGTACAGCAAGGTGGAGACAAAGCCCGCCCACAAGGCAGCCAAATAAGGAGGGGAAACAATGTCTGCATCTCCCTGCATCTTCACCTCCTCCAGCCATCTGCATTCTTCACCCTTTAATACCCCAACATCCCTTATATGTCACTCTGGAAGGGGCTCACTCAAGTCACTGTTATCAAAATATGGAGCCAACCAGCATCAGATACCCTATAAAAATGGGCACCATAGATATCACCACATGAACTATGTACAGGCTGTGTAGAAAGAGTTCTTTGTGAGCTGGAAATATTCCATGGGGGCAGGTGATATACAGGACAGCCCTAGACAAGGGAAGGTGGATATACAAGTTCATAACTGGCAGATTAATACTATACAAGAGTGTCTGTAATGTTTAAACTCTAGGAAATGTGGGTGTGTTGCCACCTGCAGTAATCTCACTGGTAATGCGCATGTCACATGTGGTAGCATGATGGGTGAGTGTTTGCTCTGACACTGCCAATGCCCACACAATCTGGAGAGACCCTGGCCAAGGGTTAAATACGAGTCTGCCAGAAGAGGGGCTATTTCCTGCACAGAAAAAGAGTCCAGCGGACATGAGAGAATGGACCATCACACGACAAAACTTGGTTAGTCCTGCTCCAAGCTCTGGGAGGAAAGTGAGATCTAGTGTGTTCCAGAGAGACTCAGCCCAGCCGTTCTGTCTTCATTTAATTTTCTTTCTACCCCACTTGGCTTAGTGTTTTCTTCGCCAATTTTTTTAGTAGTCGCTGGGCAAGTGCACCCCGTCGCCTTGTGGGGTGAGCTAAGGGTGTGGTAGTCCCGTGGATAAGTCAATATGGCTTCCCTTAGCCTCAGGGTGGCGTTGCCCAATGGACAGAATCAATGGGACAACCCCTGGCTGCAGAGCAGTGTGGCCCAGTGGCTGGAGCAATGGTGGTAGGGGCAATAGATAGTCCCTGGGCTATTTCTTATTGTGACTCCTACACTAGTAGTCTCTGGGCTCGTTGTGCAGTGATGCTTCTGGTTGCTGCAACCTCCCTGGGTACCTGGGCACCTCTCTGGGTCTCAGTGTCTCTCCTCTTGTTCTGTTGGGTTGGGATTCCATCCGCTGCTCAGCTGGGACCGGCACTGTGTGTCCTTCCTCCTTGGCTGTCAGACCAGACTGAGGTGGGCAGCTTTCTTTAATACTGCAGCAGCACCTGGAGCATGCCCAGTAGAGGTGGGTGGGCACAGCTCTGCACTGAGGCTGTGGTGATGTTTTTAAGGTGAGCGGGCTCCAGGCTGGGGTCAAGGGGTTTGCAGTGCGGGAGGGGGCTCAGGGCTGGGATAGGGTGCTGGGGAGCCAGGTGGTTCATGCGAGAGCTCCATGAGTCCCAGCCAATGGGAGCTTTGGGGGCGGAGCCTGCAGGTGAGGGCAGAGAGGGGACAGAGCTAGCTTGGCACTCGGGGATGCGGCTCCAGCCGTGTCACGTGGTCTAGGGGTTAGTGGCTGCAGCCCAGGGCCCCAGGATAAGGGCCACCTGCAAAAAGATCTGCACTTTTAGTGGCCAGGTGTGACGTAGTGGGGGTACCTTGCTGGTTGCTACGCTGGGCAGTGGGTTGTGAGTGACCTCCACTGGCTGCTGTCTGCAGCACAGCCCAGCAGGGCAGGGGATGAGTCATTATGCAAGGGGGCTTCGAACATGTCTGACCAGTTATCTCCCAGGGAGCGGAACAATGGGAAGAAGGGGAGTGGAGCCCTGGCTGGGGGCAGGGCTGGAAGTGAGTTAGTTAGGTTTCTGGCTGGTTTCATGGAGGAAGCAGCCTAGGCAACGGGCTGGGATTTAGGAGCCCAGGCTCCCCCATCTCAAGGGGGGCTGAGGCATCCTAGGCCTGCCCTGTAACCAGATTACATCTATGCTGTGCTGTATCCTGGAGAAGCAATAAACTCCCTCTATTCTACTGGCTGGTGGAGTCTGTTTGTGCCATTACGGGGGTGCAGGAGACGGGAAAACCCCAACGCGCCGCCACACCAGGTAATGTCTCTTCTCCCCCCAGCCCAGGGCAGCCACTGAAGCATCTTTCTTAATCTGGGACTGGGCAATATAAATTATAATATTCGATATAATATTTATCGGTTTCTCTATATGTCCCTTGTCATTCAGCCTGTGGCTCGCTGGGGCAGCGTTGGTCGTTAATTTGCCTCCTGAATCCCTGAGCGCTGTCCCTGGTGCAAGCCCTGCAGGACAAGGTTTAACACCCCTGCCAAAAGCTCCCCCCACACCCACCAGTGTGTGTCCCAGCCCTGTTCCTGACCTGCCACAATCACAGGCCTCCTTCGGCTGCAGCCCAGAACTTTCCAGCCTCCCAGCTTCCCTCCCTCCCGCTGTTCGCTGCTGTGACTGGGGCAAATCCAGCCTGTCTCCTGGGGTGGCCTCTCGGCTGGACAGACCCAGCCAGGGGGGAGCCGGCCCCCAATCTCCCGCCCCTAGTCCCCTTTGCACAAATCCCCGCTCCAGTGACCGACTCCTGCTGCTTCCCCTTTGTCGCCTTCGCCTGCGGTTTGTGTGAGCCCGGGTCACCCCCCTGGACTGATTCCAAATCCTCATTCCCTGCCCGCACCTGGGGAGAGGCTGCTGGACACACCGCGCTCGCCAGGCCCTTGTTTGTAACCTTCCAGTGAGTGACCCGGCCCCTTCCAGGCACTGACCCCCTGACCCGATGTCAGGCATGGACAGGACCTCGGAGACCCCTCCACACAACGGGATAACTAGGTGACAATGGGGCCCTAAATTCAATACCGGGGAACCGGGCTCAAACCCGGCAGCTGCTTCTCCCTTTTAACCCACCTCCCTGGAGCTGGGCGCTGCACAGACACAGCGGGGGAGAGTCTGACTCCGCCCTGAGCCCCGAGCCAGAAATTCAGAGTTAAGGGAAGGAGGCTGGGTCCGTTATAAGCAGCGGGCCATGCAAATAGGGGAGAGAGGTTCCTGTTTAAATCTGTGCCTCTTTCTGCCCAGCCTGCACCCGCAGGGACAATCCGCAGCCCCTTGGTTCAGAGCAGTGACCAGCCAGTCCCCGCAGAACTTTCCCCGCCAGCAGCAGAGACAATGAGACTTTGGGTCGCAGCTGTTTTCATTATCGCAGCTTTGGAAGGTATTTAGTTCCCCGATGAAGTGGCAGAGCCAGAAGCCCAGACAATTCTCGCTGGTTTTATGCCGGTTCTTCTAACATCCCTTTATTCGCAGGTGCCCGGTCGCAGGTGCAGCTGGTGGAGTCCGGAGGGGATGTGAAGAAGCCCGGAGACTCTCTGCGCCTCTCCTGCAAAGCCTCCGGCTTCACCTTCAGCAGCTATAGCATGGACTGGGTCCGGCAGGCTCCCGGGAAGGGGCTGGAGTGGGTCGCGTTTATTTACAGCGATGGGAGCCCACAGTACTACGCAGACTCAGTCAAAGGCCGATTCACCATCTCCAGGGACAATCCCAACAACCTGCTGCACCTGCAAATGACCGGCCTGAAGCCCGAGGACACCGCCCGCTATTACTGTGCCAGACACACAGCGACACGAAACCTACCGACGCTCCTGCAAAAGCCCAGGCTGCAGAACCCGCGGCCGCCACGCGGGGGCAGCAGAGACACAAAGCGCCGGGCGCTGGGCACAGAGCGGAGAACGAGCTTCGGTGGATAAAATACAAAGCACGGAGCGATTTTAACCCTTTCGTTGCCTAGAAACGTTTCACCCCCCCCCCCCCCCCCGTTTGCTTCACGGTGTTCCCCTGGGCCTGCGGGGCAGACAGCGCTGGCTGCCTCAGCCCGTCCCGTTGAGGCGGGAGCCCTGTTCCCACGGCCCGGCTCGCCTTGCTGATCGGGCACTTTCACTGGTGTAAACCGCGATTCATTGGACTCGTTCCCACGTGGCTCCTGCGCTCCCCTTCCCGCACAGAGACCCGGGCCCAGCTTCCTCGGAGCCACCCCGGCCCGGGAGAGAAGGTCCCCCGTGGCCTGCGCTCTGCAGCAAGTCACGCGGAGAGGTGACAGCGGTTCCTTCTGCCCCTCGGCTCCCTGCCAGTGCCCGTGGGGCGGAGGGTGACGGGAAGGAAACACGTAGACAGTCCACAGTCAGTTATCAGAGGCCTTAGGAAGCAAGAGCGGCTGGACACTGGATCTATTGAGGACAGCAGACGGGGAATTGAGTCCAGTTGTGCCCCTGTGCCTTACAGAACAGGAGTGACTGTCCGCAGCTGGGACAGGACACACACACACAGTAACACACACCGCAGACACACAAACAAATCAAACACAGCCACTCAGACACAGAGACACTCAGACACACTCAGGTCTCCTTCCCTTTTCTGAGGCTAAAAGGACGAAGAGGGGGAATCGTTTCTGTGGTTACTGAAGGGACAGATCCGCTCGGGGCAGCAAAGTGTCACGTTCGCTTCGGAGACTGAACTTTTGGCCTCAGCTCTGCAAGCTGGGCTGGAACTGCAGCGCGAGGCTCTACCCAGCCTAATCGCTTCCCAATCACCCCGAGTTCGGTGCCCAGCGCCCCTTGGAAGTTCGGCTATCACCGCTTACAGGCAGATTTTCCCATTGGAGAGTGCCCGAAAGGCAGGAAGAGGGCGAATAGAGTTAACTGAATTTGTATCGCTTTTTATTCCCAAATCCAGCTCACCCGGTCTGGGACTGACTATGTCCCGGCCTTCCAAGGGCGACTCACCATCACCAGGGACGACTCTATGAGCACGGCCTGGCTGCAGCTTTAGTCCCTCCAGACAGCATTTGCCCGGGTCAACAGCCCGGGATAATTTCGCCCCAAACTTCATAGTCCCCTGACTCACTTAAGTCGCATGGTAATGAGAGTTTTCTGACTGCAGCGCTAATTCATTTTTCAAAATATGAATTAGGCCCCTGTGTCACTCGTGACAGCAACAAAACATCCCTGAGCAAATGCCCTGAATGCCAGACAACGGGAGACTTGGGGGAAGAGTCTTTCAATATCTCCTGTTGAATCTAATACTCATTGATAGTGAAAAAAGAAGGGGTTGTCTGCACCCCCATGTCACCCTCCCTTTCACAGTGGAGGGTGGGGTGTCAAATCCCTGCTCCCACATCAGGCTGAGGAGGGATGATCTTGGTTGTATCCTTTCTAGGCAAGTGATCTAACCACTAAGCAATAGGAAGCACCATCAACTCCTTCTGTGGACAAGGGATTTGGGGGCTTTATTAAGTGTCAGCTGAGGCACTTACCTCCAGGGCTGTGAATCCCAACTGGAGTTCCGTACCTAACTCCCTTTCGCAGGTGGTACCCGCCCCCTTTTTGGCATTTGCTCGAGCTAGAAGCTGCACGAGCAACCATCACCCGTTTAGTGACTTTTGTAGGCCCCCTAGCTCTCCTCACAACCAACAGGAGCTGTGATCACCGTACCCAAGGAGGCTGAGGTTAATACGGTGAAGTGGGTGCAGACCGAATAGGGCCCGCGGGCCAGTATTTGCCCACCGCTAGTCTGAAGCAAGTTGCAAGCGATAGGAAGTCACATGGCGTATTTACCTTACCCGTGTGTCCCTGAACGAACCCCCGACACATGTATGTTCCTATCAGCCCTGGTACCTGCTTCTCATCGGACGTGGAAGCTCTTTCTAAGGAGAGGTCAGTTCTGTTACGTCGTGGTTCACAGATGGGGAAACTGAGGCACAGGGAGCGGAAGGGACTTGCCCGCGGTCGCCCAGTGGCAGGGGCAAAGCCAGGATCCGCATCGAAGCCTCCTGATTGCGAGCCTGGTGCTTTGTCCTCACAGAGCAGCCTGCTCTGTATTCAGCAATGCCCACGTGAGCCGTGCGGTGCTGCAGCTCAGACTAGTAGATCCTAGCAGAGATTTCTGATAACAATAAATAACCATTAAAATAATAATAAATTCTTCCCCTCCCGTTGGCTCGCCCACGTACGCAAGCCCCTCACAGACACCTCGGGGGGGGAGGGGTGTGGCCCCTTCCCAAGGGCTGGGCTCGCTGTGACTGCGGGTCTGTGCAGCGCCGAGCACAACGGGGCTGCGGATTTGGGAGGCGATAGCTCGGATCTCCTTTCCCCCGACCCCAAATTCCCTTATTTCCGGGGACTGGTTTGGGACCTAAGGAAATGGCCGGACATTTACTGGCTTTAGCTGCCCCTGCTGCTGAGCCAAAGGTCCCGGCCCCAGAGCAAGGCCTCACACGGTCGGGGGAGCGAAATTCCATGGAAAAATGGACGGTGATTTCACTAGCCCTCACACTAACTCCAAGACTATAACAGGCTTCAAGAAAAAAAACGAGCAAAATGTATAGCGGGCAGGTCCATCGATGGCTGTGAGCCGCGATGGGCAGAGATTGGGTCTCCAGACTTTGCTAAGAAGAAGCTGGGAAAGGGAGACAGGGAATGAGTCACGTGGTGATTAACTGGTCTGTTCTTTCCCTCTGGGGCACCTGGCAGGATACGGAGCTAGATGGTCCCTTGGTCTAACTCAGTGCGGCCCTTCTCATTCCCTCCGGCCATTTATCTCATTCTGCTACAATCCAAGTTTAGCTTTGGCCTTCACAGGATTCCATGGCAACGCCTTCCATTGGTTCACCGTGACACTGGGAGACAAGAAAGAAAGACAGAAAAGGGCCGGAACACGCAGCGGTCGCCGGTCGCTTGTTCATTTCCCTGCCCTGGGACCCAGCCACGAGGCCGCAGCGGAGCAGAAGCGCTAAGAGCTCCTGCGCTCACCGCCCCTTTTCTAGGGCGGTGACGGGGTGTCGGACTTTATGCAAATCTCCCCGTCAGGGCCCGGGTTAAATCGCAGCTCCTGGGTTCTCCAGGACCCGCCTGCCCAGGGGCTGCAGCGAGTTTCAGTTTTTCATCGTTCTCATCGCACCGTTTCCCAAGGATGGACCCCGCGGTGTCGCTGCTGCTGTTACTCGCCCTCTCGCCCTGTGAGTCGGGAGGGAAATCCGGGGGATGATCAAAGCCTCAGGGAGCGAGCTGAGGATTTAACTGTAACGGTTCGTGTCTTTGCAGGTGCCCGGTCCCAAATCCAGCTGGTCCCGTCCGGGCCGGGCGCGGTGAAGCTCGGAGAGACCCTCACCGTGACCTGCGCCGTGTCTGGTTTCACCATTTCTTCTGGCTACCATTGGGCCTGGAATCGGCAGGCCCCTGGAAAAGGTTTAGAATTCATGGGTCATATGTATGGACCCAGCGGGGGCACCAACTACGCCCCGGCTTTGCAGAGCCGGATCACCATCGCCAGAGACACCGCCAAGAACCAGTTCTCGCTACAGCTCCGCTCTCTGACAGCTGCCGACACCGCCACCTATTACTGTACCAGACACACAGTGACACAGAGCGCAGCAGGACCCGTACTAAAAGGGGAAGCGGTTTCCGTGCAGCCATTCAGGGCATTTCAGGGAGAATCTCTCAAGAGTCCAGATTTCATAAAGTTCACACAAGCAAAGACGCACGGATATTGCAGACCCGGAGTGAAACCGGTGTCACTCTTTCTTCCAGGACTAAGGCTTAAACAAGGCAGCCAGCGGCAAACTCCAACTCTGCCCCTGTTCTCCCATCCCCCGCCCGCTCCCCTGCCGCTTACACCCCAGGGCGCTGCCGCGCCTCGTGGGAGCCGGTGGAGCTGTCCATGTGCCCAGGGGCTGGGACAGGGCGACGCTCATTTATGGACCGTCTCAAGCGCTAGGGACTGCCCGGTGAGTGAGAGCTCCAGGCAGGGTGAGACCGCGCCTGGGCTAGAATAGAGTAGAATCAAACGGGGAACCCCAGAGGGGAACGCGACGCGCCAGGACCCTCCTGACACCCGGGATTGCCCGGCCTGGACAGAAGAAATGACGCAGGTTGTCACGTGGCCCTGCTCAAGCGCCTGCCCTCTTTCCCCCCAGCAGTCAGTGTCGGAGCGTTCCGGGCTCAATGGCTGGGAACCAGGAGCTGCTGTGACCAGGAATGTGACACAGGGGCCCGCCCTGCCCAGCCGAACAGGCGACGCTGTCCTGGGCACCTGCTCTCTGTCCCCGCCCTGAAGCGCTCCCAGGCTGCACAGACACTGGGGAGGAACGACAGAGCCCGGGGAAACGGCTTCCCAAGGTCCCCTGCAGGGACAGACCCACCCACGGCAACTCCACTCTGCGGTTCTAACTGAGGTCCCCTCGCCTCTGCAAGCCCAGCACATCCCGGAAGCTTCTTCTTCCCCCTGTGCCCAGCCCCTCTCATCCCATCTGGGGCATTTTTCGGTCTGTGGTGCCGGACAAAACCCCCTGTCACAGAGGGTGTAGATCACCCCCGCGCCCGACCAGAAGTGGCTGGCACTGGCTTGCGGGCCCTCGCTAGGTCCTTTCCACTCCCGCTGTTACTCAAAAGAAACTGAGGCCCAGGTTCACTAAAGCTGAGATTATTTAACCCGCCTAGGGGATTTGGGCACCTACCGCCCAGAGTAAGACGAGTGGAAATTGTGCGCAGGGAGCCGCTGGCTGGATTTACCCAAGACCTTCAGGGACGCAGCGGATGATTTAGGAACCTGTCCTCTCTCCTAGGCCCATGGCAAATCACCAGAGCAACAAACAGCTCAGCTGAGCGCTGTGGTCTCTCCGGGGTGCACAGAGGACCCCTGTTCCCTTCAGGGGACATCACCCTTATGCTGAGCGCTCACCCCCTGCCGCCTCTTACCCCCACTCGGAGAAACCCGCCTGCAAATCCCTGCCCGGGGGGTCTTGATTAAACACCAACCCCTGGTCCTAGGAGCCTCAGGCTCTGCCCAGACGCAGACCTGTCCGGCCCTGCCCGCTGCAGCGTTTCCCTCAGTGCATTAGAACTATCATGAGATCCCTGCTGCTTGTCTGGTCCCTGTTCTCCGGCCCCTCCCGTGAGTGTCTATGTGCTGCGGGGGGGAGGAATAGGGACCGAGCTGGAGACTTTCCCGTGGGTCATGTTCGCTTCCTTTTTTTTCCCCCAGAAGTTCTCTCCCAGGTGCAGCTGGTCCCGTCCGGCCCGGGGGCGGCGAAGTCGGGCGCGACCCTGTGAAGTCTCCGGTGTCTCTGTCAGGGATCACTACTGGGCCGGGCCTGGTTCCGGCATGTCACCGGGACAGGGCCGGAGTTGCACGGGTACATCCGCAGCGCTGCACAGGGAGGGACCGCACAGCACAGCCCTGCTCTCCGGCCTCGAGTCATTTTCACCAGGGGCACCTCGACTGACGAAGTTTATCTCCAGCTGGCCCCGCTGGCAGTTGCAGACGCCGCCCCCTGGTGCTGTGCCAGACACACCCAGTGACGCGGGGCAAAGCCGGGACCCGCACAAACAGAGGAAGCGAATGTCTGAGGAGCTAGACATGGGCACTGCGACCTGCAGGGCACGGGCAGGCAGGGCACCGCTGACAGTGGAAGCCCAGGGGCCAATCCCCTTCATCCGACCCTAGCCCCCTCCGCCTGGGAATGGGAAACAGGCGATTCAGTGCACCCCCGCTGCAATGAGCACCCTGGGGTGCACAGACACAGGGGTGACGGTTACACCGGTGGTGAGACATTGCGTTTAGACTGGCAAGTTTTTGCACAAAAACTTTAGACTTTAGCTGTCTACACTAGCCACTTGAATTTGCGCAAGAACACTGACGATCTAATGTATGCTCGTCAGTGTTCTTGCGCAAATACAATGATGCTCCCGCTCTGGAAAAAGCCCTCTTGTGCCATTTTGGCGAAAATGGCGAACCATGTCTATATTGGCCATGGGTGCTTTTGTGTAAAAGCACTTTTGCGCAAAAGCATCCATGCCAATCTAGACGCTCTTTTCTGCGAATGCTTTTAACAGAAAAACTTTTCCGTTAAAAGCATTCGCAGAAAATCATGCCAGTCTAGAGGTAGCCGGGCCTGGTCACCACAAGATGCTCCCTCCCTGCCTGTCTGATTGACCCAGTTCCCAGGTGTGGGGGATGATTCACTTCTGGGGATCAGGCTGCCTGTGACTCTCATTGGGCACCAACAAATTCAGATGCTCAGACTCAGAAACGCTTGTTGCTCCAGGGGGGCCAAATCTCAGCGGTGCTGGGCAAGAACGTTTCCACCTGAAGTCAATTAAATCTGCAGGGGCCCTGCACCACCAAACATCAGCTCTCTGTCTGCAACGCAGTCTGGGAAGGATAGATTGAGGGGAAGGGCACTGGCTGGATCGATGGGAAAGGATTTGGGTTCAGTTCTGGTTTCTGCCAGGCACTACCTGAGAGACAGTGGGTCACCCAGTTCCTCTCTCTCCCTGCCTCAGGCCCTCCTACAGCAATTCCCCTTCTCGCTCGGGTTTTTCCTCCCTCCTCCCAGCAGCTATGCACCAGGCCTTCCCCAGGTAACAGTAGCTGCAGCTCTGGATGAGCCCAGACGGGGGCGCTGTTTCGACACAAAATGGAATTCGACCTACATCAAGATGAGGAAGGGGGCTACTTATTCCCCAGCGTGTGCGGGGAAAGCTAAGATTCCCGGTGTCCTGCCCTGTCAATCCCCGTTCCCAGGGCTTTCGGGGGCTTGACGGGACTTTTCAACGCAGGGAAAGGACAAAGAATCGGATTTTCCTTCTTTGCAACAGTACAGGACTTACTATTCTACTGTTTGTATCCCAGTGGAACTTATATCGCAATAGCAAACAGGAGTGACACAAAACCTAGTAGAGATTCTACAAGAACCCATACTAGACCTTCCGCCTGGAGCCGCCTGGGGGCGTCAGTGTCCCTGCAGCTGAGTGGCCTGCAGAGACCATCAAATATCGTCCCCTGCCCTCGCGGCAGGACCAAGCACCCTCTGGATCCGCGGAGTCCAACCAATGATGAACTTGCAACCTAGCCACACTCAACCAGCCAAATAGTGACATGGGCTACTGGCGAGCGTGTTGGACACCACGGATCTAGATACACTTAAAAGTTCAAACCATCTTTAAGGCTATAGGAGGATTATCAACTCACAACCCCTGGTTTACAAGGCCAATGCTCTGACCCTTGAGCTATAGAACCCTACGGGGCTAGGATGGCGCGTCAGGGTTCTCCGCCTCCTGCACCCCTGTAGTGGCACGAACAGACTCCACCAGCCAGTAGAATAGAGGGAGTTTATTGCTTCTCCAGGATACAGCACAGCATAGATGTAATCTGGTTACAGGGCCAGGCCTAGGATGCCTCAGCCCCCCTTGAGATGGGGGGGCTTGGGCCCCTAAATTCCAGCCCCTTCCCTAGGCTGTCTCCTCCATGATTCCAGACAGAAAACCTAACTAACTCACCTCCAGCCCTCCTTCAGCCAGGGCTCCCCTCCCCTTCTTCCCATTGTTCTGCTCCATGGGAGATACCTGTCTAACGAGTTTCGAAGCCCCCTTGCATAATGACTCATCCCCTGCCCTGCTGGGCGGTGCTGCAGCCAGCAGCCAGTGGAGGTCACTGTCAACCCACTGCCCAGCATAGCAACCAGCAAGGTACCCCCACTACCTCACAGGGGCTCGAATAGCCTGCACGTCTCTGCCAAGTGACTGGAAAGACATTCCCCTGCCCAGGACTGAAACCATCGAGTGGCCACACTGCGTCAGACCAGAGGTCTCTCTAGCAGCCCACTGTCCTGTTTGCTGACAGGGGCCAATGCCAGGTACTTACATAAGAACATAAGAATGGCCATACTGGGTCAGACCAAAGGTCCATCGAGCCCAGCATCCCATCTGCTGACGGTGGCCAATGCCAGGTGCCCCAGAGAAGGAGAACAGAAGACAATGATCAAGTGATTTATCTCCTGCCATCCATCTCCTGCCCTTGTTATGAAGGCTAGGGCACCATACTTTATCCCTGGCTAATAGCCATTTATGGACCTAACCTGCAAAAATTTATCAAGCTCTTTTTTAAACCCTAATAGAGTCCTGGCCTTCACAGCCTCCTCGGGCAAGGAGTTCCACAGGTTGACTGTGCGCTGTGTGAAGAAAAATTTCCTTTTATTAGTTTTGAACCTACTACCCATCAATTTCATTTGGTGTCCCCTAGTTCTTGTATTATGGGAAAAGGTAAATAATTTTTCTATAATCACTTTCTCCACACCATTCATGATTTTATATACCTCTATCATATCGCCCCTCAATCGCCTTTTTTCCCAAACTGAAAAGTCCCAGTCTCTCTAGCCTCTCCCCATATGGGACCCTTTCCAAGCCCCTAATCATCTTAGTTGCCCTTTTCTGAACCTTTTCTAATGCCAATATATCTTTTTTGAGGTGAGGAGACCACATCTGCACGCAGTACTCGAGATGTGGGCGTACCATAGTTTTATATAGGGGAAGTATGATATCTTTTGTCTTATTATCTATCCCTTTTTTAATAATTCCTAACATCCTATTTGCCTTACTAACTGCCGCTGCACACTGCGTGGATGTCTTCATAGAACTATCCACTATAACTCCAAGATCCCTTTCCTGATCTGTCGTAGCTAAATTTGACCCCATCATGTAGTACATGTAATTTGGGTTATTTTTTCCAACATGCATTACCTTACACTTACCCACATTAAATTTCATTTGCCATTTTGCTGCCCGATCACTCAGTTTGCTGAGATCTTTTTGTAGTTCTTCACAATCCCTTTTGCTTTTGACTGTCCTGAACAACTTTGTGTCATCTGCAAACTTGGCCACCTCACTGCTTACCTCATTTTCTAGATCATTGATGAACAAGTTGAACAGGATTGGTCCCAGTACTGACCCCTGGGGAACACCACTAGTTACCCTCCTCCATTGTGAAAATTTACCATTTATTCCCACCCTTTGTTTTCTGTCTTTTAACCAATTCTTGATCCATGAAAGGACCTTTCCTCCTATCCCATGACCACCTAATTTACGTAAAAGCCTTTGGTGTGGGACCGTGTCAAAGGCTTTCTGGAAATCTAGGTATATTATATCCACTGGGTGCCCCTTGTCCGCATGTTTATTAACCCCTTCAAAGAATTCTAACAGATTAGTTAGACACGACTTCCCTCTGCAGAAACCATGCTGACTTTTGCCCAACAATTCGTGCTCTTCTATGAGCCTTGCAATTTTACTCTTTACTAATGTTTCTACTAATTTGCCTGGTACTGATGTTAAACTTAGCGGTCTATAATTGCCAGGATCTCCTCTAGAGCCTTTTTTAAATATTGGTGTTATATTGGCCATCTTCCAGTCATTTGGTACCAAAGTGGATTTAAAGGATAGGTTACAAACCACTGTTAATAACTCCGCAATTTCACATTTGAGTTCTTTCAGAACCCTTGGGTGAATGCCGTCTGGTCCCGGAGACTTGTTACTATTCAGCTTATCAATTAATTCCATAACCTCCTCTAATGTCACTTCAATCTGAGTGAGTTCCTCAGATTTGTCACCTAAAAAGGCTGGCTCAGATTTAGGAACCTCTGTAACATCCTCAGCCGTGAAGACTGAAGCAAAGAAATCATTTAATCGCTCCGCAATGGCACTGTCTTCCTTGATCGCTCCTTTTATATCTTTATCATCCAAGGGCCCCACTGCTTTTTTAGCGGGCTTCCTGCTTCTAATGTATTTAAAAAACATTTTACTATCATTTTTTGAATTTTTGGCTAGCTGTTCCTCAAACTCTTTTTTGGCTTTTCTTACTACATTATGACACTTAATTTGGGAGTGTTTATGTTCCTTTCTATTTTCCTCACTAGGATTTGACTTCCACTTTTTAAAAGCTGCCCTTTTCTCTCTCACTGCCTTTTTAACATGGCTGTTTAGCCATGGTGGTTCTTTGTTAGGTCTCTTACTGTGGTTTTTTATTTGGGGTATACATTTAAGTTGGGCCTCTAGTATGGTGTCTTTAAACAGTTCCCATGCAGCTTCCAGGGATTTTAGTTTAATTACTCTCCCTTTTAGTTTCTGTTTAACTAGCTTCCTCATTTTAGTATAATTCCCCTTTTTGAAATTAAATGCCAGAGTGTTTGACCGCTGCGGTGTTCTTCCCAACACAGGAATATTAAAAGTTATTATATTGTGGTCACTATTTCCAAGCGGTCCAGTAACAGTTACCTCTTGGACCAGATACTTCCCGAGGAATGAACAGAACAGGGAATTATCAAGTGGTCCACCCCGCTTGCCTGTTGCCAGATACTTTGAAATCGAAGGCTGCTGACGTCTGCAGAATTTCAGGGGAGCCGAGCAGGACAGGCGGGTCTGGGGGAGGCTGGGTCCCATGTTATGCCTGGCTCCGGAACTGAATCCGCCCCTTGGTATCTAGGGGGCTTAGGGAGGCGGAGAACGCTGGATTTGCATGAATGAATTCGCCTGAAATCTCAAAGGTGCCTGAGGGAGCCAGTCCCACCATGTCCCTCGCGGAGATTTCAGTCCTAAGTGAGGAGGAACTAGTGATTTCAGGAGCAGAAATGCCATATGGGTTGGAAAACACTTCTGCAGCAAAGCGCCGTCAAACACAGCCCTTCCCCGGGCGGACACTGTCCGGCATGTGAGCGGGGCCATAGCTCCCAGGGGCCTGGCAGAGCAGACACTGGCTGGGAGTGGAAGGGGATTGGAGCAGGGACAGTCTCAGACACTCGCTGACCCCTTACTTGTGAAGACTGATCACTTATTCCTACTCTTGGCTCCCATCTCCCGGACAAAACCCCGCCTGAGGCTGCGGGGGGAGAAATTCTCTGACAGGGGGCGCTGATGAGTCACGGTCCGCACGGGGCACGAGTTGGGAGCGTCGCTGAGAAAGGGGCCGGGGCAGAAATGTGGGTTCCCCCAGCGAGGGGGAGTGTGACGAGAACAAAGCAGGTGCCTCGCTGCGGCTGCGCATCCCGGTCCAGGTGAGCTGCCAGAAACGGGCCAGCAGCCTCCGCCACTCACCGCATCGAACTCACTGAGCGCAGCGGGAAGGGATCGGGGGAAAGTTACAGAAACGGTGCAAACTGGGGCTCGTGCGTCCCAGGCAGCGTAAAGAAGCAAGAATCCAATTAAACCGCCCTGAGCCCCCAGGCCTGGAGCTGCAAATCCCACCGAACCTTACCCGAGAGAAGAAACGTTCGCACCTCCGGGCTCACAACAAACACGGATCCAGCCCCCCGCCAAGTGAGCCGAAACCCGCTAACGCCAGTGAAAATATTTCCCTTCACCACAACCGATTCCCAGGAACCCCTAGACATTCATGACGAGCTAAGTGACGTCATTTCTCCTGATCTCCCCCGCGCCGTGAGAGCCCATCTGGACCCCCGCGCTGTGCCAGGCGCTGCACAAACACACCGGGAGGGGGAAGGAGACTCCTTCCGCCGGACACTCCATGGCAGTGACTCGGCTCGTTCAGGGAAGGCGTTTGTGTCTCTGATAAGGAGGGGAATATGCAAATGGCGGTGACCGGTGCCTGCTTAAATCGGTGTCTCTCTCTCCCTAGGCTGCACCCGGAGAGACACCCCGCAGCCCCCGGTGTCTGTGCAGTTACCGGCCAGCTCTGCCCCCGTCCGAGGAACGGCGAAAATGAAATTTTGTGTCTATTTGGTGTTCGTGGTGGCAGCTTTGCCAGGTATTTTCTAGCGAGACACGCTGGAGAGTCGGAGGGAGATTTTGTATTTGATATTTTGATACTAATGTTCGTATCGCGTCTTTATTCCCAGGTGTCCGGTCCCAGATCAGCTTGGTGGAGTCCGGAGGGGATGTGAAGAAGCCCGGAGACTCTCTGCGCCTCTCCTGCAAAGCCTCCGGCTTCACCTTCAGCAGCTATAGCATGGACTGGGTCCGGCAGGCTCCCGGGAAGGGGCTGGAGTGGGTCGCTTTTATCAGCAGCAGTGGGGGTACTATCTACTACCTTGATGCCGTGAAAGGCCGATTCACCATCTCCAGGGACAACTCCAACAACCTGCTGTCCCTGCAAATGTCCGGCCTGAAGCCCGAGGACACCGCCCGCTATTACTGTGCCGGAGACACAGCGACAGAAAACGTATTGATGCTCCTGCAAAAACCCAGGCTGCAGAACGCGCGGCCGCCCCAGGCGCAGAACTGAGAGCAAGTTTCGGTGGATGAAATAGAAACCCACTGGGGGTATTAACCCTTTCGCTGCTTAGTAACGTCACGAGATTCCCTTGGGCTTGCGGGGCAGACATCGCTGGCTGCTTTAGTCAGTCCCGTTGAGGCGGGAGCCCTGTTCCCCCGGCCCGGCTCGCCTTGCAAATCGGGCACTTTCGCTGATGTAAAACGTCGTTTGTGGGACTCCTTTCCATGTGGCTCCTGCGCTCTCCTTCCCCCACAGGGGCACAGGCCCAGCTTCCTGGGACCCACCCCGGCCCAGGAGGGAAAGTGCTCTGGTGCCTGCACTCTGCAGGAAGTGATCCTCAGTGGTGACAGCGGATCCCTCTGCCCCTAGGCCAGTGGTTCTCAAACTTTTCGAGCCATGGACTACTTGGCTCAATGCAAAATTTTCCACAGACCACCAGTTGCTAAGGGAAACTCACCCTTAATTACATAATTACAACCCAGCCATTTAGCTAGTGCTGTAGCTGGGGAGAACAGTTTAGTTTAAATTACTAAAGAGATTGAGTGTTTTAACCTTCTCACATTACTTTATCAAACTTCATTTTAAATAAAGTGAAGTACAAATTGATGTCCACCACAAAAGTTTCCCATGCTTGCTTTATTTATGGCAGCTGTGCAAACCCTTTTTTAGGTAGGGATCCACTGACCCACAGAAAAATTAGTTGGGAACCACATAACTGAGAAGTAAAGAAACCTCCAAAAATCTGCAGCCCTCACAGATGTGGCCCCCAGCTGAGACTCCTCACACCTGTAGTGCTTCAGCCCCACTGGGGGAGGGGAAGAGATGGGGGGGGGGGAAGGAGAACTGATTTTCAGGGCTTCCCATAGGCCACATGTACTTTTCTGGAGTTCCAGAGTTAGTGGATTTTGTGGACCCCCTCAGGCTCTGGGGTGGGTTAGAGCTGGGGGTGTAGGATCAGGCAAGAGGTGAGGTGTAGGAGGGGGTGAGGGTGCAAGAGCTAGGTTGCAGAACCAGGCTGGGAGTAGAGTGTCTGACCAGGAGGGTAGGATCCAGGGTCTTGGTGGAGGGAAAGGGGGTTGGAGAGGGGGTTGGGCTTCGTGGGTCTGGGACTGAGGGTAGGCACTTACCTGGCTTTGCACCCCTGTTGCTCCAAGGCACTGCCCTACCCGTTGGAAGGTCAATGGGAGTGACGGGGAAAGCCTCTGGGCAGTGCGTCACTGCGCTGCTGGTTCCCCCAGCAGGGTGGGGAACCCATGCTGCTGCTTGAGGCTCATGAGCTCCAGCAGGTCACCCAGCATCACGCTGATCCAGGAGTTGGTGGGGACGGGTGTGTTGGTGGCAGCACCTTGGGTCCAATGGCAGCGGCCACAGTCATCAGGTTCAGCGCAGTGGCGGTAGTGGATGTGGCCACAATGCAGGGCCACACAGAAGCTGCCAGCACAGTGGGCAGCCCAGCAACATCTACAGGTGGCAGCAGGCGCGGTCGCCCAGAGCAGAGGGCTGTGGCTGCAGGAAGGGGGATGCGGACAGGGGTAAGATGGAGGAGGTTGGAGTCACAGCTAGGGGGTGGGTGTTGAGTCCCAGGTGTGGGGTCAGTAGACAGGTGGGACATCGGGCACAGAGCCAGTGGCCACCAATGGAAACCCCGAGCACAGGGCCGGCAGCTACGGGGGAAGCTAGAACGCCCCTCCCATTGTTCCCTCATCTCCCCTCTCTCCCACGGATTTGTTCGCTGTCTGGTGTTAAAGGCTTTTCGAGCGGCCTTATGCAAATCCAGCAGGACCGCTTCTTTTTAAAGAACCGGGCAATAGCTCCTTCTCTGGCTCACTCCAAGTGCCCTGCTCCGCCTTGTGTCTCCTCCTCTGCTCCACCCGAATCCTGGGCCAAACGATGATTAGGGTTAGGATTAGGGTTGGGGTACGATACGATGCGTTTCATTGTCCTGTCCCTGCTGGCGAGTCTCTCGGGTACGAACCTCGGAGGCAGCTGGGAGAAAAGCAGGAGGCAAACGCAGCCCAGAGGAACATCCCATTCAGTCCTTCGTTCTCCAGAGCACTGAAGAACGTGCTAAAGGCTTCGCTGAATCCTGCCCCAGCGCTGTAACGTTTCTCTCTTTGCAGGTGTCTGGTCGCAGATCCAGTTGATCCAGTCCGGAGCGGAGGTTAAAAGGGCAGGAGACTCTGCAAAACTCTCCTGCAAAGTGTCCGGCTACACGTACACTGACCATGGTATGCACTGGACCCGGAGGGCTCCGTGGAAAGGCCTGGAAGTGGTGTCTTCAATTACAAACGGGGCTGGGGACAGCACGTATTATGCAGACTCGGTCAAAGGGCGATTCACCATCTCCAGAGACAACTCCCAGAACCTGCTGTTCTTGCACATGGCCGGGCTGAGGCCTGAGGACACCGCTGTGTATTACTGTGCGCGATGGGGCGACCACAGTGCGGGGGAACATCCCCCCGGCTCATGCAAAAACTCCTCAGTGGGAAATTCCAGTTCGTCTTGGGGCCAGCAGGTGGCAGCAGGGCCCCACATCAACTATTAGAAATTACAATTTGGTTTCAAGCTCATGATATTTTTGTTAGTCTCTAGGGTGCTGCAGGACCTCTCCTTATTGTGATTTTTTTCAAAGTTTTTCCAGGGGGAGGGTTAAAGATCTTGGGATTATCCCACAGGCAGAAATGCCCAAGTGCATCTTCCAGGGCTCTCAAGGAGGGGTTTGCATTTGGGTAGTGGCAGAGCACCAACCGAAGTCAGGGGATTTGAGAGCAGCCTTAAACTCCCTGAAGGGAGGTTCCGAAAGGATGGAGAGAGTCTGTTATCAGTGGTTACAGTTGACAGAATGAGGAGCCATGGTCTCAAGTTGCAGTGGGGACAGTCTAGACTGGATATTAGGAAAAACTATTTCACTAGGGTGGTGAAGTACTGGGAGGGGTTCCCTAGGGAGGTGGTGGACTCTCCATCCCTAGAGATGTTTAAGTGTTCGCTGTGACTAGGGAGCGAGGGAAAAGTGCTGCGGAGCTTGCTGCAATCTCTGGCTCCCGGCTACCTAAGGAAGGGTCAGAGGGACACAGCAGGCTCTGCACACCTCCTCCCCCCCGCCCCCACACACACACCCCGCTGCAGTGAGCAGGGGAACAACCCACCCAGCACCCAGAACTGGCAGCTGCAGCCCCCTCCCTCCCCTAATGGTGACAGGGAAACCAGGGCTAGGGCAGTGTGATGTAGTGTGGGTACCTTGATGGTTGCTAGGCTTGGGCTGTGGGTGACCCCCACTGGCTGCTGTCTGTACCATGGCCCAACTGAGTAGCTGATGGGACAGGGAGGTAACCGGTAGAACAGGTTACCTCCCAGGGAGAGGAACAAAGGAAGGTGGAATGCTGCCCCTGGCTGGGGGGCAGGGCTGGAAGGGATAGTTAGTTAGTTGCTGTCTGGGATCATGGAGGAGACGGCCTAGGAAAGGGACTGGAATTTAGGGGCCCAGTGTCCCCCATCTCAAGGGGGGCTGAGGCATCCTAGTCCTGCCCTATAACCAGATGACATCTGTGCTGTGCTGTATCCTGGAGAAGCAATAAACTCCCTCTATTCTGCTGGCTGGTGGAGTCTGTTTGTGCCACTACAGGGGTGCAGGAGACTGGGAAACGCCGTCACAACCTGCCCTTCCAGCGGTGCAGTCTGAGGAGCGCATCCTAGAATGGAATGTGTGGGACCTGACCCAGCGGTATTGGCTGCCCAGCTGTTCTCAGACTCTCCTGGACAGGTTGGTGCAGCCTTTCACCCGCAGGCGGCTCCCAGGCCCGCTGCCCTTATCCCTTCTCCACAGCTGCTGTGTCCCCGGGATTCCCCCTCCCTTCCCTTGGCTTAGAATCATAGAGCTGGAAAAGATCTCAGAAGGTCATCAAGTCCAGCCCCCTGCTCTAGGCAGGACCAATCCCAACTAAATCAACCCAGCAAGGGCTGCAGTTTCCTCAGCTCCCGGCCCCGCAGCGCTTCCCTCCAGCCGGAGACTGCACTTTCCAGTTCCGATCCTGTGTATTTGAGCCTCCAGACCGCTTCCTAAGGGCCCCCTCAGGAGAAAGGGAATTTCCATCAGGCACTGGCTCCACTGGCTGGGAATGAGGGTGCCGCTCCGGGCACAGCCAGGACTCATTGAGCTCCTGGTGCACAAGGAAAGTTAAAAGCCACCTGCCTGGACAGGGGCTGGACACCTCGGCTCTCGGGTTAACAGCCTGAAGCGCCGCCTTCTGCGCTCGCGAGTGGCCTTAGAAAAGGATCCAGGCTACTGGTACAAGAGCGAAATTGTTCCCAAGAGCACGCACCGGGCAGAGCCACAAGGGGGCAGCAAAGTGCCACGGGGGCGCACGGAGCGTTTCTTCCCACAGACTGACCCTGGGCACAGGCTCCGGGAATTCCCGCCCCCAGCGCCCAGGGCTGGATTGTCCCCGGGAGGGTCCGACCGCTCCGCTCCCTTTCCCGTCAGCACAAGGGCAGCGCCCAGGGCCGCTCGGAGGGTTTGGCAGCCACAGAGCTCGGGCCCGTTTCACCCGGGCAGGGGGAGCCCTTGGATCGATTCTGTCAGTTTCCTTCATAGCGCCTGTTACATTTTGAGTTCACAAGATGAGGAATGTTCCTGTTGAGTCCCCCAATTAACTCCGAGCTCAGACCCATGTCCACGTGCTTCGGTGTCTGCCGGGATCGGGACCCGATTTTCATTTGTGTGTTTAGTGTCCGCCAGGACCGCGCCCCGCTCAGTTCTCCCGGCGTCTATTCGTACAGGCGGGTGACTCTGAGGTTTAGTCAAGTGACGTAGCGGTGCCCACATGCAAATGAAGAAGGAAACTGAGTGATAAAGGCGAACAAGCGGCCCTCCCTGAATAGCTGCCGGCAGAGAAAGGGTCGCTAGTTCCCAGGCACGGAACTGAGGCTGAAAATGCTCTGTCTGGGCCTCTTTTCCTTCTTGGCAGCTCTCTCGGGTAGGTGGATGAACGTACTGGCATCTGCTCCGCACAGCTGGTTTAGGGGAGGGAAGATGGTTGTAACCGAGGCCAAAGCGGGAGCGGGTCAGGATTGTAAAATCTCTAGCCTTGAAGAAATCACATAAATTGAGATTTTGAAACTGTCAATAAGATTTTAATACCCACATTCATCATTTGTAAGGGGAACTGGGTGGCTAAAAACTCAGAGAGCAAACTGAAAAACCTTCCTGCCTCAGTTTCTCCTTTTCAAAATGGGGATAACTGCACCTCCCTACAGCACAGGAGTGTGGTGCAGGTAAATTCCTTTTGACACACAAGCTGATCAGCTCCTGCCGTGAGGAGGGCAACGGAGGGTCTTGGGTAAACCTGGGAAGGTGGGGACAGAAGGGAATTAACTGTGTTTTTATGATTAACAGGTGCCAGCTCCCAGATTCAGCTGACCCAGTCTGGGGCAGAAATCAAGAAGCCCGGAGAGTCTGTGAAGCTGACATGCAAAACCTCCGGCTACACCTTTACCAGCTATTGCATCACTGGGTCCGGCAGGCTCCCGGGAAAGGCCTGGAGTCGATGGGATACATCTGTCCTAGCGTGGTGGCACTAGCTATGCCCCGGCCTTCCAGGGGCGAGTCACCGTGACCAGGGACAACTCCATAACCACGGCCTGGCTGCAGCTGGGCAGCCTACGAGCCGATGACACCGCCACTTATTACTGTACTCGGGACACAGTGACACAAACCGCATCTACAGCCCTTCAGAAACCCCAGTGAGAGAACCCAGGGCTCCTGCTAATTCCTCACTCACTCTGGCCAGCGGTTACCCCTGTGAAACCGGGTCATTACCCCCAGTGACACAGAATCAGAGGCAGTTAAAGGGGTTCAGAGCCCTAAGTGCCTAAATCACTTTTCAGGCTGCGACTCCGTTCCTGGGACACAGTCAGCTCCAGCTGGAGGGGAGCGGAGCCATCGCAGCCGCTGGAGAAGCTGGATGTGGCTGGAGCAAGCGGCAGGAAATGTGGGTCTGTCCCAGGCCCGGACCCGCCCCCAGGGCCCTGCCCCCGACGCTCACCCACAGCCCCAGCGGGGGAGGGGCCCTGGCCGCTGACGCCTTTTAGCCAACCCCGCTGGGAGCGAGGGGCCCCGCCAGTCACAGGCCCCTGGAACGCGCCTGCGGGCGGAGAGCGAGCCCGAGACAAAGGGCTCCGGAGGGAGCGCGCAGCGGGGGGAGGAGCGGTGCTGAACAGAACAGCCGGGCAGTGGTCGCTGTGGGTTCCAGCCGGAGGCAGCCCCACCCCGAATAAGGTCTCGCTGACTCTGGGCTCCCAGGCTCCCTTCTTACCGCCAGCGGGGCCCACCAGGGAGATTTGGTTCCAATTCTGGTTGCTCAAGTCGAGACACTTTAGAAAAGGCGGCTCCAGGTGGGGGCCCCGCCTGCTTCGGTTTAGTCACTTCCTGAGGCACAGAATTAAAACTCGAGCAGCCAGGCTGGGAGGCGGCTAAAGCCAAGAGCCCCGTTCCGTTGTGTCAGCCTCCGGCCAGGGGGTCTCAGATCTAGTCTCTCAGTTTCTGTCCTAAAAATACTACCGGCTTCAGTGACATATTCCCGCAATAACCGCATCCACCTGCCAGCCACCAGCAGGAGACACCAGCTGACCAGCAGGGAAAGCCCACGAGCTGCAAATACTGGACACTTCGCCCGTCAAGACATCTTCCGGGGAGTCAGGGGACTTAAGTTCAGGACTCTCCCGTTAAAAACGGGACGGGTGGTCACCCTATTTATAGGAAATGTATTATCGTGGGGGGAGGGTTAAACTCAGGTCAGGTGAATGCGGCAGGCGGTGTCAGCAGGGGGCGCTCTCAGGCAGGGTGCAGAGGCAGAACCACAGGCGGCCAGTAAGAGAGGAGGCAGCCTGTGTGTGAGAGAGGGGTCAGGGTGTGTGGGTGAGTCAGAGGTTTGTGTCACCCCTCCCCATGGGCACCCCAAAGAAGGGTTCCTCAAGAGGGGTGATTTCAGGCTGCGGGGCTGAAGCCCCAAATCCCGGCACCTGCTGCGGGGCTGAAATGTTGATCCCTGGCAGCCCCTTCCATGCTGAATTCCCAGCGTCCCCCAGGCTGAAGCCCCGATCCCGGTGCAACCCCCTGAGTTTCCAGCACCTCTCCAGGCTGTAGCGGTAATCCGCAGTGCCCCCGGAAGTCACAGTACCCGCCCCCCATTGAAGGCCTTATCTGCGGCGGCCCCCTAAATCACCAACATGCAAGCATCCTGTCAAAGGCCCAGTCCCTGCCCCCTCCCATCTCCCAAGCCCTGAATGCTGCGGCCCAAGCGGGGAGTGGCAGGGCTGAGTCCTGCATGCCCAGTGCTCCCTGTAGGGGAGAAGCCTCCAGAGCCCATGGGCAGAATTGCGGGGCTCTCTAGCAAGTTGTGGCAGCGCATCGGGGTTCCCCCACCTCCTGCACCCCTATAGTGGCACAACAGACTCCACCAGCCAGTAGACTAGGGGGAGTTTATTGCTTCTCCAGGTGTGGCAGCACGTCGGGGTCCCCCGACTCCTGCCCCCCCCCCCCGTAATGGCAGGGACAGACTCCACCAGCCAGTAGAATAGAGGGAGTTTATTGCTTCTCCAGGATACAGCACAGCACAGATGTCATCTGGTTACAGGAACCGGGCCTAGGATGCCTCAGCCCCACCCCCCCCCTTGAGACACCAGCTGACCAGCAGGGGGCGCCCACGAGCTGCAAATACTGGACACTTCGCCCGTCAAGACATCTTCCGGGGAGTCAGGGGACTTAAGTTCAGGACTCTCCCGTTAAAAACGGGACGGGTGGTCACCCTATTTATAGGAAATGTATTATCGTGGGGGGAGGGTTAAACTCAGGTCAGGTGAATGAGGCAGGCGGTGTCAGCAGGGGGCGCTCTCAGGCAGGGTGCAGAGGCAGAACCACAGGCGGCCAGTAAGAGAGGAGGCAGCCTGTGTGTGAGAGAGGGGTCAGGGTGCTGGGCCTCTAAATTCCAGCCCCTTTCCCTAGGCTGTCTCCTCCATGATCCCACACAGAAACTAACTCACTCACTTCCAGCCCTGCCCTCAGCCAGGGCTCCACCCCCTTCCTTCCCATTGTTCCCCTCCATGGGAGATACCTGTCTGACAGTTTCCAAGCCCCCTTGCATAATGACTCATCCCCTGCCCTGCTGGGCCCTGATGCAGACAGCAGCCAGCGGAGGTCACTGACAACCCACTGCCCAGCATAGCAACCAGCAAGGTACCCCTGCTATGTCACACCAGGATACAGCACAGCAAAGATGTAATCCGGTTACAGGGCAGGCCTAGGATGCCTCAGCCCCCCCCTTGAGATGGGGGACACTGGGCCCCTAAATTCCAGCCCGTTGCTTAGGCTGCTTCTTCCATGATACCAGACAGAAATTAAAAACCATCCCTTCCAGTCCTTCCCCCCAGCCAGGGGCTGGCCTCCCCTCCTTCCTTTGTTTCTCTCTCTGGGAGGCAACTGGTCGGACAGGTTCGAGCCCCTTGCATTGTGACTCATCCCCTGCCCTGCTGGGCCATACTACCAGCAGCCAGCAGAGGTCACCCACAGCCCACCACCCAGCACAGCAACCAGCAAGGTACCAGCACTACATCACACAAGTGCAGCTCAGTCCCGGGAGAGCCCCACAGCTCTTTGGCTCCCTGGGCCCAGCCAGGTCAGAGAGAGGAGCACAAGCCACGGGAATCGCTCCCCCGTATCTAGTAAAATCTCGTGTAGGGAAACTGCCGCGTGTTTCTCAGCAGGAGGCGCTGTTGCTCCAAAGGGACCGACTAGCCCAGAGAGGAACGCCCTGCCCGTACATAGCTCGATGCGCTCCCACAAGGGCTTTGGGAAACACGCCACTGGCTCCCATGGCACCTGGAAACAGCCAGTCTATCAGCCCCACTGTGAGGAAACACAGTCACTGCCGGCTTCATTCTTTCCAGGTGTCCAAAAGTGTCAAGACGATCCCAGCGCCCTGTGCCCGGCGCTGCACAGACACCCTGGCCGGGGTAGTCTGACCGGAGCCCTAGGGCGAGTCAGGCACATCACTGGCAGGAGCATGGCGGGTCTCTTATATGCAACGCGCCATGTCTGTTATGAGGCGGGGTATGCAAATGAGGGAGTCAGTGTCCTGTTTAAATCTGTCCCTCCCTCTGCCCAGGCTGCACCTTCAGAGACAATCCGCAACCCTCGGAGAACTTTCCCCATCAGCCCCAGGGAACATGCAATTTTTGCTTCTACTCTGTGTCGCTGTAGCGGCTTGGGAAGGTATTTTCTCCCGCTGAACAACGGCAGAAGAATATTAAATTCCCCTTGCGTGGATACCAATACTGATAACTTGTCTGTGCTCCCAGGTGCCCGGTCCCAGGTGCAGCTAGTGGAGTCCGGAGGGGATGTGAAGAAGCCCGGAGACTCTCTGCGCCTCTCCTGCAAAGCCTCCGGCTTCACCTTCAGCAGCTACGGGATGGACTGGCTCCGGCAGCCTCCCGGGAAGCGGCTGGAGTGGCTCGTCCAGATTCACGGCTCGACCACATACTACAGCGACTCGGTAAAAGGGCGATTCACCATCTCCAGAGATGACCCCAACAGCCACCTACAGATGACCGGCCTGAAGCCCGAGGACACCGGGCTATTACTGTGCGGCAGAAACACAGCGAGGGGAATCCCGACAGGCTGATACACGAAGTCAGGCGGCAGAGTCGTTCTCCCCTGCGCCGCGCGGGGCAGCACTTCCGCAGGGAATCCCGCGCCAGGCGCAGCAACAGAGTCATCAGGCTCCAGCTCCGTGTCTATGTGCGATCAGGTCTGAACTAGCAACTGCTTGGAGCGCAGATCTCTGCTGTTTCCCAGAGGGCCACAGGAAAGCATGAGCAGAGAAGAGCAAAGGCCTTTTACAAGCGAGGTGCGGAAGCTTTTTGGGGGTTGGGGGCCAGTTCCCAGGTCCAGCTGACCCAGTCTGGGTCCGAAATGAAGAAGGCCGGAGAGTCCGTGAAGCTGACATGTAAAACCTCCAGCTACACCGTTACCAGCTGTAATATGCTTTAGATAAGGCAGGCTCCCGAGAAAGGCCTGGAGTGGGTGGGATACATCTCTCCTGTAATGGTGTCACTGGCTACGCCCCGGCGTTCCAGAGGCGATTCACCATCACCAGGGACAACTCCATGAGCTGGGCAGTCTGCGAGCCGATCACACCGCCACGTATTACTGTGCTCGGGACACAGTGACACAAACCGCAGCTACAGCCCTTCACAAAGCCCAGTGAGAGAACCCAGGGCTCCTGCTAATTCCTCACTCACCCGGGCCAGTGGTTGCCCGAGTGAACCCGGGAAATTACCCTCCAATGACTTAATCAGAGACAGCTAAAGGGGCTAAGAGCCCCAAGGCCCTAAATCACTTTTCAGATTACGACACAGTCATCTCCAGCTGGAGGGGACCGGCGCGATCGCAGCCGCCGGAGAAACTGGATGCGGCAGGACGAAGCGGCAGGAAATGTGGGTCTGTCCCAGAGCCAGTCCCGCTACCAGGGCAGAGAATCGCTGTCTCAAGGCAGCAGATACAAACCCACCAACTCATGCCCCCCGAGCGCGGTTACAGCAGCCTCAAACCTGCATCCTGTAGGCACGGAGATCCCCGATTCCTGGCTGCCATACGTGCTGGGCCAGAGAGAGACTCACCCCATAGCCCGGTGCTAAGGACACTCTCTGGGGCTGCGGAGGCTGGTCTGTAGGGGCCGATATGTGGGGGGCCACCCACAAGGCACCCGCAGCAGCCCCCCGCCACCAACACTCACTGGCTGCAGCGGGAGCAGCAGAGCAACACGCGCCCGGCTCCATCTGCTCCCCTGGTGGCTCGTTCCGGGGAGCGGACAGGACCACAGCGGCGGGAAACCTGCGGCCACGTGGCTTCCCCGCCGGTGACAGTGAGCGCCGGGGCGTGTGGCCAGGTGCACCCGCTCCTGCTGTGCCCCTTTGTCCCCCGCCCTGCTGCTTTCCCTTAACCCCCCGCCCCTCGGGCAGCACTTGAGAGCGGGTCCTGGGGTCTGTCTATCGGGCGCTGAGCAGCTGAAGAGCCGGGTCTGGCTGGACTGGAGAGTGTGGCCCAAAGGCAGTCAGGGGCGTGGCCCATCTGGAGGGGCGGAGCCGCGTGAGCACCTATGCAGATGTGTGTGAGAGCGGAGCAGTATGGGAGTGGGAGCGGGCTGACGAGCGGGGCCCTGATTTGCAAGCGGGGCTCTGGGTGGGGTCTGGGGACAGGGGCGGGGCAGCTTGCAGCAGCGGGAAGCGGTGCTGGAGGGGTTGTTTGTCGGTGGAGGTGGGAACCACCGTGATGTGAGAGTTCGGGGCGCTTGAGGGCTGGCGGGGGCTCTGGGGCAAGAGTTTATACTTACCTGGTAGGGGAAATACCACGCTCAGGAAGGTGGTTTTCCTAGGGTGAGGCTTATCTATTGCACTGCGGTTATGCTGACCCCTGCGATTTTCTCGAATAGGGGAAACTTGACTGCACAATTTGTGGAACTGGGGGACTGCGTGCGCGCTTTCCCCTGCTATTGTTGAAAAAAAATAATTTTGTTCCGATAATAGAAAGTTAAAGCGAGGAACAACTTTTATTTGCTTATTCTGCACCCGTGCAGATAAGTTGGGTGAGATAAATTCCCCCAAGGGTTAATTCTGGCGGAACGTGTAAAGCGGGGCTGGGTTTGATGCTGGGGATTGTGTTCCGTTCTCTTTGAAACTAGCACTCGAAGTTCAGTTTATCATCTCTGTAAAGTATCATCAGTTTATTTACCAGCTGGGTTGGGCTCATTTCTGTTCCTTTGCCTCGCCCTTGTCGGTAGGAGAATGGTCTGACCAAAACCGCTTGGTTCTCCTACCCAATCTGGGAAGTTCTGGTCGAAGCTGCAAGCTCCCCACCCCTACTCCTCTCCGGGCTCAGCTTGGATTTTGGCCACCCCCCACGAACTCAAACATTTAAGAAAACGAAGGTCGAAAGAAACTGCCGGGGGGTGCTGTCAGCGCCGCTGAGTGGTCTAACTCCAGGGCCTGCCTGTCCCCTCATTGGGTGTTCTGGTCTCCTGTGGCAGCGCGTAGGGGTCCCCCGACTCCTGCACCCCCGTAATGGCATGGATAGACTCCACCAGCCAGTAGAATAGAGGGAGTTTATTGCTTCTCCAGGATACGGCACAGCATAGATGTCATCTGGTTACAGGAATCGGTCCTAGGGTGCCTCAGCCCCCCTTGAGATGGGGGATGCTGGGCCCCTAAATTCCAGCCCCTCTGGGCCCTAGGCTGTCTCCTCCATGATCCCAGACAGAAACTAACTCTTCCTTCCAGCCCTGCCCCCAGCCAGGGCTGGCCTTGCCCCCTTCCTTTCCATTGTTCCCCTCCATGGGAGATACCTGTCTGAGGAGTTTCGAAGCCCCCTTGCATAATGACTCATCCCCTGCCCTGCTGGGCCGTGCTGCAGACAGCAGCCAGTGGAGGTCACTGACAACCCACTGCCCAGCATAGCAACCAGCAAGGTACCCCCGCTACATCACAGTTCTCCGCCCCGCCCCCGAGAGCGAACTGAGCAGGGCCACTCTGCCAGTGGCCTGGGGAGGTTTGGGCCCCTCGCTACGGGACAGCGCGTCGGCGATGATGTTGGGCTCCCCTTGACGTGGATCACTTCCATGTCGTAGTCCTGCAGGAGCAGGCTCCACCTCAGCAGCTTGGCGTTGGTCCCCTTCATCTGGTGCAGCCAGGTCAGGGGGCAGTGGTCGGTTACACCGTGAAACGCCGGCCAAACAGGTACGGCTGCAGCTTTTGCAGGGCCCACACCATCGCTAGGCATTCCCTCTCCATGGTCGTGTAGCTCCGCTCCCAGGGCAGCAGCTTCCTGCTCAGGTACACAATGAGGTGGCGTTCCCCCTTCTCGTCCACCTGCATCAGCACCGCCCCCAGCCCGGTGTCCGAGGCGTCGGTAAACACGATAAAGGGCTTGTCAAAGTCCGGGTTTACCAACACTGGGGCCTTGACCAGGGCTTCCTTCAGTGCACAGAGAGCCCTCTGGCACTGCTCCGGCCAGACCACCCTGTCTGGCCTCCCCTTCCTGCACAGCTCTGTGATCGGGGCAGCGATGGAGCTGAAGCTGGGCACAAACCTCCGGTAATATCCCGCCAGCCCAATGAAGGCCTGGACCTGCTTCTTGGACTGGGGTACAGGCCACTCTCTGATGGCCTCCACCTTGGCCGGCTCTGGCTTCAAGCAGCCGCTCCCCACCTTATGGCCCAGGTAGGACACTTCGGGCATTCCAGCCTTGCACTTCCCAGCCTTTACGATCAGCCCAGCCTCCCTCAGCCGATCCAGTACCTGGCTGACTTGGGCCACGTGGTCCTCCCAGGACTGGCTGAAGATACAGATATCATCTATGTACGCTAGGGCACAGTTCTCCATTCCCCGCAGCAGCTGGTCCACCAGACGCTGGAAGGTGGCCGGCGCCCCTTTGAGGCCGAAGGGCAGGACCAGGAACTCATAGAGCCCCAGCGGGGTGATGAAAGCCGATTTCAGTCTGGCCTCCTGGTCTAGCGGCACCTGCCAGTAGCCCTTGGTGAGGTCCAGGGTGGTGAGGTAGCGAGCTCCCCCCAGCTTGTCCAGGAGCTCGTCGGGCCTTGGCATTGGGTAGGCGTCGGACACCGTGACGGCGTTGAGCTTCCGGTAGTCCACGCAGAACTGGATCGACCCGTCCTTCTTGGGAACCAGCACCACGGGAGAGGCCCAGGGGCTGGAGGACGGCTGGATCACCCCCAGGGCCAACATGTCCTGGACCTCTCTCTCCAGGTCCTGGGCTGTTTTCCCCGTGACCCTGAAAGGGGAGCAGCACACTGAGGGGTGAGTGCCCGTCTCCACCCGGTGGACAGCCAGGTTGGTGAGACCAGGCTTGTCGGAGAACAGCTGCTGGCGGGAGCGCAGCACCTCTCGGATCTCGGCCTGCTGGGCCGGGGTGAGTTGGTCCGAGAGGAAAATTGACTCCAGCGAAGAGTCCTCTCTGGTCCCAGGGAACAGGCCTACCAGGGGATCCTCCCCCTGATCCTCCCAGGGCTTACGCACGGCCAGCACCAAGTTCTCCCTGTCCCAGTACAGCTTCATCATGTTAACATGATACACCCGCTGGCCGCGTGTCCGGCCTGTTAGCTCCACCACATAGTTCACCTCGTTCAGCTGCTTCACAACCTTGAAGGGGCTGTCCCAGGTGGCTTGCAGCTTATTCTTCCACACGGGAATTAGGACCGTCACCTGGTCCCCGGTAGTGTAGGCGTGGGCCCGTGCATTGAGGTCGTACCAGACCTTCTGCTTCCTCTGGGCCCTGCTCAGGTTCTCTCTGGCCAGGCCCATGAGCTCGGCAAGTCGTTCCCGGAACGTCAGGACATATTCCACGACCGGCTCCCCCTCCGTGGAAACCTTCCCCTCCCACTCGTCTCTCAGTAAGTCCAGGGGGCCCCTCACTCGCCTCCCATATAACAGCTCGAACGGTGAGAACCCCGTGGACTCCTGGGGCACCTCCCTGTACGCAAACAGCAGGTGGGGTAGGTACTTGTCCCAGTCCTGCGGGTGTTTGTGCATAAAGGTCCTTAGCATCTGCTTCAGAGTCCCATTGAACCTCTCCACCAACCCGTTGGTCTGGGGGTGATACGCCGAGGCCCAGGTGTGCTGGACCCCACACTTCTCCCACAAGCACTGGAGCAGGGCCGACATGAAGTTAGATCCCTGGTCCGTGAGAACCTCCTGGGGGAACCCCACCCTGCTGAAAATGGTCAGCAGTGCGTCTGCCACCGTGTCTGCCTCAATAGAGGGTAGGGCCACGGCCTCGGGGTAGCGGGTGGCAAAGTCCACCACCACCAGGATGTATTTCTCCCCCGTTCGGGTCGCTCTGTTGAAGGGCCCCACAATATCCATCGCCACCTTCTGGAAAGGCTCCTCTATGATGGGCAGGGGTCTCAATGCAGCTTTCTTCCTATCTTGGGCCTTCCCCACCCGCTGGCAGGAGTCGCAGGACCGGCAGTGCCGCTGCACGGCCGCAAATATCCCCGGCCAGGAGAAGTTTTGGAGCAGCCTCAGCCGCGTGCGCCGGATCCCCTGGTGTCCCGAGAACGGGATGTCATGGGCCAGGTATAGCAGCTTACGGCGATACCTTTGGGGGACCACCAGCTGCCGCTGGAGCCCCCACTCCCCTACCTTCCTGGGGGGAAGCCATTCCCGGTACAGAAATCCCCTCTCCCACCGGAACTTCTCCTGGCAATCTCCCCCCAGGGGTTGAGCTGCACCCAGGTCGGCCCGGTCCCTCAGGGCCTGCAAGGAGGGATCCGCCCGCACCTCCGCCTGGAATTCAGCGGCTAGGGCTGGGACAGGGGGGTGTTCCCCCCCCACTGCCTCGGTCTGACTCCATGTCTGCTGGGATGGGGCCCTGGGCCCCCTGTTGGGGAACCTCCTCGAGTTCCGGGGTGCCAGCCCCTCACTGGCTCTGGCTACGGGTGGTGACCAGGGTCCCATGGGGTCCGTCTGGCCACTCCTCCAGGTCACCCCCCATCAGCACCTCTGTGGGCAAGTGCGGGTGCACCCCCACTTCCTTGGGTCCCTCCTTGGACTCCCATTTCAGATGCACCCTGGCTACGGGTACCTTAAATGGGGTCCCGTCTATGCCCCTCAGGGTCAGCTGAGTGTTCGGTACCATACGGTCTGGGGCCACTATGTCGGATCGGGCCAGCGTCACCTCCGCCCCCGTGTCCCAGAAACCCGTCACCTTCCTACCATCCACCTCCAGGGGTAGGAGGCACTCGCTCCGCAGGGGCCGCCCTGCCCCCACCCGGTACACAGAGAAATCCACCTCCCGAGGGTTAGATCTCCCATGGGAGGTGCACTGAGCATCCTTCCCCCCACTCTGAGCTGAGCTTTGCCTGCCAGCCCCTGCCTCTGGGGCAGCCTGCCCTTCCTCCAGCCCCAGCCAGTTAACCCTGGAAAGTCCCAGGTCATGGGACCTGTTCTTGTGTCTGGTGCAATGAGCTCTCTTGTGGCCTCGTTGCCCACAGCGATGGCAGGTTAGGTTCTGTGGGCCCTTTTGGGTCGGCTCTGCCCGGGCCCTGGCTGGTTTTCTGGGGCACCGATGAGTGGTCCTGGTCCCTGGGGCTCGCCTCGGAGGTGCCTCTCTCCGTCGCTCAGCCGAGAACCGGTCTCTGCGCGATTCCCTTTCTCGCCGGGACTCCCGTTCACACCCAGACCAGCTCTCCGTGAACTCATCCGCCAGCCTCCCAGGGGTTCTCCGGACTTCGGTCCTTGAGCCACAGCCTCAGGCTGGGTGTTCATGCTTCATAGAACTGCTCCATCATGATCAGCTTGAGCAGGTCCTCTGCGGTCTGGGCACCGACTCCAGACACCCACTTGCGGCAATATTGCACCAGGAGGGAGGCCATATCCACATAGGATTCCCATGGCCCCTTCTGCACCCCCCGGAACTTCTTCCTGTACATCTCGGGGGTGAGCCCGAACTTGTGCAGCTGGGCCTCCTTGACTCAGTTGTAATCCCCTGGCTGTAGGTCCTCCAGCTGATTGAGCACCCCGGCAGCCTCCTGGTTCAGTGCGGGGATGAGCTCCTGTAGCCAGTCAGCCGGGGGGACCCGTTGCAGTCCACAGGCCCTCTCAAAGGAGCTGAGGAACCCGTCTATGTCGCCCACATCCTTCAGTTGGGCCACCACGAGCTTCTCCAAGCGTCTGGCAGCCGGGGGCCCTTGGGGCCCGTCCACACTCGGTGCAGCCAGGGCCCTAACTCTTCTCCTCTCTGCCATGGCCAGCTCATGCTGTCGCTGCTCTCTGCGGTCCTGGACTTCCAATTCCTTCATCTGCAGCTGGATCTCCAGCCGCCGCAGCTCCGCTGGGTTGGACCCTCCCCTGGGTTGACTACAGCTTGCAGGGTTCCCCTGGGAGGCTGTCCCGTCTCTCCAGTGGGTTCCAGTGCTCCGCCCACCCTCAGAGCCTGACACACTCCCAGGTCTGGCTGTTCCCCACTGGGACAGGATCCCAGCCCTGTGGCTGGTCATTCTCTTCCAGCCGGGCAATCAGCTGGGCCTTGGTTGCGTTCCACACAGGCAAGCCCCTCTCTCTGCATAGCTTCACCAGCTCTGCCTTCAGGAGTTGGGCGTAGGCCATCTCCCCGCTGGTCCCCTCAGTGCAGACTCACCAGTCTAGTGCTGCTGCGCCCCACGGTTCTCAGGAACCACTTCGCTCTGTCTCCAGCACGCCTGGCTCTAAGGCCCTTGCTTCTACGGCGCCTTGTCACTTGCTGCTGGGAGCTCCATCCGCGGGGTGCAGTGCACTTCTGACACCACTGTGGCGGCGCGTCGGGGTCCCCTGACTCCTACACCCCCGTAATGGCACGGACAGACTCCACCAGCCAGTAGAATAGAGGGAGTTTATTGCTTCTCCAGGATACAGCACAGCACAGATGTCATCTGGTTACAGGAACCGGGCCTAGGATCCATCCTTGAGATGGGGGAGACTGGGCTCCTAAATTCCAGCCTCTTTCCCTAGGCCGTCTCCTCCATGATCCCAGACAGAAACTGCCCCTCTCTTCTAGCCCTGTCCCCCTTGCCAGGCCTAGCCTCGCCCCCTTCCTTTGTTTCTCTCCCTGGGAAGTAACTGGTCGGACCAGTTGAGAGACCCTTGCATAATGACTCATCCCCTGTCCTGCTGGGCCGTGCTTTGTACAAACAGCCATCAGGGGAGGGTCACTCACAGCCCACCACCCAGCATAGCAACCAGCAAGGTACCCACACTAGGTCACACAGGAACAGACTCCACCGGCTAGTAGAATAGAGGGAGTTTATTGCTTCTCCAGGATACAGCACAGCACAGATGTAATCCGGTTACAGGGCGGCCTAGGATGCCTCAGCCCCCCTTGAGATGGGGGAGACTGGGCCCCTAAATCCCTGCCCCTTCCTCAGGCTGCTTCCTCCATGATACCAGACAGAAATCTAAAAACTCTCTTCCAGCCCTGCCCCCTCGCTGTCCTTCCTTTGTTTCTCCCCCTGGGAAGCAACTGGTTGGACCAGTTGAGAGACCCTTGCATAATGACTCGTCCCCTATCCTGCTGGGCCATGCTTTGTACAAACAGCCGTCGGGGGAGGGGGGTCATCCCCCAGCATAGCAACCAGCAAGGTACCCACACTACGTCACAGGGTCCCACACACATTCAGCGGCTAATTCCTTCCTTGCTTTGTTTCCTTTCCCCACGTGTCCTCGCTGAGGTGCAGCTGGTCCAGTCCGGCCCGGGAGCGGTGAAGCCCGGAGAGACCCTCACGCTGAGCTGCGCTGTCTCCGGATTCTCCATCACTACTCAGCATTACAGCTGGCACTGCTTCTGGCAGCCCCCGGGGAAAGGGCTGGAGTGGGTTGGGTATGTTTACCCTTATAACAGTGGGGAGACAGGCTACGCCCAATCTTTCCAAGGTTGAACCACCATCTCTGGGGACACCGCCAAGAACCAGTTCTCCCTGCAGCTCCACTCGCTGACAGCTGCAGACACCGCCACCTATTACCGCACCAGACTCACAGTGACACAGAGCAATGCAGGGCCCGGCACAAAAAGGGGAGGCTGCAGTTAGAGTGATAGCTGGGCCCCTGCAGAGAAAGAGACACAAACGCATTGAATTAACTACAAACAAAACATTCGCACACACATCGGAGGCTTTAAGAAATTCTCAGGCAGAATTTATGGACGGGGCCCTCCTTCCCCCCTTTCAGCCAGAGGAGTGGGACCGGGACTCCAGCACTAGATGATGTGAACAGCTGCATGCTTTGGAAGTCTTTAGCTGACTTGCTGTGGATGAACCTGCCCTCCCATTGTCCTCACGTGGGGAGTCCCTGGCGCTCTCCTAGGAGAAGAAAATGCCCCGGGGTTTGGGCTTCCCCTGGAGCAGGCGCCCCATCCCCCAGGAAGCCGCACAAGCTGCATTTGCCTAGGCACCCCAAGCAAGCCACGCAAGCTGCATTTGTGCATGCACCCTCCCCGACAAAAAAAGGGGGAGGTGGCAAAATACCTAGATCTGGCCCTGGACACAGGGAAAGGGGGAGGGGCACGCAGGGGTGACATCATGGGGGGGGGCATTCTTAACCCATTTCTCCGGGGCCTATTTTGATTGCCAGTCCGCCCCTGTCATTGTGTCTAATGTTCAGATCTTTAGCGTGGTGCTGAGAATCCTCTCTGGGCAGGGCCAGCACAAAGTCTTCTCCACCTGCCTGCCCCACCTCTCTGTGGTCTCCTTGTTCCTTTGCACTGGCTTATTTGAATTCCTGAAACCCACCTCCAGCTCAGCAGCCAATCTGGATTTCTTGGGGGGTGTTCTCTACTCCCGGGTGCCTCCCATGGTGAATCCGGTCATCTACAGTGCTCTGAGGAATAAGGAGAACAGAGCTGCCTTTCTCACACCTGAATTCCCCAATCTGGCACGTCGAGTGTTAAGTAATGGGGGCTGGCTAGCAAAATAAACACGGTCAGATCCTGTCTGTACAGTTCCCAGAGACAAAAAGTTTTCCTGATTTCAGTTCCCCTGAAATCCGTTGGTAGAAACCTTTTACCAGGGAGGAAATCATTTGGAATCTTTTCCCTGAAGTCAAAGCCCCCAACCTCCTGTCCCCAAGGAGTGGGAAACAAAGAAGAACAACCTGCAGAGAACAATGAACCTGGGTTCTCTCTCCTGTAGCGTGTCTGCAGCCTGGCACCCAAGTTTAAGGATGCAAAAGATCAAACAATACCTGTTAACAGAACAAAAAGGAAACATTTTATTATTAAAACAAGACTATCATTGCAAGCATAGCAAATGACTTGGTGTTCAAAAGCCATGAACTGAAACAAATCTCAGGGATTCGCCCTGGGATTAATTCCTGGTTACAAGAGAAAAAAACAAGACAATTAACCAGCTCAGATATAATTTGCAAACCCCAAACAAGGAAAGCAATAAACTTGATGGACTACCTATACTTTTTCCTACTCGCACATTCTGATGAACCAGGGGATCTGTTTTGGGGGAGTTCAGTTCTCCCTTCTGTGCCTGGAGAAGATTCCCGTCTCTCTCCAACAAAGGAGACTGCTTCCCACAGGTTGAAACTCTTTACCTGCAGTTCATTGGCTCAATGCCCAGCCCCCTCCCTCAAGTGCAGAATAGCTTAAGGTTATCGTAACCCTTTCCTTGCTCTTCAGGGTACCAGTACTTTTGCTTCTCATGAGGAGTAAGGGAAGCCAATGGGAGCCTTTGCTCCCATTGACCTCCTGCTGTATGGATGGTGATTTAAGATACACTGACTCCAGCTACATAAGTAACATATCTGGAGCTGTGTATCTCAAGTTGACCTTCCCCTTTAGTGTAGATGTGCCCTGTGACGTAGTGGGGGCATGCTGTCTGCTCTATAACCCAGTGTGGTATGGTGGTGCCTTGCTGGGTGCTGGGCTTGGGCAGTGGGTGACCTCCACTGGCAGCTATTTGTAGCATGGCCCAAGAGGACAGCCCAAGAGGACTAGGCAAGCGTCTCACAACCTGTCCAACAGGTCGCCTCCCAGGGAGAGAGACAAAGGGAGGAAGGCGGAGACCAACCCCTGGCTGGGGTCAGGGCTGGAAGAGAGTTTTAGTTTCTGTCTGGTATCATGGAGGAAGCAGCCTCCATGGATTTAGCGGCCCAGTCTCCCCCCATCTCAAGGGGAGCTGACACATCCTAGGCCTGGCCCTGTAACTAGATTACATCTGTGCTGTGCTGTATCCTTGGAGAAGCAATAAACTCCCTCAGTCCTCTGGCTGGTGGAGTCTGTTCATGCCACTATGGGGGTGCAGGAGTCAGGGGAACCCCAATGCATCATCACAAGCCCTAATTGTCATCATCTGCCATAGCAGAGCGCACATGACAGAAATTCACATTGAATATATTTTCCATTGAGGACTGGGTGTCTTGTGGTTAAGAGCTAAGCTTGAGAACCACAACTCTTCACTGATACTCCCTGTACTGCAGGCCCTGTCAGAAACTCACCTATCAGGATCCGGAGAGGGGTGTATTGAAAACTGTGTCAATAATACAACCTTTCACTCAGAGTGTGAGGGTTTTTCTGGTCTTCTGCTTGCACACGGGGGAACACTTACACAAAGAGACACTCTGGTTGTTGTGTGTCCTTCACAGCCACTGCCCGCAGAGGTGGGCCTTTCTGTTTTAGGGTGTGTCTAGACTACAGGGTTCTTTAAGTAGCCTTTTTTCAAAAAAGTCACCTGTATCTAGACTACAGCTGCCTTCCTTTGAAAGTAAATTGAAAGAACACGGCAGTTTTTGTCAACCGCGGCAAACCTCATTCTACGAGGAATAACACCTTTTTTCAAAAGTCATCTTTCGAAAAAAGGTGCTATTGAATGAAAACAGGGCTTTTTTGAAAGAGAGCATCTAGACCAGTGGTCTCCAACCTTTTTACACCCAAGATCACTTTTTAAATCTCAGAACAAGTGAAGATCTACAGCCCCATCCTTCCCCCAAGACCCCACCCCTTCCTTGAAGCACCTCATTCTTTATTCTCCATCACTTGCTATCCCCAGCCCTTATACACGCTACACTGCCACTTTTTTCCCCTCAGTTCTTCTGTAGGAAGAGGTTTTTCCAACATTTGGCCTGCCTAAACTGGACCAATCGTCAGGAAAACCCCTTCTTCTGGAAGCCCCCTTATTCCTTGTGGGATGAGGAATATAGGGGTTATGGAAAGATCATGTTTGCTCTTCCACTAGAAAAACAGAAGAACAAACACATCCCTGGATGCAGAAGAGTTTTTCCAGGATATCTCTGGAATCCTGGAAAAACTCTTGCAGTCTAGCCGTACCCTCACTGGGTTGAGACAAGATATGTGTAGGGCTCTGGTGTAGGAATGAAGGATTTGAGTGTGGGAAGGGGTGAGAGGTGCAAGCTCTGGAAGGAAATCTGGATGCAGGAGGAGGTGGAGAAGGGGACAGTGGCTCGGGGAGGGAGCTCCAGGCTGGGGAGTGTTGGGGTCAGATGGAGGGTTGGGGTACTAAGCAAGTGAGGCTGTGAGGGTGCAAGAGTTTGGGCTGGCGTATGTCAGGGGCTCAGGGAAGGGGGTTCCAGTGTATGATAGACTCAGATCTAGGTTCCGGGGGGGGGGCAGGAGTGTCATGATGCTGTGGCCAGATGGAAGGGAGGGGTGGCCCCAGCTGGGGGGTTTGTTGGCCAGGCTTCATTTTTAAATAAAATACTATGTCAAACACAAAATGTTTCTGCATTGACTTTATTTATGAGAAGGGAAGGGAACCTGTTTTGAATCAGGGGCCACTGACTCACAGAAAAGTCAGTTGGGGCCACACAAGTGAGATGCAAGAAAACCCCCTGAAGCCTCATTAATGTGGCCCCAACTGTGCTGGTGGGAGCAGGGGACATGGTACTAGGGAAGGGGGCTAGTGGATGCTGGGGCAGGGGAGATGGTGCCAGTGTGGGCAGGGGACAGGGTGCTGGTGAGGGACAGGGTGCCAGAAGGGGACGGGGTGGGGCAGCGTGCTGGGGGGCATAGGAGGCAGGGTTCTGCAGCAGGGGACAGGGTGCCAGTGCGGGCAGGGGACAGGGTGAAAGAGAAATAATATAAGGGACGGCTCAGGCATGGATAGACAAAGTGGGTACAGAAAGAGTATGAAAGAGCCAGCACGTGGGGTGTGGGTGGGTGTTTTCCTCGAACACAAAGGCACACACAGACACACAGTGAGAAACTCTTACTACCGCCAGTAGGGGGCGGCACAAGGACAGAAAGAGAGAGCGAATCTCACAGACACGTAGAACTGGGCTCTGCCCCTTCCACGGGGAATGTGCGTGATAGACACAAGCACCCGCACCACACATGCCGATAAGGACACAAAGCAATTCCAGTCTCCTCCGGCAGGGGGCAGGAACTGCCTGCGAAAACTTCCGCTGGTGCATAACCCGGCATCCCGCAATCCCTGGAGTGGGGGGGGGGGGAGGCGCTCTCGGTGCCGGGCGGGCAGTCAGCTGAAGCGGTTCTAATGGTCCCTGAGAAACCCGTAACCGGAAAGGGACCAAATCAAAAAGGCCCCTCCTAGGTTTCCCTCATTGCTACTGGCTGCTTCTGTGTCTATTTCTTGTCCATTCCCAGGAGCCGCTTCTGGGGGACTGGGATCCAGAGACCCCGCTAAGCCCTGTCCTAAGGCACGTGGCACTCAGGGAAAGGCTTTTCCTACAGCCCTGTGACCTCCCCAGCCCAGCCCGAACGTGATGCCGTATTGGAGGCCGCTGCACCAGACACCTCTCCCCCCTTAGACGTCCCTTTGACACCTTATATCCGCTGAGTGCAACTCGCATGCAAATCCCGGCCCAGGCCCTGCTGCTTAAGTACAAACCCGCAGATCTAAGAGCCTCAATCTCTGCCCAGTTAGAGAGCTGCCCGGCCCTGCCCGCTGGGGAGTTTCCCTCAGTGCCTGAGAACGAGAATGGAACCTCTGCTGCTTTTCCTTGCCCTGCTCGCCGCCCCCCGCTGTGAGTGTCTGTGAAGCGGGGGGTGGAAAGAAAGAATCAGGAACAGAACGGTGGGTTGGTTCGGTGGCTAATTCTTTCCTTCCTTTGTTTCCCTTTCCCCAGGTCTGCTCCCAGGTGCAGCTGGTCCAGTCGGGCCCAAAGACAGTAAAGCCGGGAGAGACCCTCACCATGAGCTGCTCTGTCTCGGGTGTGTCCATCACTGACAGCAGCTATGCTTGGAACTGGATCCGGCAGCCCCCTGGGAAAGGTCTGGAGTGGATGGGATCCGTGTATCTAGGTTAAGTGGGAAGCACAGCCCCTCCCCCCCTCGCGTCTCTCCAAGACCGAATCACCATTTCTGGGGACACCACCAGGAACCAGTTCTCGCTGCAGCTTCTCTCGCTGACAGCTTCAGACACCGCCACCTATTACTGCGCCAGAGACACAGTGACACAGAGCGCAGCGGGCCCTGCACAAAAAGGGGAAGCGGTTTCTATGCAGCCTGGCGAGTCCACAAGAGCAGGAAGAGCGGGGCCCCGCAGAGATCAGGACACACACGGGGATGGATGCGAACAGCCCACGCGCTCCTGTCGGGCCGTGACCGGGGCGGGGCGATTGTCTGTCAGACTAGAACACGGAGCGCAGGGACAGTCTGATTCCCGGTTCTTTCTTCCCACGGGATATAAGGGGTCTGGGAAGCACCATCCCCGCCCCTCCACCTGCTACACTAGAAAAGCCAAATGATACCAACGGAACAAACTCGCTCTGCCTTTTGGAAGGGGCTGGGCACAGACACAGCAAGGGAGGGTCTGACTCCGCCCAGGGCCCTGAGCCAGAAATCCCTCCCCTGAGCCTGAGGGAAAGGATCTTGGGTCTGTTTTAAGCAGGGGCAGAGCCAGAAGCCCAGACAATTCTCGCTGGTTTTATACCGGTTTTTCTGACATCCCTTTATTTGCTGCTGCCCGGTCCCAGGTGCAGCTGGTGGAGCCCGGAGGGGATGTGAAGAAGCCCGGGGACTCGCTGCGCCTCTCCTGCAAAGCCTCCGGCTTCACATTAAGCAGCGACTGGGTGAGGTGGTTTCGCCAAACTGCGGGGAAAGGCCTGGAGTGGATCGGGGAAATAAACCCAACTTCGGCTTCAGTCAGCTACGCCTAGGCCTTCAGGGACAAATTCACCATCCGCAGGGACAACCCCAGCAACCTGCTGCACCTGCCAATGGCCGCCCTGAAGCCCGAGGACACCGCCCGCTATCACTGCGCCGGGCACACACCGAGCAGAAAGCGGCTGAGCCCAGAACACAAACCGAGCTGCAGCGAGAGCCGCTCTGCCAGCGCCCGGCAGGGGGCAGCAGCGACTCGCAGGTCCAGGCTGTTCTGTGCGCTCAGCGCAGGGGATCGGTGTGAAAGGGCAGGTCGGTGCCCAGCGCAGCGGGTGAATATTTCGGGAACTCTCTGTGATCTAGGGACACGAGACAAACATTCCCGCAGGACTCCCGCAGCCAGTGACACTGCTGAGAGCAGAGTGCAACGTGCAGCCAGAGACTGAGAACTGGGCTGAAATGTAAAACTGTGTCCTGCCCAGAGCCGGGTTTCGGCAAATTCCTCGATGCTTCCCTGAATCGGGGCCTGACCCATTGTTCTAGGGGGCCTCGAAACCCTTTGCGTCCTTGAAAATCGCCCCTGACCTGGTACCTCCCCTGAACAACGCGGAAGATCCCATCCCATCATCTCTGCGACAGCTCGCCCGCCCTGAGTAATCCTGAGCACTGTGTCTGAGGGAGCTGCGCCGCCCCCGCGAAACAACCAGTCCCCAGCCCGTAGGCAAGCGGGGCACATGAGGATAAATAGGTTTAATCACAGGCATTAAGTCCTTCGTACAGACTCCTTCTATCTGCAGTTCCCAGGCCTTAACCTGGCCTGACCCCTCTACTCCCGGTGTCCGTGGGGGCGCAAATATTTATTGTTATCATTAGTTACTGTGGTTTCTAGTCGGGGCGGGGCGATTAGGTCCTACTGCCTCAGGCCTCCACTCAGAGACCCCGACCCCAGCCCTGTGCAACCCTGTGACCCATCCCATCCCTTCCGCATGGGCAGGGATCCGGAGACACCTCCCCCACGACGGGATACCTAAATGACAATCGGGCCCTAAATTCACAACAGGGGAACTGGCCTCAAACCCCGGCAGCTGCTTCTCTCCCCTTTAACTCACCGCCCGGGGGGTGGGCGCTGCACAGACACAGCGAGGGAGGGTCTGACTGAGCCCTGCCCGAGCCTGAAATTCTCCGGCTGAGGTGAAGGCGCTGGCGCCCGTTATAAGCAGCCGGCAATGCAAATCTCGGTGAGAGTTTCCTGTTTAAATATGTCCCTTCCTGTGCCCAGACTGGACCTGCAGAGAATCCTCAGCCCCCTCGGTCTGTGCAGTGACCAGCCAGTCCCGGAAGCACTTTACACTCCAGCACCAGGGACAATGAGACTTTGGGTCACAGCGGTTCTCATTGTCGTGGTTTTGGGAGGTATTTTGAGTCCCTGACCAAATGGCAGAGCCAGTGGTGCAGACAATTATCGCTGGCTTTGTCCCGGTTCTTCTACCATCCCTTTATTCTCAGGTGTTCGATCCGAGGTGCAGCTGGTGGAGTCCGGAGGGGATGTGGAGAAGCCCGGAGACTCTCTGCGCCTCTCCCGCAAAGCCTCCCGCTTCACCTTCAGCAGCCACTGGATGGAGTGGGCCCGGCAGGCAGGCTCCCGGAAGGTGCTAGAGTGGGTCTCTGATATTAGCACGGATGGGAGCACCACACGCTATGCAGACTCCCTGAAAGGCCGAGTCACCATCTCCAGGGACAACCCCAACAACCTGCTGCACCTGCAAATGACCGGCCTGAAGCCCGAGGACACCGCCCGCTATTACTGTGCCAGACACACAGTGACACGAAAGCTGCTGGTGATCATGCAAATTCCCGGGCTGCGGAATCCGCCTTTTCCCGTTCGCCACAAGGGGGCAGCAGATCCACAAAGAGCTCAGCCTGAGAGCGGCGGACCCCGCCCGTGTTAAGGTGGGAGAGGGTGGAGCGCGCTGGGAGCTCGAGTCACACGAGGGGCTGAGGCTCCTTATTGAAGCGCCGGTCTCCCAATGGAACCTACAGCCTCGAATTTAGCGCTCGGCCTCTCTCTCCATCCGCCCCTCCATCCCCCCCCCCAGCTAGAGAATGGACTGCCAGGGACATCCAGGCTAGTGCCCAGCCCCTGGGCTCTGAAGGTTTCCGGGGTGTCACCAGAAGTAAAGGGATTTTCTTTCTTTCTTTCCCACCTGACAAGTCTCTTTGTCCCGGATGAGGAAGCACTGTCGCTGCAGGGTTCATTCCCGTAAATCAGGGGTCTCCAACCTTTTTAAGCACAAGATCACTTTCTGAATTAAAATGCAACCCAGGATCTACCTCAAAGCCAAATACCCCTGCCCTGCCTCCTTTGTGCCCCTTCTCCGAGGCCCCACCCTTGCTCACTCCAGCCTCCCTCCCTCCCCCTTCCTTCCTCCTTTTCACCAGACAGAGACAGAGGGTTGGGGCACAAAATCCAGTCTTGGGCTAAGTGATTTAGATTGTGAGATGGGCTCTGAGCTAAGCCTGGGGCAGGGAGTAGGGGTGCAGAAGGGGATTCATGACTGGGCACTTGTTCAGAGCTGGCTCCAACTGGACACTGCTTACACAGGTGGCTGGGGTGGTGGTGCAGTGGGGCTAAGGCAAGCTCACCCCTGCCCTGGCCCTGCACCACCTCTCAAAAGCAGCCAGCAAACTCCATCCCAAACCCGGTTGTGCCCCCTTCCATTCTGTGAAGATAGGATACAGGGTGTGATGTAGTGTGGGTACCTTGCTGGTTGCTATGCTGGGCGGTGGGCTGTGAGTGACCCCCGCTGACGGCTGTTTGTACAAAGCACGGCCCAGCAGGGCAGGGGATGAGTCATTATGCAAGGGTCTCTCAACTGGTCCGACCAGTTACTTCCCAGGGAGAGAAACAAAGGAAGGGGGCGAGGCCAGGCCTGGCAAGGGGGACAGGGCTAGAAGAGAGGGGCAGTTTCTGTCTGAGATCATGGAGGAAACGGCCTAGGGAAAGGGGCTGGAATTTAGGGGCCCACTCTCCCCCATCTCAAGGGGGGCTGAGGCATCCTAGGCCCGGTTCCTGTAACCAGATGACATCTGTGCTGTGCTGTATCCTGGAGAAGCAATAAACTCCCTCTATTCTACTGGCTGGTGGAGTCTGTCCGTGCCATTACGGGGGTGCAGGAGTCGGAGGACCCCGACGCGCCACCACACAGGGTTGGAGGGGGCACCCTGACCTCAGCACCCTCTGCTCTCCCTCCTCTGCCCTGCACAGCAAGCAGGAGACTCTGGAGGGGGAGGCAGCTCCAAGGCAGAGGGCGGGAGATGTGCAGCAGGGCTTGAAGGGGCAGCTAAAGTGCTCTGCTTGGGAGCCTTTTGGCCAAACCAGTCAGGATCCTCAGTCAGAGGCTCTAGGACCTACCAGCAGATCCTGATCTCCTGGTTGCTGACTGCAGTCCTAAAGGATACAGAAGTGCCAGGAGGATCCCCACGCCCTGTGTACGGAACTGCATACATACCCTGGCTGGACAGGTGGGTCTGACTCTTGCACCAGTGTGGCGGCGCGTCAGGGTTCCCCGCCTCCTGCACCCCCGTAGTGGCACGAACAGACTCCACCGGCCAGTAGAATAGAGGAAGTTTATTGCTTCTCCAGGATACAGCACAGCACAGATGTAATCGGGTTACAGGGCAGCCTAGGATGCCGCAGCCCCCCTTGAGATGAGGGAGACTGGGCCCCTAAATCCCAGCCCCTTCCTTAGGCTGCCTCCTCCATGATACCAGACAGAAACCTAAAAACTCTCTTCCAGCCCTGCCCCCCAGCCAGGGGCTGGCGTCGCCGTCCTTCGTTTGTCTCTGTCCCTGGGAGCCAACTGGTGGGACAGCTTGGGAGCCCCTTGCATAATGACTCATCCCCTGTCCTGCTGGGCCCTGCTACAAACAGCCGCCAGGGGAGGTCACCCAGAGCCCACCACCCAGCATAGCAACCAGCAGGGTACCAGCACTACATCACACCGTTCACTAAAGGGCCGCGTCAGGCTCTGATATCGAACACCATCCCTGCTCTGCAGCTCTATATCCGTCTCCTTCCGATGACGCAATCCCACGGGACTCTCATTCCCGGGCCTTTTCCCAGGCCCTGTGGGTAGCTCTTTCGTTTGCCCAGCACGTTTCGCAATAGCCACTTTTGCATTGGCGAGTCAGGTATTGAGTTCAGCGGGCCCCTCGCTAAAAAGACACGAAGGGGGGTATTTGAATCTCCCTCACAGCCCGGCCTGGAGAGAGCTCTCCCGGGGAGTTTCTCGCACTTTGGGGGAACGCAGTGTCAATGTTTAGCCCGTGGAGTTCTCCTTGGTCCAAGCAAGGGCCCTGCCCCCTGGACCTTCCTTTCCACCTTCTCACAGCCACCTCCTGTCATTACAAGTGCGCGGAGCTCAGCGCATGGTGTCTGGGGGTAAAGGAGACACCTGTTGCTGAGGATGTATTGCCATGTACTGAGCGATCACTCCTGGCATCCCATACACCCGCCCCGAGGAACCCGCATGAAAATCCCTGCCCGGGGCTGCCTGGTTAACACAGACCGGGTCTGGCTCAGCCCCAGCTAGTCCCAGGGGCGCCCCGCTCTTAGTTCGCCCCGCCCAGAGCTCTGACCTATTCCATTTCTGACCCAGTTCCCCTCTCCCCGGCCCTCAATCTTCCATTTCTGACCCAGTTCCCCTCTCCCCGGCCCTCAATCTTCCCAGCAGTGACTGTGTCAAGGCCGAACGTGACCCAGCAGGGCCCCCCCGAACTGCGGACTCCTCCAGCCTCAGCATCCATCAGCTCTCGGAAAAGAAGCGCCGGCCTGTGTGTGTCCGGCTTGGGCAGGTCCCCTCTCCCCCCAATGCGCCCAGTTTGACCGATGGGAATGGAGCCCCCGAAACACCCGGAGTCCTATATGGCGGGACAAGGGATCCCCCGCCCCTTGGATCATGTGCGGAGAGCGGCATTAGCCCAGCTCCCTGGCGCTCGCTTTGGCCAGCGCCTCAGACTGCAGAGCGTGAATTTGGAGCCTTGAGTCTGTAAAACCAGCTGAGCCCGGTGGCGGGTGCCTGTGGTCCCAGCGCCAGGGAGGCCGAAGCTGGTGGATCGCTTGAGCTCAGGAGTTCTGGATTGCAGGAGCCTATGCCGAGTGGGTGTCCGCACTGAGGACGGCATCGACATGGGGGTCCCTGGGGAGCTAGAGGCCCACACATTGCCTAAGGAGGGGCGAACTGGCTCAGGTCGGGAACAGAGCAGGTCAAAGCTCCCGTGCCGCTTAGTAGTGGGATGGCGCATGTGAAGAGCCCCTGCAGCGCAGCCTGGGAAAGACAGGGAGACCCGGCCTTTCTTTATGCCGCCCCCCACCGCAGAGCCCATCTGAGGAACGGGGCATCCGCACGGAGGGGATCCGGAATGGGGCGGGGGCAGACACCCAGGCGTCAGGGATCTTCAAAGCGCGATCGGACCCCAGGCGCCAAATGTCCGGGCTGGGCACAGAGGGGCTCGCAGCGCAGCTTCCCGGAGTCTCGAAGCGAGCTGGAGGGCTCGCAACTCACGTGTCTCTCTCCGAAACCTGCAGCCCGTCTAGTGTGCGGGGGCCCTGCTCCCGTTTCAGGATCTCCGGTGAATGGGCCCCCGCTGCTCCAGTCCGGATGCCAGCTGTGTGTTTGGCCTCCATTATCCTCCCCCAAGGCTCTGCGGTGGGAAGCGGCATAAAAAGAGCTCGGGTCTCCCTGTCTCGCCCAGGCTGCGCTGCAGGGGCTGCTTACAGGCAGCGTCCCACTACTGAGCGAGACGGGGGCTTTGACCTGCTCCGTTCCCGACCTGGGCCGATTCGCCCCTCCTTAGGCAACTTGGGACCCCCGACACCTCCCGTCAATGCCGCTCTTAGCGCGGACACCCGCTCAGCACAGCCTCCTGCAGCCCAGGACTCCTGAGCGCAAGCGATCCGCCGGCCTCAGCCTCCCCGGGCGCTGGGATCACAAGGACCCGCCACTGGGCCCGGCTGGGTTTCCCTTTTCCCGCTCGCACCTTCACACTCCGGTGCCGCGCGCTGGGCTTGCGCTGGCCGCAACCGGCCCCAGGAACTCAGCTCATTCTCCACAATGTTATTTGCGTTACGGGCGTCACAGCGAGGTGACAACACCGGACACGGGTCCTTGGGCACAGCCCCGGTCCTGAGAATGGGGCGCGGGGCTGCGTGAAAAGACATCGGGTCTGGCTTGGGCGCTGCTAGTCAGGGGCGCGCCCCGCTCTTCATTGGCCCCAGAGTTTCCACCTGCTCCATTGCTGACCTGGCTCCCCTCGCCCTTGGCCCCCCGGGTACCTCCAACCTACCGCAAATCACCTCATCGACGCGTCTGTCGGCCAGACAGGAGCTCAACCCGACAGGGGGCAGCCCCTGGACTGCGAGACGCGACCCGCCTCAGCTCCCTGCAGCGCACGGGAAGGTCTGGGCCTCGCGTGGGCAGGGGCCTCCCAGCTCCCCCTTTAAGCGCCGCTTGTCAGTTCTAAGCTTTGGCCACAAGGTGCAAGACCGGACCGTGAGATCCCCGGGGCTGAGCCCCGTGCGCCGCGGGACACAGACTCGCACCCAGGCCCGTGCGGAGCCAGGAGGCCTTAGACAGAGCGAAGCGTTTCAGCCCGCGGGAGGCTACTCGGGTCCCGGGGGCAGGGAACAAGGTGCCACCAGGGCAATAGCGGGGAGCGGGGTCGGTGACACGTGCCCAGAGGATCCCACCTGGCGATCCGCTCCCGTTCCACAGAGCCGGGTGTCCCTGTTCCTCGTGCCCTCAGTGCAGGGCCGGCTCTAAGCACCAGGAAAGCAACCCCAGTCCCACTCCACTCATGCCTATGTCAAAAAAAGAGGTGGGGGGGACGGGCAAAATTTTTTTTTGCTTGGTGTGGAAAGCCCTGCCCTCTGGGGAGTTTGTCCGGCCCTGCCCTCTGGGGAGTTTGTCCGGCCCTGCCCTCTGGGGAGTTTCCCTCAGTGCCTGGGAACGAGAATGGAACCTCTGCTGCTTTTCCTTGCCTGCTCGGCCTCCCCCGCTGTGAGTGTCCGTGTTCAGAGGGGAACTAGGAACAGAGCCATGGATTGGTTCGCGGGTTGATATTGTCTTGGCTTGTTTTCTCCTTTCCCAGGTGTCCTCCTTCAGGTGTAACTGATCCAATCCGGCCCGGGGGCGGTGAAGCCCGCAGAGACCCTCACTCACCCTGAGCTGCGCCGTATTTGGGGATACTGGGGATAGTGGCGCTGCCTGGAACTGGATCAGGCAGCCTGCAGGGAAGGGGCTGGAGTGGATGGGGCAGATGTGCTATGAAAGCAGCCACGAGGACTGGGAAAGAAACTCCGCCCCCTCCGTCCAGGGCCGAGTCACCATCTCTGCGGACACCGCCAGGAACCAGGTCTCGCTGCAGCTCCGCTCGCTGACAGCTGCAGACACCGCCCCCTTGTGCTGCTCCAGACACACAGTGACACAGGGCAGATCCGGGCCTGCACTAACAGGGGGAACCGGGTTTTCAACAATGCGGAGCCCCTGGGCACTGGGCCATTGGTCACACTGGGAGGCGGGGCTCTGGCTGTCACTCTCTGGTGCCTTGTCCCGGGGTTGTTACTCACAAAGCTCCCGTGTATCTGCCTGGCTCAGGGTCCAGCCGGCCTGACATGCCCTGAGAATGGCCCGGCTCAGAGACCAGTGAACGTTCCCGATCCCCTCCCAGCCGGGCAAGGCACCGCCTCTGCGCCCCTCTTGTGACACAAGCAATAACGTGTCAACCCGCAGAGGGTGGTTCGATCCAAGCATCCCAACCCCCACCCACCTCCACTCTGACCATGTGTCTTCTTCAGCGGGTGCGGTTACACCAGGACCTTGTACTTGGGTGTTCTGGCACCAGCGCACCTATGGGAGTTGGGTATCTGGGTGCTTCAGAAAATCCCTCCTGATGCCTTGATACCCGGAACAATCCAATCCGGCGCCTGGCACCTTGTCCCGGGTGACACGGAGTCTGGGACAGAGCAGGGAACCGAACCTGGCCACGCAGGGTCCCAGATGAGCGCCCTGACTCTGAGTGACCCTCCCTCCCTTCTTCCACTCTCTGAATCCCCGGACCCGTGACCTGGGCTCCTTCTGTGAGGAGGTTTTATGTGTCGCAGGGAGGGGATATGCAAATAGGGGCTGAGTGTCCTGTTTAAAACTGCCTCTCTCTCTGCTCAGGCTGCACCCGCAGGGACAATCCACAGCCCCCTGCTCCCTGCAGTGACCAGCCAGTCCGCGGAGAACTTCCCCCTCCAGCACCAGGGACAATGAGACTTTGGCTGCTTCTAGGTTTCCTCGCTGCGGCTCGGGAAGGTATTTCCCCCCGGCACACCCACGGCAGGACAAGGGATTGTTCTGGGGGGGATGCTGCCAGCGATGGGATTTATAACAGCGCTTAACGCTGGGGTCTCACCCTCTTTATTGGCAAATGTGGTTCATGCGGCTCCTTTGACACCTGTTGATTTTAATTCGCGGCTTCAATCCATTCCTATTATTTTAATTTCCAATTTCCCTGTTTCCCTTCTCCCCAGGGGCCCGCTCGCAGGTGGTTCTGACCCAGTCGGGCCCAGCGCTGAAGAAGCCCGGAGAGGCCCATAAGCTGCAATGCGCCACCAGCGGGTTTACTCTCAGCAGCACCTGGATGGGCTGGGTCAGGCAGCAGCCCGGGAAGGGGCTGGAGTGGCTGGTCAGCTACTATGATCCCTCAGACCAGTACTACGCCGCCTCCGTGCAGGGCCGGTTCACAGCCTCCAAGGACAGCGCCAACTTCTACCTGCAAATGACCAGCCTGAGAGCGGAGGACAGCGCCGTGTATTACTGCGCCAGGGGCACAGCGAGGGGAAGCGAATCTGAGCTCGCACAAAAACCTCCCCTGCAGGGACCGGGGCGGGATTTCCTGGGGGCGGCGCTCACGCCCCGCACAATAACAGGGACACTGTCCCCGTCCCGTGTCCCCCCCCCCCCAGCCCCCAGACCGGCTCGCGCCCAGCTGGGAGGGGAGACAGGCGCTGCAGAGCAGAGCTGCCTGGGGAGCGCAGGGAGCGGATGCCCAGCTGCTGTTTCCTGACGCAGGGAGAACGAACAGCTGCATCCGGCCTCGGGCTGCGGGTGCCCCAGTGACTCTCTGATAAGACCCCGCCCAGTGTGAGGTTCCCGCCTCTTTCCAGGGAAGGCAGCGGGAGAAGCGGGGCCCTTAGAGCAACCAGGGAGTGGGCTGAGCACTGAGGCCGGGTGACAGGCAGGGTGGGGTCACTGATCCCTGAGGCTGCCCCCGCCCCCAGCCCATTGACAATTGTCTGGATCAAATTCCACCCTTGTGCAAAGGGGCAGCTCCAGCCCCTGGGCACCTGCCGCCTGCGGCATTTCAGGGCGTAGCGCTAAGGGAGAATGGGCAGGAATGTTGTCCCTGCCTCTGCTTGTCAGGGGATGGGAACGGGTAACAGGGGAGGGATCACTGGAGTATTCCCTGTTCTGTTCACTGCCTCTGGGGCACCTGGCATTGGCCGCTATCAGAAGACAGGACACTGGGCTAGATGGGCCTTTGGTCTGACCCAGTCTGGCCGTTCTTATGTTCTAAAGACCGTTTTCTCTGTATAATTGCCTGTATAGACAGGGTGTTGAAAATAATAAGCAGGAGAAGTGGGATATAAAAGTTCCATGAAATGTATTTCTTTTTCAATTAGCCCCACTCAGCCCCTGAAGGCGTTTCATTTACAGTCACACAGGCCTAGATACACCTGGCGGGTTACAATTCCTGCCTGTAGATTCTGTTAGGGCACTCACTGTGACATGGTGGGGGTGCTGTCTGCTCTGTAACCCAGGGTTCCCCTACGCTGTGATGTGTGATTCCCACTGACTCACCCACATGTGTATTGGCCAGACACCTAGGCCCAGCCTGAGCTGTTAGCAAAGCTCCTCCCAGGGGGAAAGACAAAGGAAGGGAGGCGGAGATGAACACCTGGCTGGGGGGCAGGGTCTGGTAGCAAGGCAGTTTCTGGCTGAGAAACATGAGGGAAGAGACTAAGCTGAGTGCTGAGGGTTGAGGGAGTGATGGATCCCTTAACCCAAGGGGTCTGAGGCATCCTGGCCCTAACTCCTGTAACAAAATCACATCTATGCTGTGCTGTATCCTGGAGAAATAATAAACCCTCTCTCTTCTACTGGCTGGCGGAGTCTGTTCGTGCTGCTACGGGGGTTCAGGATCGGGTGGGTCCCCAAAACACTGCCACAGTGGTGTCAGGGATGGGATGCACTCCACCCCGTGGATGGAGCTTCCAGCAGTGAGTGACAAGGAGTAGTAGAAGGAAGGGGCGTGAAAGAGCCAGGAGTGCTGGAGGTGGAGCAAAGTGATTCCTGGGAGTTGTGGGGCACTGCAGCACTCGGTCAGTGAGTCTACACCCTGAGGATGGGCGGAGAGATGTCCTACGCCTGACTCCTGAAGGCAGACTTTATGGGGCTGTGCAGAGAGAGGGGCCTGGCCATAGGGAAAGCAGCCAATGCCCAGCTGATTACCCGGCTGGAAGAGAATGACCAGCCCAGGGGCCTGGATCCTATCCCAGCCAGGAGCAGCCAGACACCTCCTGAGAGCATCTCAGGCTCTCAGACTGGACAGAGGGCTGGAGTCCACCAGGCAGACGTGGTGCCCACCAGGCCATGCTCCACCAGCAGTGGTTCATCCATGGTGGGGTCCATCCCTGCAGAGCTGCAGTGCCTGGAGATTGAGCTGAGGCTAAAGGAATTAGACAATGGTAGAGAGGAGCACCAGGAATGAGAGAAGGAATGCCAGGACCAAGAGAGGCAGCAGCAGCATGAGCTGGCCATGGTGGAGCAGAGAAGCCGAGGGGTCCCAGCTACGGTGAGTGGGGAGGACCCCAGGGAGGAGTCCAGGGTGGCCAGACTCTTGGGGAAACTCATTTTGGACCAGTTTAAAAACGTGGGGGACATGGATGGGTTCCTTAGCTCCTTTGAGTGGGCCTGTGAACTACATCAGATCTCCCCAGCAGACTGGCTCCAGCAGCTCACCCCCTTGCTGGATCAAGAGGACGCAGGGGTGCTCAACCAGCTGGAGAATCTGCAGCTGGGTGATTATGAATGGGTCAAAGAGGCCCTGCTACGTACAGGAAGAGGCCATGAGACGTACAGGAAGAAGTTCCGGGGGGTGCAGAAGGGGCCACGGGAGACCTATGTAGATAGGGCCTCCCACCTGGTGCAATACCGCCGCAAGTGGGTGTGCAGGGTCAGTTCTCGGCTGATCAAAGGAGGACGTCACCTATGGGGCAAGCCCAAGAGACAGGGACCAGCTGTCTGTGCCCCAGAGAAACAGCCAGGGCTGGGCTGGAGCTGTCCCGAAGGGGCTCGTGGGTCCTAACTTGCCATCGCTGCGGGCAAAAGGGCCACAAGAGGGGTCAGTGCACCAGGCACCAGGACAGGTCCCATGACCTCAGACTTTCCAGGGTTAATTGGCTGGAGCTGGTGGGAGGGCAGGCCACCCTAGAGGCAGGGGCCAGAAAGCAAAACTCAGCTCAAAGCAGGGGGAAGGCTGCTCAGGAGGGAGGCTGCTCAGACCTGATGCTCCAGAGACAGGTCTCTCCATGTACCAGGTGGGGGCAGGACGGCCCCTACGGAGCGAGTTCCTCGTGCCCCTGGAGGTGGATGACAGGAAGGTGATGGGTTTCTGGGACACTAGGGCGGAGGTGACACTGGCCCGGCCCGACACAGTGGCCCCAGACCGTATGGTACCCAACACTCAGCTCACCCTGAGGGGCATAGATGGGACCCTGTTTAAGGTGCCTGGAGACAGGGTGCATCGGAAATGGGGGGCCAAGGAGGGCCCCAAGGAACTGGGGGTGCAACAGCACTTACCCACAGAGGTGCTGATGGGGGGTGACCTACAGGAGTGGCCAGACGGACCCCACAGGGCTCTAGTCACCACCCAGAGCCAGAGCCAGAGCCAGAGCCAGAGCCAGAGCCAGAGCCAGAGCCAGAGGCTGCTCCAAAACTTCTACTGGCCGCGGATATTTGCAGCCGTGCAGTAGTACTGCCAGTCCTGAGACTCCTGCCAGAGGGTGGGTGTGGCGGCACGTCGGGGTCCCCCGACTCCTGCACCCCCGTAATGGCACAGACAGACTCCACCAGCCAGTAGAATAGAGGGAGTTCATTGCTTCTCTGGGATACAGCACAGCACAGATGTCATCTGGTTACAGGAACCGGCCCTAGGATGCCTCAGCCCCCCTTGAGATGGGGGATGCTGGGCCCCTAAATTCCAGCCCCTTTCCCTAGGCCGTCTCCTCCATGATCCCAGACAGAAACTAACTCACTCACTTCCAGCCCTGCCCCCAGCCAGGGCTCCACCCCCCTCCTTCCCATTGTTCCGCTCCATGGGAGATACCTGTCTGACGAGTTTTGAAGCCCCCTTGCATAATGACTCATCCCCTGCCCTGCTGGGCCGTGCTGCAGACAGCAGCCAGTGGGGGTCACCCACAGCCCACTGCCCAGCATAGCAACCAGCAAGGTACCCCCACTACGTCACAGTGGGGAAGGCCCAAGATAGGAGGAAAGCTGCTTTGAGGACCCTGCCTATCATAGAGGAGCCTTTCCAGAAGGTGGCAATGGATATTGTGGGGCCCTTCAACAGAGCGACCCGAACGGGGAGGAAATACATCCTGGTGGTGGTGGATTTCACCACCCGCTACCCCGAGGCCATGGCTATGCCCTCTGTTGAGGCACACATGGTGGCAGATGCACTGCTGACCATTTTCAGCAGGGTGGGGTTCCCCAAGGAGTTCCTCACCGACCAGAGATCCAACTTTATGTCGGCCCCGTTCCGATGCTTGTGGGAGAAGTGCGGGGTCCAGCACACCTGGGCCTCAGCGTATCATTTCCCAGACCAACGGACTGGTGGAGAGAATCAATGGGACTCTGAATCAGATTCTAAGGACCTTTATGCACCAACACCTGCTGGACTGGGACAAGTACCTACCCCACCTGCTGTTTGCGTACAGGGAGGTGCCCCAGGAGTCCACAGGGTTCTCCCCGTTCGAGCTGATGTAGAGGAGGCGGGTGAGGGGACCCCTGGACCTGCTGAGAGACGATTGGGAGAGGAAGGCCTCCCTGGTGGTTGAATACATCCTGGCATTCCGAGAAAGACTCACTGAGCTCATGGGCCTGGCCAGAGAGAACCTGAGCAGGGCCCAAAGGAAGCAGAAGGTCTGGCATGACCACAATGCATGGGCCAGCGCCTACGCTACCGGGGACCAAGTGATGGTCCTAGCCCCCATGCGGAAGAAGAAGCTGCAAGCAGCCTGGGATGGCCCCTTCAACGTTGTTAAGCAGCTGAACAAGGTGAACTATGTGGTGGAGCTGACTGGCCGGACACGCGGCCAGCAGGTGTATCATGTTAACATGATGAAGCTGTACTGGGACAGGGAGAACTTGGTGCTGGCCGTGTGTAAGCCCTGGGAGGAGCAGAAGGAGGATCCCCTGGTGGGTCTGTTCCCTGGGACTGGAGCAGATTCTTCGCTGGGGTCAATTTCCCTCTCGGACCAGCTCACCCCGGCCCCGCAGGTCGAGATCTGAGAGGTGCTGTGCTCCCGCCAGAAACTGTTCTCCGACAAGCCTGGTCTCACCAACCTGGCTGTCCAACGGGTAGAGACGGGCACCCACCCCCTGCTGTGCTGCTCTCCGTTCAGAGTCACGGGGAAGACGGCCCAGGACCTGGAGAGAGAGGTCCGGGGCATGCTGGTGCTAGGGGTGATCCAGCCGTCCTCCAGCCCCTGGGCTTCTCCGGTAGTTCTAGTCCCCAAGAATGATGGGTCGATCCGGTTCTGTGTGGACTATCGGAAGCTCAACACCATCACGGTGTCCAACACCTACCCCGTGCCTAGGCCGGACGAGCTCCTGGAGAAGCTGGGAGGAGCTTGCTTCCTCAACACCCTGGACCTCACCAAGGGTTACTGGCAGGTGCCGCTAGACCCTCAGGCCAGGCTGAAATTGGTGTTTATCACCCCGGTGGGGCTCTACAAGTTCCTGGTCCTGCCCTTCTGCCTCAAGGGGGCACCGGCCACCTTCCAGCATCTGGTGGACCAGCTGTTGCGGGGAATGGAGAGCTTTGCCCTAACATACATCGATGATATTTGTGTCTTCAGCCAGACCTGGGAGGACCATGTGTCCAGGGTGTGGTGGCACGTCGAGGTCCCCCGCCTCCTGCACCCCCGTAGTGGCATGAACAGACTCCACCAGCCAGTAGAATAGAGGGAGTTTATTGCTTCTCCAGGATACAGCACAGCACAGATGTAATCTGGTTACAGGAACTGGGGCTATAAGGTCTCAGTGCCCCCCCTTGAGATGGGGGGTGGCTGGGCCCTACAATCCCAGCCCCCTCCCTAGCTCCTTCTCCCCTGCTTCCCAGACAGAAAGACCGTCCCTTCCAGCCCTGTCCCCCAGCCAGGGGTGGCATTCCACCTTCCTTTGTTCCTCTCCCTGGGAGGTAACTGGTCGAACAGGTTACCTCCCTGTCCCATCAGTTACTCTGCTGGGCCATGGTACAGACAGTAACCAGTGGGGGTCACCCACAGCCCAAGCCCAGCAACCAGCAAGGTACCAACACTACGTCACACAGGGTCAGCCAGGTACTGGACCGGCTAAGCGGGGCTGGGCTGACTGTAAAGTCTGGGAAGTGCAAGGTCGGAATGGCAGAGGTGTCCTACCTGGGCCATAAGTTAGGGAGCGGCTGCTTGAAGTCAGAGCCGGCCAAGGTGGAGGTCATCTGAGACTTGTCTTTTCCCCAGACCAAGATGCAGGTCCAGGCTTTCATTGGGATGGCAGGGTACTACCAGAGGTTTGTGCCCAACTTTAGCTCCATTGCTGCCCACAGGTGCGGGGGCGTTGGCATCCCTGGGGGTGTGTGGAGGGTGTGGAGGGAGAAGCAGGAGTGGGAGGGGGAGAGGGAGGGGAAGGAGGAGCGATCGCAGGAGAGGCTGGAGCAGCAGAGGGCAGTGAGCTCTGCACCAGGATCTGGAGATGGGGACAGATGGCACAGCCCTGGGAAAGCTGCTCCCGCCACCTTTCCCACCAGAGTTGCAGGTCTTCTTCGACCCAGTGGTCGAGGGTGCGGTGCAGGGCTCTCAGTGCCCCCAGGTGCTGCCACTGGTATTCGTACATTGGACGGGTGGGCCTGCGGAGCCCTCAGGTGCGGGAGGATGTCCCTGGTGGTGTGGTGCACCCTCCACTCACAGCTGGTCCGGCTGTGGAGAACAAGGACAAATGGTCAGTCATCTCTGAGGACACAGTGCCTGAAGTCCAGCCCCCCTCTGCAAGGTTAGGACGACAGTTCTCCTTGACATCAGAGCCAATGTGCTTGAACACAGGCCATGTTCGGGATGTCCCGGAGGCCCTGCTATCCCCGGGAGTGGATCTGCCTTGAGACTGCGCCCGTGCCCCTGTGCTGTATTTCGTTGGGGAGGAGGGATGTCTTCTGCCTCCTTGTAGAGGGGGCTTCTGGAGGGAGGGCATCTTGCCATGTCCCATCCTGGGGTCAGGAGCATGTCATATCTCTCCACACACCCTTGTGGCTAACAAACCAAGGCCCCAGCATGCACAGGTTGCTGTGTGATCCGTGGCCAGCAAAGCGCAGGCACACAGTCCCTGGTTCCCCACCCCAGCCCCCTGCATAAGGGGACAGTGATGGCACTCACATGTTGTTGCTTCCCCATCTTCAGACGATGCCTGGGACAGGTCTGCAGGGATGGCTTGGGGGTCCTGGCTCAGCTGGGTGATGACCCTGACCTCCCCTGGCTCCTGGCCCTCCTCCTCCTCCTCCTCTGCCGTGCCCTCAGTGAGGACGACATTGGCCGGCTCTGCCCCTGAGTCGATGACTACCTGGGGTGAACGAACTGCCCCACTCCCCAGGATGCGTCCAGGGCATGCAAGTAGGGGCCGCTGTCTGTGTCTGCCCCTGGTCAGGAGCTTCCCTCTCTGGCCCTGGCATAGGCCTGCCGCAGCTTTTTAATCTTCATCCACACCTGTTCCTGTTCCATAGACGGCTGCATTCCTGTGTCTCGCACGGAGATCGTGGAGGTTGGTGGCATCTCCCCAAACCTCAATAAGGTTCATGACTTCCACATGAGACCAGGAAGGTGCCCGTCTCTTCCGGCCCCTGGCAGGCTCTTGGGAGCTGGAGGTTTGCTCCCAAGGACTGCTGGAGAGCAGGCTGGTACCGGCTGGCTGGCTCATTTTGTGCCACTGGGTCAGGACCAGGAGCACAGTAGCTAAGGGCTGGCAGGCCTGGTGCTAGGCACAAAGGCTCTGGGCAGACTCTAAACCTTTAAAGGCTTTGGATAGGGTGTGGGGGGAGGGGAAAGAGAAGAGTTTTCCTCTTTGTGGCCATAGTGGCCACCAGGGCACCCTGGGAAGGGCTGGAGGCCCTCTATTTCAAAATATCCCCTATTCCCTGTCTAACAGCGCCTATTCCAAAAGGCGCTATTCCTTGTAGAATTTTGTTTCCAAATTTTGAAATAAGCCTTCTGCTGTTTCAAAATAATTTTCCTATGTAGAGGTCAGGGTGCGGAGTTGAGTCAGAGGTTTGTGTCACTGCTCCCCATGGGCACTCTAAAGAAGGGTTCCTCAAGGGGTGGGGTGTCAGCCCTTCAGGCTGTGGGGCTAAATCCCCAAATCCTGGCACCTGCTGCAGGGCTGAAATGTTGATCCCTGGCAGCCCCTTCCATGCTGAATTCCCAGCGCCCTCCCTCCCAGCCCCCCCCCCCCCCAGGCTGAAGCCTGGAAACCGGTGCAACCCCCTGCGTTTCCAGCACCTCTCCAGGCTGTAGCCGTAATCCGCAGTGCCCCCGGAAGTCCCATCACCCCCCTCCCAGACTGAAGTCTTTATCTGTGGTGCCCCCCTGAATCCCCAGCCAGCACACACACATCCTGCTGAAGGCTGAGTCCCTGCCCCCTCCCACCTTCCAAGCCATGAATGCTGCTGCCCAAGCGGGGAGTGGCAGGGCTGAGTCCTGCATGCCCAGTGCACCCTGTAGGGGAGAAGCCTCCAGAACCCATGGGCAGAGTTCCGGGGCTCTCTAGCAAGTGCAGCGAAGTGACTGGGAGAGCCCCACAGCTCTTTGGCTTTCTGCCCCCGGCCAGGTCAGAGGCAGGTGCACAAGCCAGGCGAATCACCCCGAAATTCGTTTCATCTTTAAATAAACGAACAACTGAATGACTGGGTGAGTGAGGAAATCCCCTTGTAAAGCTGCTGCCCCTTCATTTCGTTGGGAGACCCCTACTCTGACGAGAAAGAAAGAATCACTCTCCTGTATCTAGTAAAATCTCTTGTAGTGAAAGTGCCGCGTGTTTACCAGCAGGTGTCGCTGTTGCTCTGGACTAGCCCAGAGAAGAACCCCCTGCCAGTACATAGATCGATGCTCTTCCAAAAGGGCTTTGGGAGCCAGGCCATTGGCTCCCATAACACCTGGCAGCAGCCAGTCTCTCAGTCCCTGTGTGAGGAAACACAGTCAGTGCCGGCTTCATTCCCCCTGGGCGCCGAAATAGTCAGGCGCATCCCAGCGCCCTATGCCCGGCGCTGCACAGACACCCGGGCCGCGTCAGTCTGACTCCTGCATCCGGAGCCCTAGGGCAAGTCAAGCACATCCGTGGCAGGAGCAGTACGGGGCTCTTATAAGCAGCGGGGTATGCAAATTAAGGCGTCGGTGTCTGTTTAAATCTGTCCCGCCCAGGCTGCAGAGACAATCCGCAACCCCCCTCAGTCTGTGAAGTGACCAGCCAGTCCCCTAAGAAATTTCCCAGCCAGCACCAGGGAACATGAAATTTTTGCTCTTTCTATGTTTCGCTGTAGCGGCTTGGGAAGGTATTTTCTTCTTCTGAATAACGGCAGAAAGATACTAAATTCCCGTTGTGTTTATACCAATATTGATAACTTGTCTGTGTTCCCAGGGGCCCGGTGCCAGGTGCAGCTGGTGGAGTCCGGAGGGGATGTGAAGAAGCCCGGAGACTCTCTGCGCCTCTCCTGCAAAGCCTCCGGCTTCACCTTCACCAGCTACTACATGGGCTGGGTCCGGCAGGCTTCCGGGAATGGGCTGGAGTGGCTCGCCCTGATTCACGGCTCTACTATATACTACAGTGACTCGGTAAAGGGGCGATTCACCGTCTCCAGAGATGACCCCAACAGCTTCCTGCACCTGCAAATGACCGGCCTGAAGCCCGAGGACACCGCCCGCTATTACTGTGCGAGACACACAGCGAGGGGAATCCCGACAGGCTGATACAAAAACTCAAGTTGCAGAATCGTTCTCCCCTGCGCCGCGCGGGGGCAGCACTTCCACAGGGAATCCCGCGCCAGGTGCAGCAACGGGATCTACACCCACAGTGTAAACAGAATCTCTCTCATCAGGCTTCGGGTCTCTAAATAGAACGATGAGCCTGTGCCCATAATAACACCCGGGGCGTTGTGACTATTCACGTTTCAGCGCGGCCGGGATAAGGCACCACAGTAACAACGCACAGCTCGGAAGAGCCAGATGCGGGGATCGGTTGTTCGAGGTGCAGGAACTAGAACCTGGATTTCCCAAGCTGCCTCCTAGCGGGAGCCCAATATCCCCACGGCCGCCTCAGCCCCAGGGTGAGGGGAGAAAATAGGAAAAGTAAAAGCAGCCGCCCGGGCCCCTGGGGGTTAAACATTTCTGCAGTTTGCCGGGGACTAAGGCTCCGGACCGGCTTTCAAAACTCCCCCAGGGCCTCTGTGAGTCTGATCCGCGCGGAAAAGGCCCGTCAGGTTCCCAGCTCCTCGAGACGCCCTATCAACACAGATGTTCGCCTGATGTCCCCGCAGGTATTCTGGGGCCCCGGACAACACATCAATGGGCCCTGGGGGGAGCCACAAGCCTCTCCTGGCCTCACCCAGAGAAGCTCCGAGCGCCACCCCTCTGTGAGACGACACTCTGGTCGGTTACATCCCCACCCCCACTTGCCTGGAGGTGCCCCTCCCACCTTCCTTACCCTTTTCCTCCCCCCCGCCCCCAGCAGCCTTGTGCCCAGCTCGGCTCTTTCCCCTGTCTGGTTCCAGCTCCGCCCCGCCCAGCTCTGCCCCCCCCAGGGGTTCTGTGCCCAGCTCGGCTCCTTTCTCACAGCGGTCACAGCCCCACCCCCACCTACGTGAGGTGTCCGGGGCCCCTCTCACCCTCCTTTTCTTCTCTTCCCCTCCCCCGCCCCAGCAGCCCTGTGCCCAGCTCCGCTCCTTTGCCTGTCTGGCTCTACCCCTAGCCCATCTCTGCCCCCCAGGGGTTCTGTGCTCAACTGGGGCTCCTTTCTCAGAGCCGTCCTTGCCAACCGCGGCCCCCAGCCCTCCGCTCGTTTCCCTTCCCAGCCTGGTTCCTCCGCCCCCTCGGCCAGAGCTCCCTGCAGTCCTGTTCTCACTCAGAGCTTGGCTACCTCCTTCGATTCCCAGCATGGCTCCCCCGGCCCGCTCCCAGCCCGGATCCCTTTCCCCTCCTAGAAGGCTGCAGCTATTGCTGCCGTGAACTCCCCCACCCCATCCCCGACTCTGCCTTCCCAGCGTGCCTGGGGGCTGCTCTCCCCACTCACCCTCTAGTCGCTTAGGGCCCCTCCTGCCCCGGTACTGACGAGCGGGTCCACCCGAGACAGGCAGAGCCGCTCTGCGGCCTGCGGCGGGCGCTGGGACTCCGCAGGGGGCGCCTAGGAGCCGGCAGCCAGCCTGGGCATATGAGAGACCTCGGGTCTCCCAGCCCCGGTACTGCGGCACCGCCCAGAGGACCCTTCTCACCGTCCAGGGCCCTCGGAAATAGGATGGAATTGACAGTCTGCGGGATCCAGGAGCCTCTTTGAACCCCCAGGCCTGGAGCTACAATTCCCACCGAATCTGCAGAGAAAGGAGAAATGTCCCACCTGACGCGTGCGCTGAGCTCCCGGCCTCTCTGGGGTGTAAAGGGGAGAAGTGACCGCTAGGGGAAATGCCCCGTACTGAGCGCTCAGCCCCTGGCCTCTCTTACCCCTCTCTGGGGGACCCGCATGCAAATCCCTGCCCGGGGAGTTTCTGTTAAATCCCAGCCCCTGGTTCTAGGAGCCTCAGTCTCCGCCCAGACACAGCCCGGCCCGGCCCTGCCCGCTGGGGGAGTCTCTCAAAAGAGAACGAGAATGGAATTTCGGCTGCTTTTCCTTTCCTTGCTCTCTGCCCCCAGCTGTGAGTGTCCGCGGGCAGCGGGGGAGTCAGGGATGCACAGAGACGCTCGGTGGCTGAATCTTTCCTCGCTTTGTTTCGCTTTCCCCAGGTGTCCTCGGTCAGGTGCAGCCGGTACAGTCCGGCCCTGGCGTGGTGAAGCCCAGAGAGACCCTCACACTGAGCTGCGCGGTGTCCGGGTTCTCCATCAGTGCTCGATATGCCCACTGGCACTGGGTCCGGCAGCCCCTCGGGACAGGGCTAGAGCGGGTGGGGCGGATGCATCCATATGACGGCAGCCCAAGCAACGCCCAGTCTCTCCAGGAACTGGGTCTCGCTGCAGCTCCGGACAGCTGCAGACAGCGCCCCCTGTTGCTCTGCCAGACACACAGTGACGCAGGGCAGAGCCGGGCCCGCACTAACAGGGGGAAGCGGGTTTTGAACAGCGCGGAGACACTGGGGACTGAGCCATTGGTCACACTGGGTGGGGGGGGGGAGCTCTGGCCGTGACTCTGCGGTGCCTTTACCCAGGCTTGTTGCTCACAAAGCTCACGTGTATCTGCCTGGCTCCGGGCCCAGCCGGCCTGACTTGCCCATGAGAATGGCCCGGCTCAGAGACCCCTGAACTTCCCGGTCCCCTCCCAGCCAGACAAGGCACCGCCTCTGCGCCCCTCTTGTGACAGCGGCAAGTCACGTGTCGCCCCGCGGAGGGGGCTAGTTCCCGCCCTTTGCCTTGTGCCTGCTGGTTTGATCGAAGAATCCCACGTTGTTAAGGGCACGTACCACATGCTACAGGCCAGTTCGGTGCAGCCGATCGCTGCCGGGGAGGGAAAAGGGCTTCCGGCCCAAATCCCTCCTAGCGCGCGGGAAATCTGCCTATCCCCAGCGGGGTCCCGGCCCAGGGGCTCCCTGGGACAGGGCCCCTCCCCGTACAATGAGTCGGTGAGTGGCGCTCCTCTGAGCATGGGAGGGGGCTCCAGAGATCACTTCCCTCCTACATCATCTGAGTCACCCGCTTCCCGGTCCCTGTGCGCGGAAACACAGTCACTGCAGGGAGCTGCTAGTTCCTCAGGTCTGACAGTGTCAGACACCCAAGCCGGAGCACTATGACTCCTGCACCTAGAGCCCCAGGGCGAGTCAGTCAGATCCCTGGCACAAGAGAGTGAGGCTCTTCTAAGGCGGAGCATGCAAACGGAGGAGTCAGCGCCCTGCTTAAATCTGGCCCTCCCTCTGCCCAGGCTCCATCCTCAGGGACGATCCGCAGCCCCCTGGGTCTGGACAGTGACTAGCCAGTCCTGCACCAGGGACAATGGATATTTTGCTCCTTGTAATTTTGTCTGTAGCTGCTTTGGAAGGTATTTTCTTCTTCTGAGAAGCGGCAGAGGTTGAAGAATATTACATTCCGGCCGTACTGATACCAATATTTCTAACCGGTCTGTATTCCCAGGTGCCCGGTCCCACGTGCAGCTGATGGAGTCCGGAGGAGATGTGAAGAAACCGGGAGAGTCTCTGCGCTTCTCTTGCAAAGCCTCAGGATTCACTTATAGCAGCTACAGTATGTACTGAGTCCGGCAGGCTCCCGGGAACGGTCCGGAGTGGGTCGCTAATATAAGGAACGATGAAAGTACCACACACTACCTTGAAGCTGTGAACGGCCGATTCACCATCTCCAGGGACAATCCCAACAACCTGCTGCACCTGCAAATGACCGGCCTGAAGCCCAAGGACACCGCCCGCTATGACTGTGCGAGACACACGGCGACACAAAACCTAGTAGAGGTTCGACAAGAACCCAGCCTGCACCTCCGCCTTGAGCCGCGTGGGGGCAGCAGTGTCCCTGCAGCTGAGCTGCCTGCACTCCGCAGACACCGCTCTGTACCGCTGCGCCAGATAACCTAGGAGCGGTAACCTAGGAAAGGCCTGACTGAAACTAACCGAGGGGAGAACCGGTCTGGAGATACCAGTCCCAGGAAGGGGCAGCCGCCAGCCCAGCATCCCTCTGCCGCGAGCGGTGTTCGCCTCGAGTTATAAGCACACAGAGAATCTAATCCGGTAGCTTTTGCATCCCTGCGTTCCCCAGGTGGGGAGCGCGACCCACAGAATCGAACACTGGAACTGGAAGGGACCTGAAAAGACCATCAAGACCAAGCACCGTCTAGATCCGCAGAGTCCAACCACTCAATTTTGAACTTGCGACCTAGCCACAGTCAACCAGCCAAAGGTGACACGGGTTAGTGGTGAGCATGCTGGACACCGGGGATTTAGATACACTTAAAAGTAGAAACTGTCCCAGAAGCTCTGGGGGGAATGTGGATTCATGACCTTTGGCTTACAAGACCAGTGCTCTGACACCTGAGCTATAGAGCCCTGCCTTGGTATCTAGGTCCTGCACTGTGTCTATCATTTCTCTGACAAGTGACTGGAAAGACTTTCCTCTACCCAAGACGGAAACCATAGGGCTATGTCTACACTTGCGGCTTCTTGCACAAGAACAGCACTGCCCACCCACTCCTGCGCAAGAAGATGTTCATCATGGCGTGGTAAGAGACGGCTTCTTGAGCAAGAGCTACACTCTTTTCTTACAAGTGTAAGCTCTCTTGTGCAAGAGCTCTTGCCAAGACAGCTTCCACTTGTAAGAAAAGAGCGTAGCTCTTGCGCAAGAAGCACAAGTGTGGATGCTCTCTTGAGCAAGAAAGCTATTTTAGCTATAGAATTTTATTGCACAAGAATCCCTGCCGAGCATCCACACTGCCATGGGCGCTCTTGCGCAAAAGCACAGCTGGCACATGGCAGTGTGGACGTTTTCTTGCTTTTCTTGTGCACGACTGCTTGCACAAGAACACGTGCTCAAGAACATCTTGCACAAGAAGCCTCCAGTGTACACATAACCTGTGTGTATCCATCAGTGGTGCTGTGCAATGGCTCGGAGGAGTTGAACAAGAGATTCCTCCACCTCGGCCTCCCTGAGCAACTCCAAACATTTAAGAATACTCCAGCTGAGAGACACCGCTCCGTGTCACTGTCCAGTAGGTCTGGAAAGTCTTGAGGGAAATGGGGAATGTTTGCACTTTGGAAATGGAATGGGTTGTCTTGGACCATAAAGTAGAACAGTTGAAAGATACATCGTCAGCAGGGCACCATAGCTTAAAATTAAAAAAAAAACACTTTTATTCACAATTGGCCCTGGGTTACATGATGCCAAGTGAAAAGGATCCAAGCTACAGAGGTTTACAAATAAGTCAACGTGAACACACTCAGGTTAAATACTAAGAATGTACCAAGCCTCAGGCTGCATTCCAGGTGGTTTTGCTCTGATTCTGTGTGGTCTATTCATGCCAGCTGTCCCTCCTTCAGGAATTTCCAATGAAGTACAAGGTGTTGGTGTCTCCCATCATCATAGAGAGAAAGTAGCTTGGGGATTCCTTGCCCTTCTCTGTATTTTCCTGGAGAGCAAAAAGTTCTCTATAGTAACTCCTATCATCCCACCATTGGCCTATTTACCACTGATAGTGAAAGGTCAATTAGTTGCCAAGATCATGTCATCCCTTCAAACCGTCCCCTTCATAAACCCATCTAGATTAATTCTGAAGCCATTTGGGTCTTTTGCCCCCACTACTTCCCTTGCAAGGCTGTTCCAGAACTTCAGTCCTCTAACGGTTAGAAACCTTCATATAATTTCGAGTCTAAACTTCCTGGTAGCCAGTTTATATCCATTTGTTCTTGTGTCCACATTAATATTGAGCTTAAATAATTTCTCTCCCTCCCTAGTATTTATCCCTCTAATATATTTAAAGAGAGCAATCATATCTCCCTCAGACTTCTTTTGGTTAAGGTAAACAAGACAAGCTCCCTGAGTCTCCTTTCATAAGACAGGCTTTCCATTCCTCGAATCATCCTAGCGACCCTTCTTTCTGCCTGTTCCAGTTTGAATTCATCCTTCTCAAACATGGGAGACCAGAACTGCACACAGTATTCCAAATGAGGTCTCACCAATGCCTTGTATAATGGCACTAACACCTCCTTTCAATTCACGCCTTGGGCAGGCCTGGTTCCCCTTTGTCCAAATACAAACATTAAAAGAGACTAGCAGAGGAAGGCCACCCCTCCAACTGTGCTCCTATTGGCCATTGTGTTGAGAGTTTCAAATGATACCTCACAAGTGCATGGACTCTGAATACTGGAGTGCCAGGATTCACTCTCGGCAAACACACTGGGTGTGTCTAGACTGGCAAGATTTTGCGCAAAAGTGGCTGCTTTTGCGCAAAAACTTGCTGCCTGTCTACACTGGCCGCTTGAATTTGCGCAAGAGCACTGACGTTCTAATGTAAGAATTCAGTGCTTCTTGCGCAAATACTTTGATGCTCCCACTCAGGGATAAGCCCTCTTGCGGACCAGTGTAGACAGGCACCTTAATTTCTTGCACAAGAAAGCCCGATGGCTAAAATGGCCATCAGAGCTTTCTTGCGCAAAAGCACGTCTATACTGGGCACGGATGCTTTTGCGCAAAAGCATCCGTGCCAATCTAGACGCTCTTTTGCAGAAATACTTTTAATGGAAAAACTTTTAAAAGTATTTCCACAAAATCATGCCAGTCTAGACGCAGCCACTGTGTAGATGAGGGCTGTGCAGCTGTGAAATAGTGGCCATGCCCCACCCCAGAAGCAGCTGCATTTTGGTAGGATGCTGAAGCATTCATGATGCCTAAAATCCTTTCAGGTCCTGTGGACATTTCTCAGATCTCTCTTTGGGATCTCCCACCAGAACCTCTCCCTCCAGAATGGAATTCAAGGGCAGAAATTGCCACCCAAATAGGTCACCCTGTTGAGAGAACCCAAGTCACAGAATGAAGGGCCCCTTCAGAGAACAAGCCAGTTACCTGGATCTAAAGCAGCAGTAGGAGATGAGGAAGATGAGGCCATTGATGAGGAAGAAGGAGCCACCCACAGCCAGCTCTCGGAACCAGAGGAAGACAGGAGCTGCAGAGAGAGGAGAACCACAAAAGAAATGTGCAAGTGAACATCACTGATAATGGCAACACACATGGTGTCCACGTCTCTTTCTCTCTAGAAATGATGACGAACTCCCTTGAATTTCAGCTCTCAAGCTCTCCTCTCATGCTATGGCCCCGCTCACCTGACACGGTGTTGTTTCTGGTGATAGTCATGGACTGGCTCTGGGGGGATGGGAGCCACCAACCGCTCATGTTCTCCTTATACCCACAGGTGAATTCCCCCACACCACCAGAGCTGGTCCTGTGGGATGCGGTGCACTGAGACACTCAAGGAACCTGAGCCAGGCTCTGTGGGGCTGATCTCAGACCCCTCAGCCCCAGCAACAATCTCAGCTCCATCTTGTAGAAGTGAAACCTCCGCTCATAGGCATCCCTTGGAGCCACACAAGTGATGAGCATGGGGAGCCCTTCCCTCACCACTCCAGACAAGGAGTCCAACCTCAGCAGGGGCTGGGGAAGGGGATCTGAAGGAAGCAGAAAGGGGGCATAAGACAGGATCTGGTGGGATGGGGAATTGGAGCAGGAGCTCAGAATTCAGATCACTCAGCGCTGACCTGTAAATTCACTTCAGGATCTGGAAGGGCTCCTCACAGAAATGAGGAAGAGCTGGGCTGGTGAGGTCGGGACTGCTCCCTTCACATACACCGTGGGGCTGGGATGTGGGGTCAGGAGGTGCTCAAGGTCACCAGCATGACCCATTTTCTATCCATACCTCTTTACTAATGCCCCAGCCCCTAATACACATGGAGCCCTCTCAAGACGGGGAGGTGTCAGGTGCCTGGCATCCCACCCCCTCAGGCCAGCCTGAAAGCTAGATGCCCTGCTGGGATTCTGTCATCCCAGGAGGTAGAGATGAGAAGGGGCCATGTTGCATGCTGGGTCTATCTCTCTTGGGCAGCCATGTTCTTGGCCATGCAGAGCGGCCATCTACTGTACTGCTCTCTGAAGGGTGGCCATGTTGGAAATCAGGCAGCCATATTGGATTGACGTGTCCTTGGCTGTAGTGAGCAGCTTTGTTCTGTGCTGTGTTTGTGTCATCACAGTGAGCGTGTTGCTGGATGGGTGACCATGCAGGAGAGTGAGGAAGCCGTGGGCAGTTACGTTGAGCCTGAATGTGGTGATGTGAGTCTCTCTGAGAACATGTCAGGGTGACTGAGTGGTCCTAAGGCGCCAGACTCAAGACACTATCTTTTGGGACTGGACTCAATGACCTAAGCTCGGGGGAGAGGTAGATACATTGGAGGGCAGGGATAGGGTGCAGAGTGACCTAGACAAATTGGAGGATTGGGCCGAAAGATATCTGATGAGGTTCAACAAGGACAAGTGCCCATAGTATATTGGGGTGCATGGCTAGCAGTTCTGGAGAAGTGATTATTCCCCTTTATTTGGCACTGGGGAGGCCACATCTGGAGTATTGCGTCCAATTCTGGGGCCCCCACTACAGAAAGGACGTCCAGCAGAAGCAACCAAAATGATTCACGGGCTGGAGCACATGACTTACAAGGAGAGGCTGAGGGATTTGGTATTATTTAGTCTGCAAAAGAGAAGGGGGGGAGGGGAGAGTTGATAGCAGCCTTCAACTTCCTGAAGGGCAGTTCCAGAGGGGATGGAGAGAGGCTGTTCTCAGTGGTGTCAGGTGGTAAAAGGAGGAGCAATGGTCTCAAGCTTGAAGTGGGGGAGGTCAAGGATGGATATTAGGAAAAATTATTTCCCTAGGAAGATGGGGAAGCACTGGGATAGGTTCCCTAGGGAGCGGGTGGAATCTCCATCCTTAGAGGTTTTTAAGTCCCAGCTTGACAAAGCCCTGGCTGGGCTGATTGAGTTGGGCTTGGTGCTGCTTTGGAGAGGGGGCTGGACTCGATGACTCGATGACTTCCAGCCCTAGGATCCTATGAAACAAAGGAGACATTGCTAAATCAATGGCCAGAATCCAGCATGGAATGGAGTTGGGAGGATCCATTGGCTCAGGTAGATTATCCAGGCCTGAAGTTCTGTTTTCTTTACCTAACCCTAACCCCTCCTGTTTGAGATGGGGACCCCATCAGAGACCAACTCCTCTCCTCGGCTGAGGGGTCTGTGCTAGGGAGCAATGAGCTGGGAGAAGGGCAAAGCAGGGGCTGGGAGTGGCCTGCAGATCAAAGGGAGGGGAAGACGGTGGTGCTGTGGGGAGGAGCATCTGGGGCAAGGGGTCATTGCAGAGTGGGGAGGACAATGTCCCAGGTTCTGCTGAAGGTTCTGTGTGCAGCAAGGCTGGGGGCATGGCTGCAGGGAGGCAGGGGACACTGGGAGCATGGCTGGGGGCTGCAGACAGGGCTGGATTAAGGGGTGGGCGAGCCAGGCAGCTGCCCGGGGCGCCATCCAACGGGGGGGCACCTGATGGCAGTTGTAAGGGGTGCTCAGCATCCCTTATAGCTGTCATCAGGTGCCACACGCCCGGCTCCCGCAGTGCCAGCCCGCCCCCATCCCCGCGGCGCCAGCCAGGAGTGCCCTCTCCCCCACGGCCGCAGGGCCCTGCATGGCCTGGTGCGCATGCCAGCAGCAACAGACAGGCCGGACTGGGCCACGCTTCTGCCATGCGCTCCGGCGGTGGGCCCCAGGCTGCGCGCCAGCGGATGTAGCTGGGCCACACATGCACCGTGCACCCCGGGGCGGGCCTGCACATGTGCCATGTGCACGGGGGTGACACCACGCACCCGTGCCCAGGGTGCCAGAATGCCTCGGGCCATCCCTGGCTGCAGCAGCGCCATTGCAGGCTGTTTCAGGGAAGAGATGGAGAAGGGGTCTCCCCAGTGATGCCCTTCATGTCTCCCCCGCAGTGGAAATAGGTCTTGCCTGTCACAGGCTCTGGGCAGAGAGGGCTCCTTTGGGATCGGATCAATCGTCCTTGCTCCAGGCTCCAGGAGAGACAGGTGTGTGTTTCGCTGCATGCTGCATACATTGTGGTGATGAAGACCCCACTAGAGCGCTCCCCATTTTTACTGAAGAATTTGTATCCCATCACCTCTGCCCCCCAGGGAGCTGAGCACCTGAGGGCGAGTGGCTCCCCTCAGCTACAGCTGTGGTGCAGGGGATCATAAGAGAGCATGGGGGGGGGGGGAAAGTCTGGAATAGAAATGGAGTGGGACTGTCCCAGAATGGGGTGGTAGATAGACGAGTAGTGTTCCTGACACACAGCCCACCCTGATCTCCCTGCCCAGAGCCATCTCCCCCAGGCTGGTCCAGAGGGGCCGAAATTCCCCAGTTCAGAACTCCTGGCCAAATGAACAAAGCCAGTACAGAGCAGTGCAAGGCCCTGAGCCCCTGGCTCTGTGCCATTCAGGTTAAGAGGGGACCTGCTTCCAGCTAAGCCCCAGCTAAGATGCTCCATCCTCCTTCCTTTTTGCATAGGAATGCTGCAGCTCTGTGACCCAAGAGCAGCCCAGCGTGAGGAATTCAGGCTCTCTGGAGAGGTCCTCAGGGTGCTCAGGGAGAGGGGAGAGGTTGCAGGTGGACCTGGAAAACAGTCGTGTGTTAGATGCTGCAGGTCACACCTGGTAGGTATCTTTGGATTGATCCAGGAGGCAAGGGGTAGCTGTTACCAGGCAAAACTCATCTCAGGAATGAGGGGACTGAGAAACTGTAGGAAACCCCCTGCATCTCTGTACCTTGCTGAAGCCCAAACCTGCTCCCCCCCCCCCCCGGCACAGGCTGCAGGGCCATGTGAGAGTGTGAATAACTTTGAGCTGGAGTGGAGGGAACATGGGGTTTTGTGTGTTGTCTGTTATTCAAACAGGCAGCTCCCACTGGACAGAAACTGGCCAATGAGATTGTGCTGGGGCGGGAGCAGTGCATGAAGCCTTCCTTCCCTCCCATTCAGGCTCACAATTGTAAAAAAAAATGGCCCATCAGCCACTTTTCTGAGCAGCGTGGGGATGGGGCAAGGTGAGCAGGGAGCCTGCGTGGGTTCCCTGCAGCATCTGCAGCCCAGATCTGGTGGCTTGGTGGGCCACATCTGGCCCCCAGGCCATATTTTGCACAGGTCTGATCGAGAACATCCCTGACAGGTGTCTGTCTAACTTGCCCTCACTATCTCCAGTGAAGGAGATTCCACAACCCCAACCCCCCCCCCCCCCCGGCAATTTATTCCAGTGTTTAACCACCCTGCCAGGCAGGAAGTTTTTCCTAATGTCCAACCTAAACCTCCCTTGCTTCAAGTTAAGCCCATTGCTTCTTGGCCTATCCTCAGAGACCAAGGAGAACAATTTTTTCTCCCTCCTCTTTGTTAACACCTTTTAGGTACTTGTTGAATTTCTATCCTGTCCTCCCTCAGTCTTCTCTTTTCTAAACTAAACTAATCACATTCTTTCCGTTTCCCTGGTAGCGCATGTTCTCTAGAGCTTTAATCATTTTTATTTCTCTTCTCTGGACTTTCTACAATTTCTCCACATCTTTCCTGAAATTTGGTGCCCAGAACTGGACACAAACTCCAACTGAGGCCTAACCAGTGCAGAGTAGAGCAGAACAAGGAGAACTTCTTGTGTCTCACTCACAGTATAAACTGATTCTTCTTGTGACAAAATTGGGAGTGAGGCTGATAGACTCATAATTGGTTCCTGTCAGCGGTGCCAAGGGATCCGATCTCTCCAACAACAATGCCCACAGTGCCAAATATTTCCAATCAGCTGGGAGCCTCCAATTCCCCTCCCCAAAATGCATATAAAATGTGTCTGACACCAGGGCCTGACATTGCCCAGATACAGGGGAGATTTGGGGATGTTTAAAGAAACAACACCCAAATTATCAAATGTTACGGTGCGCTGGGAGACGCCCAAACCCAAAGAGAGCTATATGCTCCCCAATAATCAGCAGAGAATCCAGTGACAAAGGCAGTGACACTGACCAGAATATGGCCATCTACAGGGCTGAATGATTGGCCTAAGTCGCAACCTGTCCATGGAGTAGAGGATCCCTGCCAAAGGTCTAGGAAACAGCAGGAGAAAAGGGGTCTCACCTGTCACTGCTATAGAGATGGGTGGGCTCCTTTCCGATTCAATCTTTCTCCCAGACTCTGTCTTCCAGAATTCACAGCTGTAGACTCCAGCCTTCGACCCAGACTCCCTTGACAGCCAAATCGAGTATGTGGAGCTGTACCCAGGTGAGGCGATTTCCTCAGAGTGGATTTTTTGGCTGTCCCTAAAGAACTGGAACCCGGACGCGGCTAGCGCCCCAGCAGCTGAGCATGTCAGGGTGACAGATACTCCGGTGACGTACACAGGCTGTTGCAGGGACACGGTGAGCTGGGGAGGTGGGAGGGGGGCTGGAAAAGACAAGGGAGTGGGGGGAGGAGATGGTTCCTATTTGAGTGGCTGGAGGCTGACTGGTCTCCAGTTTCCTGGGTTGTTCTTATTTCCCTTTTTAGAGATGGGCACTAGTTTTGCCCTTTTCCAGTCTTCTGGAATCATTCCTGTCTTCCATGACTTTACAAAGATGAGAGCTGAAGGTTCAGATACCTCCTCTATCAGCTCCTTGAGTATTCTAGGATGCGTTTCATCAGGCCCTGGTGACTTGAAGACATCTAACTTCTCTATGTCATTTTAACTTGATCTTTTCTTATCTCGACTTCTGAACCTGCCTCCCTTTCTCCATCATTCACTGTGGCAGGCATCCAAGCACCACCTTTCACCTTCTTGGTGAAAACAAACCAAAGAATTCGTTAAGGACCTCTTCCATTTCTACGTTTTCTGTTATTGTTTCTCCCTTCTCACTGAGCAATGGGTCTGCCCTGTCCTTGGTCTTTCTCTGGCTGTTAATGTATTTGTGGAATGGCTTCTTGTTACCTTTTATGTCCCCAGCTAGACTGAACTCGTTTTGTGCCTTCTCCTTTCTAATCTGGCCCCGGCATACGGGGCTGGTTCCTGTCGGCAGGGGTATCAGTTCTGCAAGCTCCACAGCGTTCAGTCCAGGGCTGGGTTGTTCCTCACATCAGTGCCCAGCAGTGTGGGCTTCTTCACAGCACTGTTCTCATAGTGCCAAACTTTACTTGCCGGAGGGAGCCACCTCCTTGTGTTGTGGCATTCCACACACTCCTGGGTCCCCACTGGCCACTGAAGCAGGAGGTTTAGGGTTGTTTTGTGAAACACTCCTGGATTTCAAAAGCTACTGCTGCCTGGAAGCCTCAGACCCAAAAGTAGCACCAGCAACCCCCCTCCCCCCATCCAGAGACCCCAGAAGGGACACAGATAGGCAGGGTGGCCCTGAACAGCACTGAATGGCTTGTCTGTGTCTCATCTCGTGCAAGCAGATGTAGCCAACAGATGTACATGCTTGTATAAACTACACCCCCCCCCACACACATTCTCCATGTTGCTGTGATGATGGCACGACCAGGATGCAGTTTGTACAAAAAGAGTCATGTGTATATCAGAAGCCATGCATATAGACTCTGAACCGCTATTTCACATGCACTCACACCTGGGCAAGATGCTTCCCATGTCTGCAGCTGCTTGTGAAGAGCCCATGCAGGGTAATGGGCCATCAAGAAAAACAATGTGTCCCAGGAGAATCTTTCCTCCCACCAGGTAAGCCTTCCTGTAGACGCTTCAGCCAGCCTGTAAGTAATGGATGCTATGATCCTACTAGAACATGTGACCAGGCCACATGACTATGGACTCCATGGTGGGTGCCAATGTGTTTCCACAAACTAGGCTATGAACCAGCATTGAAGAATGGGATTCCTGCCACAGGGAAAATCCATCCAAGACACTGAGTGACATAATCGGATGTTCTTCGCTGCCTCATGATTCAGTACTTGAGAAGAGCATCACAGGGAAAAACACTTGGAAAGCAAGTGCAGCTGAGCCTGGAGCAACTGGGAGCTTGTGTCATCCGTTACGGTGAGAAATTGCTAACTCATACCCAGTCTTTCTAGTCTCTTAGGCTTAGTTTGCTGTTTTGTTTTTTTACTAGCTAATATATTTTGATCCATCTGCTATAACTTATAATCACAGGCATCTATCTTTAGTTAACAAACTGGTTCTGTGATTTAATTTAAACTCAGTTTGCCTCTGTGTGAAATGTTTTGCAAAAATCTCAGCCTTGTGTACAAAGGTTGTTGCATAATCCTCCCCACATTAAGGGAGGAGCAAACTGAATACTAAACATTCATGTGTTATGGTGTTGGACAAGGGTAGGGAGTTTTATGATGGGGCTTTGAGGGCAACTTGGTTGCAGACTTTCCACTGCTGATTCACACCATAGCTGGTCAATCTGCATGTAATTACACCTGGGTGTGTCCCTGCCTCTGGGAATACTGGAGGGACTTCAGGACTGGGAGTGGGTCTGCAGCATGTCACATCAGTGAGCTTAGAAGGAGACCAGGCTGGGGCATCGGAGGACTCGGTAACACCCCAGGAACGGTTGGAACCCAGAGGAGAACCCTTCACAGGGGACTCACCTGTCACTGCGATAGAGAAGTTTTCACTTTTCAGCGATGGGATCTCTCGATCGGACACTGACTTCCATGACTCACAGCTGTACACTCCGGAATGCGATTTCGACAGCCCTGGGAGCTGAACAGAGTCCTGTGTAGCTGTCCCGAGGGGAGGGGAGTTCCCTGGAGTGGATTTTCTGGCTGTCCCTGAAGAACCGGATCCCAGATAAGGTGGGCGCCCCGGCCGCTGAGCACGTCAGGGTCATGCTTTCTCCAGAGACGTAGACCAGCTGCTGTGGGGACACGGTGAGCTGGGGAGTGGGGAGGGGGGCTGGAAAATACAAATAGGTGGATGCAAGAGACAGTTCACGCATGATCAGCTCAGCTCACCTGGGCTTGCATAGCTGAGGCCAGAGGTACCAGGGAGCTGCGACTGGCAGGCACAGACCGCGCCACCCTGCATATAAGGCAGGTGGTGTCAGTGCGGCCTCAGACTATTCTTGGGGATCATCTCACAGCCCAGCTTGGATTTGTTCCACTGACTCCACTGGGTCTGTGGCTCAGTTGCCAAGGTCTCTCCATACAGAGTCCTGTGAAAGGTTTGGTGACTCTCACACAGGGTATTGAGCTAAAGGTTAGATGCAGAAGAAGGGTCACTCTTGTCAGGGTCTCTGGAAGGGTCTGAGAGGTTGAGGGTGTGATGGGAGGAGGTCACAGAAGACCACTTGCAGGAGGACTCTGGGGGTGCTGACATGGCCACCACCACTAGCCTTCCCACCCTCTGGGGCTCCTCACTGCCTGGTCCTGCTGGGCTAGCTCTGCTGATCTCCCACAGCCAAGGCCCCGAGCTGAGATCCCTGCTGCCCTGAGAAACAGCACAGACACCGAACCTCTTCAGGCCCAAGGAGAATGCAGTTTAGGACCCAGTTCCCTGGGATACCCTTCCCCAAATGGGATCAAACCCCCAATGAATTACTTGAGTGAGCCCCTTTTCATAATGAAAGGGGGAATATGCACACTGGTTGCTCCCCCAGGTAATAACTATTTGACATTGGGCTTGATAATAAGCAAAAGTGATTGTATTAAGTACATGCAGGCGGGGAGCCCTGATCTCCAAAGTAGCGTCAACACACACCCCTGCCAAAATTCACCAGAAAATCCAGAGCCCCAGGGGGCAGCGCTGCCCCACAAGGGGGTCTCATCCAGAGCTGAGGGACAGGGCTGTGACTCACCCCATGTATGGAGAAGGGACACCCAATGATGAGACGGGGGGGGGCTCACCTGTTACTGCTATGGTGATGGGCGGGCTCCTGTCTGATGGGATCTTTTGCCCAGATGCTGTCTTAAAGAATTCACAGCTGTACGCTCCCGCCTGCAGTCCAGACACTCCCGACAGCTGCAGGGAGTCAGTGTAACTGTACAGAGGCAAGAGGAGCTTCTTGGAGTGGATTTTCTGACTGTCCCTGAAGAGCCGGATCCCGGACACGGTGGGCGCCCCAGCAGCCGAGCACGTCAGGGTCACAGCTTCTCCCATGATGTAGACGGGCTTCTGGGGGGACACGGTGAGCTGGGGAGTTGGGAGGGGGGCTGGAAAAGACAAGGGGGTCAGGGGAGGGGATGGTTCCTACTTGGGTGGCTGGTGTCACAGAGGCAGGGGAGGATACAGGGAAGGGCAGAGCAGGGAGGGATCCTGGGCACAGACCCCAGCCAACCCCAGCAATGCCCAGGAACCACATCCCCACCGGGCCATGCAAACACTGAGCAGCAGAGATCTCCCTGCCAGGAACCCAGCGGGACCAGCCTCCCCTGCTGGGCACCTGCAGGGGCAGCTCCTGCCCTGATCCAGCTCAGCCTGCATGAACTGGGGGGGCTTGTGCAGCTGAGGCCAGAGGTGTCAGGGAGCTGCCCCCAGCAGGCACAGACCTGGCTGCCCTACATGAAGGGGAGGTGGTAGCAACGTGCCTCACAGGCCTGGATGCCCTGGGAGAGCATCACACACCCCGGCTGGGACCCATCCCATTGGCTCTGGTGGAGCTACGGCTCCTTTACATTGGTCTAGCTGTAAATAGAGACTCCTTGGAGTTTCTGTCTGATCCTCATCTCTTCAGGATCTCACCGATTCATGGCAAAGACTGAATCCAACCCCTGGGTCCTGCCTGGCCTTTGAGTTTCTTTAAAGGGCACTTTTCTGCTGAGCAGGAGCAGGTTTCGCACAGGTGGTGGGTCCACATGGCCGTTTCCAGCTCCTGACCCCGTCACTGGCACTAAGATGCGGAACACGGGCAGCAGAATCCCGCCAGTTTGTGACTCCATGGGGAGCCCAGCACATCAGGGAACAGGCTGTATAGGGAGACGCCTGGGGCGGTCAAAGATCAAGGAGAGGGAAGGGTTCCTGGAGGGTCTGTCATTAGACACAGAAGGGTCACCCCCAGAAGGGATCTCAGGGTGCATCTGAGTGGGGCAAACGACACTTTTGTGTCTGAAGTGACGTGTATTGGCCATGGTATTTCACATGGAGTCACACCTGGGTGAGAACTTGGCACGGTGCTTCCTGTTGGTGCAGCTGGTTATGACAGAACCGATAGGGGTAATGGGTGAACAATATGTCCTGGGAGATCCTGATAAGCCTCCTGTGGACACTTCAAACCCCCCTCTCCATAAGTAATGGCTGCTGTGACGCTACAAGGCCATGTGACCAGACCACTGGACTCCGTGCTCGGTACCTGTGTTTTCCCACAAACTATTTGGGAGCCAAGGTTGAAGCAAAGGGTTCCTTCCCCAGCAACAGGCTCCATAAGACATGGAGTGATGTCATCAGCTGTTCTTCGCTGTCCACAGCTTACCATCTGGGAGAAGCTCAGAAGGAAAAGGACTTGGAGCAGGAGAGGGGAGCCCAAGTTGCAAACAAGTGCAGGTGGAGATTTGAGAATCTTCCTGCCTCCTTCTAGCATTAGCCTGGGTGGAAAACGGCTAATTCACACCACATCCTTCTAGTCCCTTAGGGTATGTCTACACTATAAAGTTAATTCAAAATAACAGCAGTTATTTCGAAATAACTTTAATAGCATCTACACAGGCAAACCGCTATTTCGAAATAAATTCGAAATAGTGGAGCCCTTATTTTGAATTTGGTAAACCTCATTCTACAAGGAGTAATGCCAAATTCGAAATAGCTATTTCAAATTAAGTGCTGTGTAGACACTTAATTCGAAATAGGGGGCTTCCAGCCCTTCCCAGAGAGCCCTGGTGGCCACTCTGGGCACAACCAGGAAAGCTTACTCTCCTCTCTCCCAGCCCCGGAGACATTAAAGGGTTAGAGCATGGCCACAGTGCCTGTGCCAGCTCCAAGCCTGCCAGCCCAGAGCCAGCAAGTGGGCACCGGGGCCCCTGACCCAGTAGCTCCAAAACATGAGCCAGCAGGCCACAGGCAGCCAGCCCTCCACCGCTCTCCAGGAGCAGTTTGCCAGCTCCCAGGAGTCTGACAGGAGCTGGAGAAGGTGGGCACCTTCCTAGTCCAGGGTGGAGATCATGGACCTTATTCAGGTTTGGGGGGGATACCCCCAACTTCCATGATCTCAGCCCTAGACAGAGGAACACGGCCATCTATGGTAGGATAGCTGCCAGCCTGGCCACCAAAGGCCACATGTGAACCCAGGAGCAGGTTTGCATGAAAGTCAGGTTGGTCCAGTGAGACCAACCTGTGTGGATCTTTCAAGAGAGCTGTCTAGAGTGACTGCAAGATCTCTCTTCCCAGTGTAACAGCTCATTCACACTCTATCCATTTATATGTGTAGCTGGGAATATGTTTTCCAATGTTCATTACTTTACACGTATCCACATTGAGTTTCATCTGCCATCTTGTTGCCCAGTCATCCAGGGCTGAGTCTCACCCTGTGCATGGAGGTGAGAAACCCAATCAGGAGACAGGGAGTCTCACCTGTCACTCCTATCGAGACGGGTCGGCTCCTCTCTGATGGGATCTCTCTCCCATTTTCTGTCTCCCAGGATTCGCAACTGTACACTCCATCCTGCAAGCCAGACACCCGTGGGAACAGAAGCGAGTCTGTGTAACTGTCCTGAGGTGAGGGGAATTCCAGGAGTTGGATTTTCAGGCCATTCCTGAAGAACCGGATCCCGGACACAGTGGGCACCCCAGCAGCTGAGCACGTCAGGGTCACAGTTTCCCCAGTGATGTAGACAGGCTGCTGTGGGGACACAGTGAGCTGGGGAGCTGGGAGGGGAACTGAAAAAGACAAGAGGGTGGGGGGGATAAGGTCCAGAGAAGAGTAACAAGAATGCTTAAAGGTCTAGAGAACATGAAAGAACTGGGCTTGTTTAGTTTAGAAAAGAGAAGACTGAGAAGGGACATGGTAGCAGTTTTCAAGTATCTAAAAGGGTGTTAGAAGGAGGAGGGACAAAATATGTTGTCCTTGGCCTCTGAGGATAGAACAAGAAACAATGGGCTTAAATTGCAGCTAGGGAGGTTTAGGATGGACATCAGGAAAAACTTCCTACCTGTCAGGAGGGTGAAACACTGGGATAAGTTGCCTAGGGGAGGTTGTGGAATCTCCATCATGAGAGATATTTAAGAGCAGGTTAGATAGACCTCTATCAGGGATGGTCTAGACAGTGCTGGGTCCTGCCGTGAGGACAGGGGACTGGACACGATGACCTCACGAGGTCGCTTTCAGTTCTAGTGTTCTAGGATTCTATGATTCTACCTAGAAGGCTGGTGACACAGAGAAAGAGGAGGAGCCAGGGAAGTGTTGGGGAGAGGGGATCCTGGACACAGATCCCAGCCTACCCTAGCACAGTGTCCAGAAACCATGATCCCATTAGGCCAGGCACACACCAAGCAGCAGAGATCTCACTGTCGGAACCTCACTGCCATGGGCGCTCTTGCACAAAAGCACAGCTCGCACATGGCAGTGTGGGCGTGTTCTTGCGCAAGACTTCTTGCGCTTATGCTCCAACACTTCTGTTAGTCTATAAGGTGCCACAGGACTCCTCATCACTTTTATCATGATTTATATTCACTCCCACATGAGCATCCCTGTATCATCAGGCAGAGTGAGAAACCGCTCATTCAAATCCTATATCTCCAGGATGAGATTTAGTTTATGTTTTCATTTATTTGCTAGGGAAGCTCCTTTGATCTGTTTGATGTCAACTTGGAATCACTTAAAATCTGTCTCCAGTTAATAAGTTTGCTTTGTGTTTTAGATTAGCTGGTGTGTTTGGAGTGAAGCATTTGGGGAAAGCTCTGCTCTGTGAACCTGACATCTCTTTTCCGTGTCAAAAGGACAGCAAACCTTTTCATTCATATCAATGAGCATTTATAGTACAGGTCTCTAGGCAGCGCAATAAAATTTATAACATTGGGTTTTGATAAGGAAGGGAACAGGGCTGGGGAAGGGAGGCTGGGTAACTGGCTTTTGTCTTCCCTCTGGCCTTGAGTGGTTCAGATAAAGCACTCAGGTAACTCATCTGGGGATGTGGCACCGCCTGCTGTCATGTTGATGGGAGGGGATGGAGCGACTGGCTGAATCATCAGCAAAGCAGGGTGAGACAGGCCAGGCCAGCTGTATGGCTAGATGGCTCAGCAGCAGCACCGCAGCATAGACTGAACCCTGGGGTGACGGCCCATCACAAACTCTACCTAGGGACACGTTTGAAGAGGCTGAGGATTCTCATTTTCAGGGGATCACATTCGCAGCTGGGAAGATTCTGAAACCAGCCCCCTGGTCCAGCTGGGACTTTGAGGTCAGTTTGACACTCAGGATGGGGCTGGAGAAGGTTTCCGGTCCCCAAACCCTGACCCCGTGTGAAGGGAACTGACTCTGTCCTGGCACTAAGAGAGAGCCTCTGAACCACAAAGTGACATGACGACCCCAAACACCCAACAGAAAATTCAGAAACCCAGGGAGTGGCACTGGCCCAGTGAGACACCCTCTCTAGAGTTGAGTGACAGGGCTGAGTCTCACCCAGGCATGGAGGAGAGATGCTCTGCCAGGAAATATGTGGTCCTCACCTGTTGCCCTTATCGAGATGGGTTTGCTCATCTCTGAGATGATCTCCCACCCAGAGTTCATCTTCCACGATTCACAGCTGTATGCTCCCACCTGCAATCCAGACAGCCCCGACAGCAGCAGGGAGTGGGTGTAACTATTCTGAGATGAGGGGAGTTCTTTGGAGTGGATTTTCTGGCCATCCCTGAAGAACCGGATCCCAGACACGGAGGGCACCCTGGCAGCCGAGCACGTCAGGGTGACAGATTCTCCAATGATGTAGATGGGCTGCTGCGGGGACACAGTGAGCTGAGGAGCCGGGAGGGGGGCTGGAAAAGACAAGGAGATGGTTCTTACTTGTGCAACTGGTGACACAGGGGCAGAGGAAGAGCCATGAAGGGCAGAGCAGGAGGGATCCTGGACACAGACCCCAGCCAGCCCCAGCTCTGTTTCCAGGAGCCACGTCCCCACCGGGCCATGCAAACCCTGAGCAGCAGAGATCTCCCTGCCAGGAATCCAGTGGGACCAGCCTACCTGGATTGGTGCCTGAAGGGGCAGCTCCTGTCCAGGCCAGCTCAGCCAGCAGGGGCTGGGGGGGAAGGTTGTGCACAAGTGGACAGGGGTGTGAGGGAGCTGCCCCCAGCAGACACAGACTGGGAATCTCTGCACTAAGGATGAGTGGTGGTGGCATGCCTCACAGCCCAGGGTGCCCTCCGGGGACCTCACGCATGCCAGCCTGGGTTCTGCCCCATTCTCTGGAATCTCCATCACTGGAGATATTTAAAAGCAGGTTACATAAACATCTATCAGGGATGGTCTAGACGCTACTGGGTCCTGCCATGGCAGCAGGGGACTGGACACAATGGCCTCTAGAGGTCCCTTCGTGTTCTAGTGCTCTAGGATTCTATCATTCTGTGATTCACTCCGACAGAGCTAGGGAATGTTTCCATTCTTCTAGCTGTCTTTACAAACTCCTTTGCCCATTGTGCTGACACTCATCAGCCGATCAGTCATCGGTGCCCCAGAAAACCAGCCAGGGCCCGGGCAGAGCCGACCCAAAATTATTTCTAATTCGTATTTCTAATACGACCCAAAAGAGCCCGCAGAACCTAACTTGCCATCGCTGTGGGGAACGAGGCCACAAGAGGGCTCAATGCACGAGGCACAAGAACAGGTCCCATTACCTGGGACTTTCCAGGGTTAACTGGCTGGGGCTGGAGGAAGGGCAGGCTGCCCCAGAGGCAGGGGCTGGCAGGCAAACCTCAGCTCAGAGTGCAGGGAAGGATGCTCAGTGCACCTCCCAGGGGAGATCTAACCCTCGGGAGGCAGATTTCTGCGTGTACTGGGTGGGGGCAGGGCGGCCTCTGTGGAGCGAGTGCCTTGTACCCCTGGAGGTGGATGGTAGGAAGGTGACGGGTTTCTGGGACACGGGGGCGGAGGTGATGCTGGCCCGACCCGACATAGTGGCCCCAGATCGTATGCTACCCAACACTCAGCTGACCCTGAGGGGCATAGACGGCACCCCATTTAAGGTACCCGTAGCTATTTAAGGTACCTTTAACGTACCTTGCCCACGGAGGTGCGGATGGGGGGTGACCAAGAGGAGTGGCCAGACGGACCCCACAGGACCCTGGTCACCAACCGTAGCCAGAGCCAGCGAGGGGCTGGCAGCCCGGAACTCGAGGAGGTTCCCTAACAGGGGGCCCAGGGCCCCATCCCAGCAGACATGGAGTCGGACCGAGGCAGTGGGGGGAAACACGCCCCTGTCCCAGCCCCGGCCGCTGAATTCCAGGCGGAGGTGCGGGCAGATCCCTCCTTGCAGGCCCTGAGGGACCGGGCCGACCTGGGTGCAGCTCAACCCCTGGGGGGAGATTGCCAGGAGAAGTTCCTGTGGCACAGGGGATTTCTGTACCGGGAATGGCTTCCCCCCGGGAAGGTAGGGGAGTGGGGGCTCCAGCGGCAGCTGGTGGTCCCCCAAAGGTATCGCCGCAAGCTGCTATACATGGCCCATGACGTCCCGTTCTCGGGACACCAGGGGATCCTGGCGCACGCGGCTGAGGCTGCTCCAAAACTTCTACTGGCCGGGGATATTTGCGGCCGTGCAGCGGTACTGCCGGTCCTGCGACTCCTGCCAGCGGGGCGGGAAGGCCCAAGATAGGAAGAAAGCTGCATTGAGACCCCTGCCCATCATAGAGGAGCCTTTCCAGAAGGTGGTGATGGATATTGTGGGGCCCTTCAACAGAGCAAACCGGAACGGGGAAGAAATACGTTCTGGTGGTGGTGGACTTTGCCATCCGCTACCCCGAGGCCGTGGCCCTGCCCTCTATTGAGGCAGACACGGTGGCAGACGCACTTCTGACCATTTTCAGCAGGGTGGGGTTCCCCCAGGAGGTTCTCACGGACCAGGGATCTAACTTCATGTCGGCCCTGCTCCGATGCTTGTGGGAGAAGTGTAGGGTCTAGTACACTTGGGCCTCGGCGTATCACCCCCAGACCAGCAGGTTGGTGGAGAGGTTCAATGGGACTCTGAAGCAGATACTAAGGACCTTTATGCACAAACACTCGCAGGACTGGGAGAAGTACCTACCCCACCTGCTGTTTGCGTACAGGGAGGTGCCCCAGGAGTCCACGGGGTTCTCACCGTTCGAGCTGTTATATGGGAGGTGAGTGAGGGGCCCCCTGGACTTACTGAGAGATGAGTGGGAGGGGAAGGTCTCCCCGGAGGGGGAGCCGGTCGTGGAATACGTCCTGACGTTCCGGGAACGACTTGCCGAACTCATGGGCCTGGCCAGAGAGAACCTGAGCAGGGCCCAGAGGAAGCAGAAGGTCTGGTACGACCGCAATGCATGGGCCCGTGCCTACGCTACCGGGGACCAGGTGATGGTCCTAATCCCTGTGCGGAAGAATAATTTGCAAGCCGCCTGGGATGGCCCCTTCAAGGTTGTTAAGCAGCTGAATGAGGTGAACTACGTGGTGGAGCTGACGGGCCGGACACGTGGCCAGCGGGTGTATCATGTTAACATGATGAAGCCGTACTGGGAAAGGGAGAACTTGGTGCTGGCCGTGTGTAAGCCCTGGGAGGAGCAGGGGGAGGATCCCTGGGTAGGCCTGTTCCCTGGGGCCAGAGAGGACTCTTCACTGGAGTCAATTTCCCTCTCGGACCAGCTCACCCCGGCCCAGCAGGCCGAGATCTGAGAGGTGCTGCGCTCCCGCCAGCAGCTGTTCTCCGACAAGCCTGGTCTCACCAACCTGGCTGTCCACCAGGTGGAGACGGGCACTCACTCCCCGGTGCACTGCTCCCCGTTCAGGGTCACGGGGAAAACAGCCCAGGACCTGGAGAGAGAGGTCTGGGACATGTCGGCCCTGGGGGTGATCCAGCCGTCCTCCAGCCCCTGGGCCTCTCCCATGGTGCTGGTTCCCAAGAAGGACAGGTCAATCCGGTTCTGTGTCGACTACCGGAAGCTCAACGACATCACAGTGTCCGATGCCTACCCGATGCCAAGGCCCGATGAGCTCCTGGACAAGCTGGGGGGAGCTCACTACCTCACCACCCTGGACCTCACCAAGGGCTACTGGCAGGTGCCGCTAGACCAGGAGGCCAGACTGAAATCGGCTTTCATCATCCCGCTGGGGCTCTGAGTTCCTGGTTCTGCCCTTCGGCCTCAAAGGGGTGCCGGCCACCTTCCAGCGTCTAGTGGACCAGCTGCTGCGGGGAATGGAGAACTGTGCCCTAGCGTACATAGATGTTATCTGTATCTTCAGCCAGTCCTGGGAGGACCACGTGGCCCAGGTCAGCCAGGTACTGGGTCGGCTGAGGGAGGCTGGGCTGACCGTAAAGGCTGGGAAGTGCAAGGTTGGAATGGCCGAAGTGTCCTACCTGGGCCATAAGGTGGAGAGCAGCTGCTTGAAGCCAGGAGCCGGCCAAAGTGGAGGCCATCAGAGACTGGCCTGTACCCCAGACCAAGAAGCAGGTCCAGGCATTCATTGGTATGGCGGGGTACTACCGGAGGTTTGTGCCCAACTTCAGCTCCATCGCTGCCCCGATCACAGAGCTGTGCAGGAAGGGGAGGCCAGACAGGGTGGTCTGGACGGAGCAGTGCCAGAGGGCTCTCTGTGCACTGAAGGAAGCCCTGGTCAAGGCCCCAGTGTTGGTAAACCCGGACTTTGACAAGCCCTTTATCGTGTTTACCGACGCCTGGGACACCGGGCTGGGGGCGGTGCTGATGCAGGTGGACGAGAAGGGGGAACGCCATCCCATCGTGTACCTGAGCAGGAAACTGCTGCCCCAGGAGCAGAGCTACGCGGCCGTAGAGAGAGGGAATGCCTAGCGATGGTGTGGGCCCTGCAAAAGCTGCAGCCGTACCTGTTTGGCCGGCGTTTCACGGTGTAACCGACCACTGCCCCCTGACCTGGCTGCACCAGATGAAGGGGACCAACGCCAAGCTGCTGAGGTGGAGTCTGCTCCTGCAAGACTACGACATGGAAGTGATCCACGTCAAGGGGAGCGCCAACATCATCGCCGACGCGCTGTCCCGTAGAGAGGGGCCCAAACTTCCCTAGGTGAGGAGCGGAGTGACCCTGCTCAGTTTGCTCTCGGAGGAGGGAGAACTGTGACGTAGTGTTGGTACCTTGCTGGTTTCTGGGTTTGGGCTGTGGGTGACCCCCACTGGTTACTGTCTGTACCACGGCCCAGCAGAGTAGCTGATGGGACAGGGAGGTAACCTGTTCGACCAGTTACCTCCCAGGGAGAGGAACAAAGGAAGGTGGAATGCCGCCCCTGGCTGGGGGGCAGGGCTGGAAGGGACGGTCTTTTAGTGTCTGTCTGGGAAGCAGGGGAGAAGGAGCTAGGGAGGGGCTGGGGTTGTAGGGCCCAGCCACCCCCCATCTCAAGGGGGGGCACTGAGGCCTCTTAGCCCCAGTTCCTGTAACCAGATTACATCTGTGCTGTGCTGTATCCTGGAGAAGCAATAAACTCCCTCTATCCTAGAGAAGGGGCTGGAATTTAGGGGCCCAGTCTTCCCCATCTCTAGGGGGGCTGAGGCATCCTAGGCCTGCCCTGTAACCAGACTGCATCTATACTGTGCTGTATCCTGGAGAAGCAATAAACTCCCTCTATTCTACTGGCTGGTGGAGTCTGTTCGTTCCATTATGGGGGTGCAGGAGGCAGGGGACCCCAACGAGCCGTCACAACAGGCTTTTCATTTGTCCTCCCCTCGGCTTCTTTTTCCCTCCCAGGAGGCCGGCGTTTGTCCGCCCCTTCCCTCCCTTCTTCCTCCGGCCCCGCCCCTCTGGCCAGCTAAGTGCTCCAGGTTCAGCCACTCCTGCCAACTGGGGAAGACAGGAAAGGCGCACGGACTCCGCCTCCCTCCCTCTCCTGTGCTCCCCACCCCCAGCCTCTCCCTCCCCTCCTGATACCTCCTCTCCCTACCCCAACCTCTCCCTCCCCTCCTGCTACCTCCTCTTCCCACCCCCAACCTCTCTCTCCCCTCCTGCTATTTCCTCCCTCCCACCCCCTGCCTCTCCCTTCCCTCCTGCTGCCTCTTCTCCCATCTCCCCCTCCCCTTCTCCTACCGCCTGCCTCCCGGCTCCAGACTTGGACTGTGCAGGGGTCTTGGTGAGAGGGATCCCCATTTCCCAAGCAGTGCTGTGTCCGCCCCACCCTGTCCACCACTGAGACTGGTACCAATGGAGTGAGCTGGCTTAGTGGATTCGCAACTTCCCACTGCAACACCATCCAGATAAAATCCCTGCCTGTTGTCCCCTCCCTGCCCCGGGCTGAGTGTTTGGTCCCCTGCTACATTTGATGTGGGGTCTGAAACCTCTGGTTCATCCCTCCCTTTCCACCTTCTCCCTTCCGCCCCGCAATGATCCCACAACGTCTTGAATGTGGCTTGGGGTGCAGTACAAATGTGTGTGCAGCATTTGTGTGTGGGACAGGGGCACACATGGGGCCCCCTACAGGATGGGATAGGAGGGGAAAGGGACTGTCTGAGGTGGGTCTGAGGCCCTGGGCTTTGATTTTACTCAAATGTATTTGCATCATGAATATGCAAACATGCAAATAAAATGTTACCAGTCCTTCAAAAGTTTGTGACAGGGTTTGCCGGCCTTGGAATAGGAAAGGTCGGAACCGCTCACTGCTCTGGGAGACACAGATTCAGCTCTTGGAGATACTTGGTGTAAGAATTTCCAGCTCCCTCCCCCCGCCCCATCTCCACCAGTCTATGCAGCATCCCATATTTCACTCACAGCTTGGCCTATTCATTGACCCCCCAGACTCCTGCCCTTTCTTCCTATGCACAGAGGGGATGACAGGCTGTGTGGGACCCTGACGGTGCTGAGGCCCAGCTCAGGGCCAAGGGCAGGAGCCGAGGACAGAATCTGCCTTTCCCAGCAGGAGCTAGAGGTGCCAGGAGTTGGTCTTGGGGGTCCTTCATGTAACTCATGATCTCCAGGGTCCTCACTCTGAGCTTCTGAAGGGAAGTAAGGTACCAAGGGTTAGGGGTGTAGTGAGGGACAGCAAGGGGGGCACCTGCCCCCCGGGTGCCATGCTAGGGGGCACAAATTCAGTCCCCCTCTGCTCCCATTGTCATCCTTTGGCTCGCCTGCTCCTCCTCCACCCACCACTGATGGCTGGAGCCTCCTCCCCATCCCCACCCTCCTCCATGTTCGCCAGCAGGTTAGTGCATGTGGGGGCCCAGCCCCAAACTGGAGGGAGTGGATGAAGATACAGTACAAGCTCCCGCCCTCCTCCCAGGTTTGGGCTCAGCCATGCACCAGGTTTGGGGACCCACTGCATGGCAGCTGCGGGGAAGGGGGGGAGAAGGGCACAAATTTTGCTTTTGCCCCCGGGAGCATAATACCCTCACTACACCTCTGCCAAGGGGGCAGGGATGTGGATGCAAATTGTTCTACTACACGACCCCTGTTCCCATCACCCCATTGTAACCATCGGGGGGCAGGCGCAGAAGGGGGTAACCATCAGCCGCCCATCACACCTGCCCAGCAGTAGCTAGAAGGGACTGAACAGAAAAAAAGAAGCTCGAGCAGATGTGGGGAAGAGGGACAGGAGGTTTCTTCTGGGGTCTCTACTTAGCCTCTTTTTAATGTTCCCTAGGACAGTGCTGGGTTTGTGTCCCCAGCCCTGAGCCCTCTGTGGGAGCCCAGAGCTGGGGCAGAGACACTCCCCCTCCCCACACACACACAGCACCACACTGATGGGCCCTGCCCAGGGGCACTCAGTGCCATGGGGAGGTGGAAGCTCAGTCTCCATGGCCCATTCAGCCCTCGCTCTCTCTGCTGGGACTGCCAGTGAGGGGCTGGGTGGTGTCCATGGGGATGGGGGAAGCTTCTCCCTATGGCCTGGCCTTGGCCATACTGATGGAATCACCGAGCAAGCCAGGAGCTGAGTGGTTCATTCACCCCAATGGATGTGGCTCTGGACTGGAGCTGCTGCTGCTGCGGAACCACAGGGATTTCCTGAGAAGAGGGCACCCTGGCCCACTTAGGGAATGACACAGGGCACCCCAACCCCTCCCCCCTTCCCTGCAATTCCAAACAACGCGTTGTTCCCAACACCGAGAAGAAGGGGAACTCCCCCTCCCCCCATCCCAACCAAGAGCCCCTCCGCAAGGTTATTACCTGCATGGGACACCGGCCCAGGGAGACTCTGGAGTGAGACTAGAAGAGAAGAGCAGGAGTCAGAGCCCTTGGCAGGGTTCAGGATCACAGAGGGGTGGAGGGATGTGAGGGGGAGTCACACAGAGGCTGGGGGCCAAGGGGGGAACTTACCCAGCAGGGGCAGGAGCAGAGGCAGTACCATGCTGAGTCGGTCACTCTGGGCTGGGAGCTGGGTACTCAGCTCAGCCAGTAGCCCCATGTGGGCACAGGGAGGGGGCTGGGCCCCTCCCCTCTGCAGGAGACAGAGGAAACCACAGCCCCAGGCGGTGTCACCTCTCAGCATGGCAGCTGGCCAGGCAGCACCATCTCTGTTTACACAAGGCTGAGGGCAAGTGACCACTTCCCGCCCTACCACTTCCTGTCCCCATTTCTAAGGCTGACTCTGGTGTTTGCACTTTAAAGCAGAGCTGTGGGTGGGGGGCCTATATCACGTAGAGGAAAGGAAGCTGATTTGAATCACACTGAGCTGCCCACACTGGGCTTGTGATGAGTTCGTTCCAATGGTGCTACAGCCCTTCGACACCAGCCGGGGACCTCGCAGCTCCATGGAGGATTTGCAGTGTCACACGGAGCCGTAGCCCAGAGGGGCAGCGACAGGGTGGGGGAGGGTGTCCAGTCCCCAAACCCTGACCCTGTAGGATGGGACTGACCTGGCTCTGGCACTCAGAGGGAAAACAATAGCAGGAGGTGAGGCCCAGCTGGAGAGGGAGCCCAGCTGCGGAAGGGCTCGGTGCAGAGCGAAAAGGGAGGCAGCCCCGCTGAGATGGGGGCTGTGGGGAGACGCTCTCCTGTCTGTCTTGAGTCACAGAGGCAGGAGGGGAGGCCGGAGGGAAGCAGCTGTGAAGATGGCCCAGGGAGGGGCTGTGGGAAGGGCTTGGAGGAAAACCAAGGTAGGAAAGTTTCTAGAAGGCACCTGTGAGCCATCTGAGGGAGCAGGTCTCAGCGTCCTGTGAGTGAGGGAATTGTGTTCACCTGCACTCTGTATATCCCCACAAGGGAACGTTGTGAATCTGACTTGCTTGGTGGCAAGGCTGTCCTCATCTATATGCAGAATATGCAGTGGCGTAGGGCAGCAGAAAATTTGGAGGCACCTTTGGCTCCCAGTGTCCCCTCACCTGCCTTTTATTGTCCTTGTTCTGTGGCTGCTTCCACCTTGCGAGTCTCACTCTGGAGAGCATCTAGGTAATGCAATCATGAAAAGCCAGCCAGACCTACTGGTAGGACACTGAGCCTGTGACAGAGCCATTCACATGGAAACAAGGCCAGTCGACAGGCACTGGACAACCCCAGATACAACCTGCCCATTTCTGAATGTGCTGAGTTAGTCAACAGTTTAAGGAACTGAGCTTAAACAAGGTTGCAAGGACATTTCATTGCTGTGTTCCTGAAGATTCGATTGTCTTTTTACAAAGCCATCGCCCCCTTGCCTACCTGGCCATTGGACATCCGGGCACCAGGCTAACAGTGCTGTGCAGGGCCCCATAAACACTGTGCCTGGCCGACGCTGGGAGGAGAAACCATCCCAGGGCTTGAGCTGAGAAACAGCACATCCCCCACTCCATCATGGCTGCATTTGGGTAGATTTCTGGAGTGTTCATTGTCTTCTCTGCCCGGAGCTCAGCTCACCAGGCTCCCTTCCGCCTCTAGACTTAGGAACAGACCAAAGGCCTTTACACTCACTGTCCTGCCTCCTAAGTGGCAGGGTATTTCCTGGTCTGCCCCCCTACTCGGAGATGGGTCCCTCCTCTCTGGCTCAGTGAGAGGCCCCTTTGCCGCATGACACACTCCGATGAGGTCTTGGCTCTCTTACGAGATTTCACCAAGCCAGGCACAAGCACAGACTCCTGGGTGACTGTACCAATGTTATCCCAGACAGCCTCCATCAGTTCTCCAATCTGCCTTGCCACCCACACATGCCAGAATCAGTGAGTATGGTCACAGACACCAAAACCAGGTCACACTGACCTTGTTTTCAGGCCCAAGAGCATCATCACTTACCCCAGGTCTGGTGGTACCCCAGGTCTTCACCAAAGACAGCACCTGCAGTCAGTTTTGTGAGATACTGTCTCAAGGATTATTAACTAGGACAAAGGAATGAGAAAGTTTTATGCAAGAGAAAGCAACCTCCTCCCCTCCCACAAAACAACCAACTACAAAAATACACACAGCAATGAATTACCAGCTAAATCAAATGAGTGGCAGATGTATAGTTATAACATGCTTTAAGAAATGGACTCATGGACATGAATATACATAACTCAAAGGTGCTTTTGGCAAATTATTTCATGTAACCCACCCCCTACCCCCATCTTCATGTCATAATCCTCTGGTTCTTTTCATCTTACTGTGATGCATGTATTATTTTTGTGTGTACAATTAGACCTATGGAGTGGGGAATACTTTGTGGGTTTTAAATGTGTGAAGGAGAGACATGGAGGGTGTTACTCTCAATGTCTTGATGAGCAACTGTTAAACAATCTCGTTTCTCCATAAGTCTGAGCAGGGGATTGTGGGGAGTGGCCTCAATCCTTTACAAAAGAACAGGAAAGCTGGGACCGGGGTCTTTTGGCTGGGCTGCACCTGAAGGAAGAAGCTAAAGATCCCGGGGTGGGGAGGCAGCCCCGGTTTGGAGAAGAGCTGGAGAAGAGGTTGTAGGCTGCATTTATAATAAGTTTGTGCTGATGATTTTAGTGTTAGAATTAGCTAAACATTTGTTACTTTTGATTTGTAACCTACTTCCCTCTGCCTGTTCTCACTTATTACCACTTACATCCTACTGCTTGTACCTAATAAACTCACTTTTATTTTCTATCAAGCCTAGTGTAAAGATCTGTTACCTGGGGTAGCAACTGGCGTGCACATTCCCCCTTTCATTGCTAAGGGGGCTTACCCAGGTAATTCATTGGGGCTATGTCTACACTGCAGGCTTCTTGCGCAAAAACAGTTTTGCGCAAAAGTTCTTGCACAAGAGAGCATCCACACTTCCACGTGTTCTTGTGGAAGAGATGTTGCTTTTGTGCAAGAGTGTCCATGACCGTGTGGATGCTCTCTTGTGCAAGAAAGCTCTGATGGACATTTTTGCCATAGGGGTTTCTTGCACAAGAAATTCATGTTGCCTGTCTATACTGCCCTCTTGAGGAAGAGCTCTTGCACAAAAGGGCTTATTCCTTGTGGGGAGAGGAATAATTCTTCCAGAAGAAGCCCTGTTTTCCAATGCTGGACTGTAAATTTACTTGCCCAAGAACACATGTGCAGTGTAGACGCTCTGCAAGTTTTTGCACAAGAACAGCCTGGGGGTTTGATTCCATCTGGGGCATAGTGTCCCAGAAAGCTGGGCCCAAAACTCCATTTCCTAGGACCTGAAGAGGTTCAGTGTCTGTGCTGCTTCTCAGGGGGTGCAGGGATCTTAACTCACTGCCTTGGCTAGAGGCGGAGGCTCTGGGGGGGAGGAACCAGGGAGCTGGCCCAGAAGAACCAAGCTGTGAGAGACCCCAAGCTACAGCTATACTGTTGGGCTATGTCTACACTTCTTGTGCAAGGACATCTTGTGCAAGAAAACATCCACACGGCCATGTGCGAGATGTATTTTTGCACAAGAGCACCCATGTCCATGTGGACGCTCTCTTGCGCAAGAAAGCTCTGATGGCCATTCTAGCCATAGGGCTTTCTTGCACAAGAAATCCTTGCTGAGCATCCACACTGCCCTCTTGCGCAAGAGCTCCTGTGCAAGAGGGCTTACACCTGTTAAAAAAGAGCGTAGCTCTTTTGCAAGGAGCCCTCTCTTACCACGCCGTACTGTACATTTCCATGCGTAAGAGTGGGCGGGCAGTGTAGATGATATGTGGATTCTTGCACAAGAACTGCCATACTTGCACAATAACCCGCCAGTGCAGACATAGCCCTGGGCGGGAGGAGGTTTCTGGAAGAAGGTATGTGTGATGTAGTGTTGGTACCTTGCTGGTTGCTATGCTGGGCGGTGGGCTGTGGGTGACCTCCCGTGGCAGCTATTTGTAGCACGACCCAGCAGGACTGGGGATGAATCATTTTGCAAGGGGCTCCCAACCTGTCCGACCAGTTGGCTCCCAGGGAGAGAGACAAAGGAAGGAGGGCGAGGTCCAGACCCTGCCTGGGTGGCAGGGATGGAAGAGAGGTTAGTTTTCTGTCTGGAATCATGGAGGAAGCAGCCTAAGCAAAGGGGGGTTGGGATTTAGGGGCCCAGTCTTCCCCATCTCAAGGGGGGCTGAAGCATCCTAGGCCTGGCCCTGTAACCAGATTACATCTGTGCTGTGCTGTATCCTGGAAAAGCAATAAACTCCCTCTATTCTACTGGCTGGTGGAGTCTGTACGTGCCACTACGGGGGTGCAGGAGGCGGGGGAACCCCAACGTGCCGCCACCGTATGCAAATCATGCTTGCATTTGTATAGTTTCTTTCATTTCCTTTTGCAGAAGAGGTTTTTCCAGTATTTGTTCCACCTACATGGGGCCAAATGTTGGGAAACCCCGGTGTTTTGAAAGCCCCTGTAAATCTCAATTTACGAGGAATAAGGGATCTTTTGAAAGAGGTTTTTTCCCAACATTTGATCCCCATGTAGATGGGCCAAATACCAGAAAAACCTCTTCCACAAAAAAGAAATGGAAGAAGATATGGAAATGTCAGCTCAATTTGCATATCTTCTTCGGGGGGGGGGGGATGGCATTGTAGCTTTAGCCCCAGAGAGCAGGAAGGCGAGTGGCAGCAGCCATGCCAGCACCCAGGAAGTACCCCAAGGGGTCTTCTGTGACCATCCCCCTCACAATAGTGATCTGTCATTTCAAAGATCTTTCAGGAAGATCCAGGAAGAAGCCCCCCTCTCTGGCTTGAGTTAAATTACCCTTCTACGGTTAATCAAGTAAACAGACTCAATTTTTTCTTCTCAGGGATTTTTATTCCCTTACCCCAGTGTTCAAGAGGCTGAAACCCAGTTCACGTGCAAATCTCCCATTACGGGACACAATCAGCAAAGTATTTTGTTCTCTGATGTTCCACAGTGGTTTGCCTGGTATCGTTGAGCCTTTTTTTGCTGGGCAGGAAATTATCCTCCTCCATCTAACTCATATGTCACACTTGGTCCTGCTTCTCTGCAGACTGGGTGTTTATAGTTACAGAGCAAACACATAAACATCACCTAGTAACATGTGACATACCAGGGAGGTTAGTGTCGGCAGCCCTATAGAAGCATTTCGAAAAAAAAAAAAAAAGTGGGTCTGCACATCCTAAACTCACAACTCCAGTTATCTGAAGGAGTGGGCTCTGCCCACGAAAGCTCATGACACCATCTTCATGTTCTGTTAATGTATAAAGTGCTACTAGACTAATAGTTATTTTTAAGTTTACCCTAAACACACGAATAGTGATAGAAATGTAGCCCTGTTAGTCTGCTGTAGCTGAAACAAAAAACAGGACTATGTAGCACTTAAAAGACTAACAAGATGGTTTATTAGGTGGTGAGCTTTCATGGGCCAGACCCACTTCCTCAGATCAAATAATGGAAGAAAATTGGCACAACCATGTACACCAAAGGATACAATCAAAAAAATGAACACATATGAAAAGGACAAATCAAATTTCAGAACAGAAGGGGGATGAGGGGGGAGGTAAATGTCTGTGAGCTAATGATATTAGAGGTGATAATTGAATCCTGCTTCAAAGATCTTTTAACACCAGACTTGAAAGAGAATCCTCTGAACTGTCATTCATGCTTAAATTCGACACTTTACGCCTAGGTCTAAACAAAGACATTAATTATCTTACCCATTACAAAGATAGCTTCCCCAATTATCATTATTCCAGCTTTGCTCAGCCTCAGAACCCCCCAGCAGTTCGAGCTCAGTGTTGCAGGTAAGACTCCCCCCTCTGGGCACCTCCCGGGCGTTGTCTGGGTCCCTGGCAGACCCCGGCACGTTTTAGAGCAGCCCGTGGGCCAAGGGAGTGGCACCCATTGGTTCCACTGGGCTATGACCCTCAGGCATGGGGGGGGGGGATTCTTCGGTCCACCGGACATCAGTCCCTTTCCCGGTAGTTCACCTCCTGCAAATCTCTGTCCCACTCGGGTCTCCTGGGTCCCAGTGCAGGGCCTGGTCCCCTGAGCCCACCCATCACCCTATCCCAGCGCTCTCCTGCCGCCCTGCGAGCGCTGAGCTGAGCACAGCATCTTTTTCGTGTAAAGGGCAGACCTGTCCCCGAGGTCTGCAATATGCTGAGCTTCCCCAGCCACTTATAGCCGGCCTGGGAAACCCACACGCAAATCCCTGCCCGGGGCTGCCTAGTTAAATACCAGCCCCTGGTTCTTAGAGCCTCAGGCTCTGCCCAGACACAGACCTGCCCGATCCTGCTCGCTGGGGAGTTTCCCTCAGTGCTTGAGATCCACAATGGAACCTCTGTTGCTTTTCCTTTGCCCTGCTCGCCGCCCCCCACTGTGAGTGTCCGTGGAGCGGAGGGGAACTAGGAACAGAGCCCTGGATTGGTTCCAGGGTTAATATTCTCTATGAGTGTTTTCTCCTTTCCCAGGTGTCCTCTCTCACGTGCAGCTGGTCCAGTCCGGCCCGAGGCCGTGAAGGCCGGAGAGACTTTCACCCTTAGCTGCGCAGTCTCTGGAGATATTGTGGATAGTGGCAATGGCTGGAACCGGATCAGGCAGCCTGTAGGCAAGGGGTTGGAGTGGATGGGGCGGGTGAAATATAAGTATTTCGACTGCTATGCCACTAGCGGGAACTGGGAAACAGACTACGCCCCGGCTCTCCAAAGCCGAGTCACCATCTCTGAGGACACCGCCAAGAAACAAGTCTCGCTGCAGCTCCGAATGCTGAGAGCTGCATGCAGACGCTGCCACCTATTACTGCGCCAGGCAGCCCCACCCCTCTCTCTCTCTCTCTCTCTCTCACTCACACACACACACACACACACACAGAGAGAGAGAGAGAGAGAGAGAGAGAGACGGCGCCCAGCGGGAAGCGGCTTTTCACTAGCGCAGGGAGCCAGTGAGAACGGACAGAGCCGCGAAACCAAAAACCAAGGAAACTGACGGGAAATGCAAAGGGAGCCTGAGGAAGGGGAGGGCAGCAACACGGCGCGGAGCCGGAGCACCCACAGGAAGGAGATTTCCCAGCGCCCGAAGTCCTACTAAGGCTGCGGGTCTTTGTGGGGATTCCCGTTTTCCCTCCTTGTCCGGGAGGTCGCGTCCCCGGCTGGGCTCCCCTTGTGCAGACTCCAGACACAAGGCCCCTTTCCCATTCATTCTGGGCAACCCACATGCAAATCCCCGCCCGGCGGGTTCCCCTTTTAATACCAGCCCCTGGTTCCAGGAGCCTCAGTCTCCCCCCGACACAGACCTGCCCGGGCCTGGCTTCTGGGCTCAATTTGCACCTTTACTGAGGATGAACCTGCTGCTGATTTTTGTCTTACTTGTGGAGCCTCCTTCAACTACGTTGCTTTCGGGGATCTGGAGGGGTCCCCGCTGCCCTGGCTGCGGAATAGCAGCTGTTCTAGGGCAGCCTAAGGGAATGAGGTGCCCTGATCTCAATGGAATTAAGTGGCAGTTGGGTGCTTCAGTCTCTTAGGCCCGTTTTGGTGTTTCCTTTTGACATGGTCCCATTTCCCAGGGGACAGGGCCTGGCTCACTCCGTCATTTCTGTGTTTCCCTCCCAGTGGTCCTCTCCCAAGTGCAGCTGAAGGAAACGGGCCAGGGAGCGGCGAAGCCCGGGGACTTCCTGACACTCACTTGCGCCATCTCCGGAGACTCGGTTTCCAGCACCAGCGCCGCCTGGGACTGGGCCCGGCAGCCCGTGGGGAAGGGGCCTGGCTGGGCGGGGCGCACGTGGTGCAGACCGAGCAGCTGGAACACGAACTACGCCCCCTCCCTGCAGGGCCGAGTCACGGTCTCCGCAGACACCGCCAGGAACCAGGTCTCGCTGCAGCTCTGCGCGCTGACAGGAGCAGACAGCGCCCCCTAGTGCTGCGCCAGGGGACACACAGTGACACAGAGCAGAGCCGGGCCTGCACCAACCGGGGGAAAGCGGGTTTTCAACGGTGGGGAGACATTTTAGTCACAGTGGGGGGCGGGGCTCTGGCTGGGACTCTCCAGTGCTTTTACCCGGGGTACTTGCTCACAAAGCTCTTGTGTTTGTGCTGGGCTCAAGGTCTAGCCGACCTGACACGCCCATGAGAATGGCCCGGCTCAGGAAGCCTTGAAGGTTCCCGGCCCCTCCCAGCCAGACAAGGCACCGACTCCGAGCCTTGCTTGTGACACAAGCAAGTCACGTGTCGCCCCACGGAGGGAGCTAGATCCCGCCCTATGCATTGTAGAAGTTGGTTCCATCCAAGCATCCCCTTCTCCTCCCCCCACAGGCACACCCTGCCCTGAGCAGTAGGAGGGGGCTGGGTGTCCTGTGTATTCTCCAGCAGATGCAATTATGCCAAGACCTTGTACTCGGGTGTGCAGGCACCAGTGCACCTATGGGTGTTGGGCGCCTGGGTGCTTCAGAAAACTCTGCCAGGCAACTGGGCCCAGGTGCCTTGCACTGGGGGTGGCGGAGTGGGGGTGCTGTCTGCTCTGTAACCCTGTGTCCCCCTGTACTGTGAGGTGTGATTCCCACTAACTCACCAAAAGGTGTATTAATCCAGTCACCTAGGCTCAGCATCCCAGGGAGAGAGACAAAGGCAAGGAGCTGGTGCCCAACACCTGGCTGGGGGGCAGGGCCTAGGAGGAAGAATTAGGCTGGGGCTGGAAACATGATGGAGATAGCCTAGGGAGGGGGCTTGGAGACGAGGGGCTCAGGCACCCCGCCTTAAAGGGTCTGGGTATCCTAGGCCCTCTCCTTCTGACACATCACTTCTATACTGTGCTGTATTCTGGAAAATCAATAAACCCCTCCCTATTCTTCTGGCCGATAGTGACTGTTCTGGCTGCTACGGGGGGTGCAGGATCAGGGAACCCGACTGCATTGTCACACTGGGTGACACAGAAAGTCTGTGACAGAGCAGGGAACCGAGCCTGTGCATGCAAGTTAACAGGTGAGCCCTCTGCCCCCTGAGTGATCCTGGCTTGCTCCTTTCTGCCCCGTCTAAATCACCGGACAGATGACCTGGGCTCTTTCAGTGAGGAGATTTTATGTGTCGCAGGGAGGGGATATGCAAATAGGGCTGGGTTTCCTGTTTAAATCTGCCCTTCTCTCTGTCCAGGCTGCACCCGCAGGGACAATCCACAGCCCGTTGGGCCTGTGCACTGACCAGCCAATCTCCAGAGAACGTTCCCTGCCAGCACCAGGGACAATGGGACTTTTGCTCCACTTTCAGGGCCATCTCTAGGGTTTTTGCTGCCCCAAGCAAAAAGTTTTTTGGCCACCCCCCCACCTTTTTTTTGTTGGCAGTGACTGGGACCCGGACCCGGAGCAGACAGCTTAGGCCCCCTGGTGCGGAGAGAGGGGGCATTCTGCTCGGTGCGCTTGGCCCGGGCTGCAGGATCTGGCCCGGCACAGCCCAGCAGGGAAGATAAGAGCTCTGCCTGAGACCAGGACTGGCCCGAATGACCCAGAGCACCAGGCTGGAGCTGGATGCCTGGGTTCTGTCCCTGACCCTGCTGCCAGCTGGCCTGGGCCTAGTTACTTCCCTGTTGCCTCAGTTTCCCCTTCGGGAGCCAGGGAGACGCTGCTGCCCAGTGCAGCCAAGCACAGTGACCAAGTGGAGAGGGGCAGAGGGGCTGGGGCTCCCTGGCCACCCCCTCTGGATGGACGCCCATGCACCACGACCCCCCACAGGGCCCCACGCCTCTCCCCTTCCTATTCCCCCCACAGGGCCCCGCTGGATCTGTGACATGGCACTGGCCGGCCAATCAGTGGGGCACATGCAGGTCCCGGCCCCACGGGAAAGAGACTCGGGTAGCACCGCCCGTGGAGGAGCGGGGCTATGGGGCACCTGCCTGGGCTCTGGGACGGGAGGGGGGGGGGCATGTGGAAGGGGCTGCTGCTGGCAGGTGACTGTGGATGGGGGGTAGAACGGGGGCGACACAGTACACACAAGTATGGCCGGAATGCCAACTCTGGAAATGTGCCGCCCCAAGCACCTGCTTGCTTTGCCGTTGCAGAGAGCCAGCTCTGGGGAACAAAAAACCCCTTTCACTGTCGTTCTCATCCCCAGGGCCAGCTCTAAAAAACCAGGCACGTGCTTGGGGCGGTACATGGCCAGGGACGCATTCTGGCCACCCCTGAGAGACACTGGCCAGAGAACTCCTGAACTCCTGACTCTTACTGCCCGATGCAGACCTCCCTGTGGCTGCCCAAGGCAATAGGTGGGGCAGCGGAGCATGTGATGGGCCAGCAGCGAGCCACTCTCTGCTGGCGGGGCATTCAGGGAAAGTTGTGCTTGCAGCTCCACCATGATTGGAGAGGGTCCAGCGGAGGGCAACCAAAATGATTAGGGGGCTAGAGCATATGACTTATGAGGAGAGGCTGAGGGAGTTGGGTCTGTTTAGTCTGCAGAAGAGAAGAGTGAGGGGGGATTGATAGCAGCCTTCAACTTCCTGAAGGGAGGTTCCAAAGAGGATGGAAAAAGGCTGTTCTCAGTAGTGACAGATGGCAGAACAAGGAGCAATGGTCTCAAGTTGTGGTGGGAGAGGTCCAGGTTGGATATTAGGAAAAACTATTTCCCTAGGAGAGTGGTGAAGCACTGGAATGGGTTACCTAGGGAAGTAGTGGAGTCTCCATCCCTAGAGGTGTTTAAGTCTCCGCTTGACCAAGCCCTGGCTGGGTTGATCTAGTTGGGATTGGTCCTGCCTAGAGCAGGGGGCTGGACTTGATGACCTTCTGAGGTCTCTTCCAGCTCTACGGTTCTATGATTCTATGATTGGCTGAGGTGCCATGACATCAGGTCATGCTTTCCCTCAGCACTGGGGAGAAAAGTACACCCTCTAGTAAGCACGGGAGAGTGTTGTGTCCGCGCGCATCCCCAAGGGGACCCAGGCCACTTTCACCCCTCCCCCAGGGCGCTCCGATGTTTCCCCGCATGCTGTGGGGAAGGTGTGTCTTAGTGTTGGTACCTTGCTGGTTGCGATGCTGGGGCTGTGGGTGACCCCCACTGGCTGCTGTCTGTAGCATGGCCCAGCAGGAGAGGGGATGAGTCACTAGGCAAGGGTCTCCCAACCTGTCCCACCAGTTACCTCCCAGGGAGAGAAACAAAGGAAGGAGGGGAGGCCAGCCCCTGGATGGGGGGCAGGGCTGGAAGAGAGTTTTTAGTTTCTGTCTGGTATCATGGAGGAAGCAGCCTAAGCAACAGGCTGGGATTTAGGGACCCAGTCTCCCCCATCTCAAGGGGGGCTGAGGCATCCTAGGCCTGGCCCTGTAACAAGATTACATCTTTGCTGTGCTGTGTCCTGGATAAGCAATAAACTCCCTCTATTCCCGTAGTCACCAACAGGTTGATCGCGATCGACTGGTCGATTGTGAGACCTCGACCTGTCGATCGCGAGGCATCCTGTCCGCCCCGCCCGCATTTCCCTCCCACCCCCAAGAAGCCCCACTACCTACCTCAAGTGAAAATGGAGGTAGTGTCGGCTTCCCGGGGATGGACAGAAGTCCCGCAGCTTAGCGCCACGTACGGCAATTCCGGAAGTGCGCGAGCTGCTCTGCTGGGTTGTGGCGGCGCATCAGGGTCCCCCGACTCCTGCACCCCCGTAATGGCATGGACAGACTCCACCAGCCAGGAGAATAGAGGGAGTTTATTGCTTCTCCAGGATACAGCACAGCATAGATGTCATCTGGTTACAGGAACCGGGCCTAGGATGCCTCAGCCCCCCTTGAGATGGGGGATGCTGGGCCCCTAAATTCCAGCCCCTCTGGGCTCTAGGCTGTCTCCTCCATGATCCCAGACAGAAACTAACTTCCTCACTTCCAGTCCTGCCCCCCAGCCAGGGCTCCACCCCCCTCCTTCCCATTGTTCCGCTCCATGGGAGATACCTGTCTGACGAGTTTTGAAGCCCCCTTGCATAATGACTCATCCCCTGCCCTGCTGGGCCGCGCTGCAGACAGCAGCCAGTGGAGGTCACTGACAACCCACTGGCCAGCATAGCAACCAGCAAGGTACCCCCCACTACGTCACACGGGTGTATTGCAGGAGGAAGCATCAGATCCCTGCACCGCACAAGAGGGGTGAGTCAGCTCCAGGGGAGGCGCGCGTGGGTTGGCCCCGGGGCAGGCGGGCACAGGGTTTCCCTGTGCCGGGGGGGTTGGCCCTGGGGCAGGCATGTGTGCGGGGCTTCCCTGCATGGGAGGGGGAGTGTCGGCCCGGGGCAGGCGCACGTGGGCGGGGCTTCCTTGAGCAGGGGAGGGTGGGGTGTCGGCCCTGGGGCAAGTGTGCTCGGGGCTTTCCTGTGCCGTAGGGGAGGAGGGGGTCGGTCCTGGGGCAGGCACGCGTGGGGTTTCCCTGCACCGCGGAGGGGGGGGGCAGTCGGGCCCAGAGGAGGCACGCGCTGGCTTCCCTCTGGGGGGGGGGGAATCCTGGGAGGAGTCAGATGCAGGGGATTCTCTGCCTCCACTGGCACCCCACTTCCCAGCCCCCAGTCCCCACTCCCCAGCCCCCACTCCCCAGCCACAGAACCCTGTCCCCATTCCTGTCCCCACTCCCCGAACTCTGTCCCCACTCCCCTGTCCCCAGCTACAGAATTCTGTCCCCACTCCCCTGTCCCCAGCTACAGAACTCTTTTCCTATTCCCATCCCCACTCCCCAAACTCTGTCCCCACTGGCACCCTGTCCCTTGCTGCAGAACCCTGTCCTCTGCCCTCCCAGCACCCTCTTCCCTGCCCCCAGCTGCAGAACTCTGTCCCCACAAAATGTATAATTATAAATGCTTCATTTTAGATTTAAATAGTATGAATAAAAAACAGACCATTTATTTCATAACTATAACCACGTGATTTTAATTGTATGTATAGCATAATTTAAAAATAAACTGTTTATCAGAGTGTGTAAGTAAGGGCTGGGGATAGCAAGTGATGGACAGGAGGAGAATAGAGAGGGCGGGGCTTCAATGAAGGGGCAGGGCGGTAGATCTTTGCCTGTTCTGAGATTTAAAAAGTGATCTTGGGTGTAAAAAGGTTGGAGACCACTGCTCTATCCTACTAGCTGGTGGAGTATGTTTGTGCCATTACGGGGGTGCAGGAGTGGGGGAAACCCCGATGCACCGCCACAGAAGGGGCACCAGGGTTTGGCGGGAAGAGGGAAAGGAGACTGAGTTCGTCAGTGGGGGGAGGTGGGAGAGGGGAGCGGACTGAGTCTGGTGGGGGGCGGGGATCGGATATGTCTGGGAGAGAAGAGAGGGCGCAGGGTGGCTTAGATGGGGGAGAGAAGGGGGGCGGACTGGGTCCAGTCACTGAGGGGTCGGGTTTGCCTGGGAGGCGAGAGAAGGTGGAAACTGGGTTCTGTGAATGGGTGTGGGGGGGGGGGGGTCGGGATGTGTGTGGAGGGGAGACAGGACGTAGGCTGGGTTTGGCCGGATGGCGTCGTGGGAGTCAAAGAGCCACAAGGTGAAAGGGGAGCTTTCCTCCTCAGTGCCTGTCCTGCAGCAAGGGGCCAAGGGGGGGAGGGGCGGCCAAACATTTTTTTGCTTGGGGAGGTCCCACCTCCACCCCCGGGGACTGGTTTAGGGGAGTCGGGGGGGGCGTTTAATGCGCCTGGCTGCCTGCAGGAAGCCTCCCTCCGACTGCGCATCGCAGCCTGGGTGAGCGGCCGGAAATGGGCCAGCAGCCTCGGCCACTCGCCGCATCGCACTCACTGAGCGCAGCGGGAAAGTGATCGGGGGCAAAGTTACAGACACGGTGGGAACTGGGGCTCGCGAGTCCCAAGGGGCGTAAAGGAGCAAGAATTGCATTGAGAGTCTGTGGGATCCGGGAACCGAATCGCATTAAACGATCTTGAACCTCCCGGCCTGGAGCTGCGATTCCCACCGAATGAGACCAGAGAGAAGAAACGTTTGCATCTCCGAGCTCAGAAGAAAAACTAATCGCATTTCCCTCCCCCGCCCATCGCACCACGTGAGCCAAACCCACTAGCGCCAATTGAACTATTTCCCTTCCCCATAGTCGATTCCCAGGCAACCTCTAGACTGGAATGGCGAGCTAAGTGACGTCATTTCTCCTCATCTCCCCAGCGCTGAGAGAGCCCATCGGGACCCCCGCGCTGTGCTAGGCGCTGCACAAACACACAGGGAGGGGAAAGGAGGCTCCTTCTGCCGGAGACTCCATGGCAGTGACTCAATAGTTAAGGGAAGGCGATTGTGTCTCTGATAAGGAGGGGAATATGCAAATAGCGGTGATCCGTGCCTGCTTAAATCGATGTCTCTCTCTCCCTAGGCTGCACCCGGAGAGACATCCCGCAGCCCCGGTGTCTGTGCAGTTACCAGGCAGCTCTGCCCCCAGCAACCGGGAAAATGACATTTTGGGTTAATTTAGTTTTCGTGGTGGCAGCTTTGTCAGGTATTTTCTAGCTAAATAGGCTGAAGAGGCGGAGGGAGATTTTGTGTTTGACATTTTGATACTAATATTCGTATCGCATCTTTTTTCGAAGCCCGGGGACTCTCTGCGCCTCTCCTGCAAAGCCTCCGGCTTCACCTTCAGCAGCTATCATATGAACTGGGTCTGGCAGGCTCCCGGGAAGGGGCTGGAGTGGGTCGCTTATATCAGTAACAGCGGGGGTACTACATACTACCCTGATGCCGTGAAAGGCCGATTCACCATCTCCAGGGACAACTCCAACAACCTGCTGTCCCTGCAAATGACCGGCCTGAAGCCCGAGGACACCGCCCGCTATTACTGTGCGAGACACAGTGACATGAAACCTATTGAAGCTCTTGCAAAAACCCAGGCTGCAGACCCCGCGGCCGCCACGCGGGGGCAGCAGAGACACAAACAACCGGGCGCTGGGCACAGAGCGGAGCAGGCTCCTCCAGGCGAATAAAACACAAACCTGCCGCGGGGCTTTAACCCTTTCACTGCCCAGCCATGTGCCCTGTTTGCAGCCAAAGTCCCTCTAGGCCCGTGGACCAGACACCCCCGAGGAGGAAAGGAAACGAGAGAAGACACAGCGGAGGAGGCGGAGGGCTGGATGTGTCTGGGCGCTGAGGGGGATGGGCAGGTCTGGAACACACTGGGCTGACGACTGACTGTGCGGTGCCATGTTTCACTCAGGGCGCCCTGTTTAACGAGCAGCTCGCGGGGACCCAGAGAACAGACCCACTAGCCGCTGAGCTATTCACTCCCATTCCATGTCTAGGTGCGAATGAGGAATCCCTGCGCCTCCCCCTCGGCCCGCCTTTGCCGCCAGCCAGTGAGTATCTGGGAGAAGGAAGCCTGGGGCTCGGAACCTTGGAATCGCTTCCTTGATCCGTCGCAGCCTCCCTGTATGACCGCTGACAAGCCCCGCAGAGCCAGATCTTTAGAGGTGTCCGGCCACCCAGAGATGCAGAGAGGGGCCCGGCGGGATTTTCAAAAATGTCCAGGCGTCTAACACCCAGTGATTTACCTGGGAGCTGCACGTCCCTTTGGTGACCCCCACTCGGCATCTGTCTGTGTCTTCAGGGGCCTGCAAACCGCTGACAGCCTGGCCCTGGCGGATTTCACACATGAAAGGAGCAGATGCTTCATTTCCATTGACCTGCAGAGAAAGTTAGCGGCCTCCCTTGCTCAGGCTCTTTGGCCCAGCCCGTATACTGAGGCACCTGTGAAAATCCGTGCAGTGGGCAACCTGATGTGAACTGGGGCTGAGGACACTTCCTGCCTCACAAGGGTGCTGTGAGGGCAAACACACTACAGAGTTTACGGTAATGGGGCAATAGAATCACTGGGATAGCTGCTGTGGGATGGAACTCACGACTGGATCTATAGCTTTGTAAAGAAAAATCACCCCCCTCAGCTGTGTTTTTCCAAGTTCAGCTGGTCCAGTCCAGGCTAGGTAGGGGTGTGACGGCGCGTCGGGGTCCCCTGACTCCTGCACCCCTGTAATGGCATGGACAGACTCCACCAGCCAGCAGAACAGAGGGAGTTTATTGCTTCTCCAGGATACAGCACAGCATAGATGTCATCTGGTTACAGGAACCGGGCCTAGGATGCCTCAGCCCCCCTTGAGATGGGGGATGCTGGGCCACTAAATTCCAGCCCCTCTGGGCCCTAGGCTGTCTCCTCCATGATCCCAGACAGAAACTAACTCACTCACTTCCAGCCCTGCCCCCGGCCAGGGCTCCACCCCCCCTCCTTCCCATTGTTCCGCTCCATGGGAGATATCTGTCTGACGAGTTTCGAAGCCCCCTTGCATAATGACTCATCCCCTGCCCTGCTGGGCCGTGCTGCAGCCACAGCCAGTGGAGGTCGCTGACAACCCACTGCCCAGCATAGCAACCAGCAAGGTACCCCCACTACCTCATGTGACATAGTGGGGGTACCTTGCTGGTTGCTATGCTGGGCAGTGGGTTGTCAGTGACCTCCACTGGCTGCTGTTTGCAGCACGGCCCAGCAGGGCAGGGGATGAGTCATTATGCAAGGGGGCTTCGAAACTGGTCAGACAGGTATCTCGCATGGAGGGGAACAATGGAAAGGAAGGGGGCAAGGCCAGCCCTGGCTGGGGGCAGGGCTGGAAGGAAGAGTAGTTTCTGTCTGGGATCATGGAGGAGACAGCCTAGGGCCCAGAGGGGCTGGAATTTAGGGGCCCAGCATCCCCCATCTCAAGGGGGGCTGAGGCATCCTAGGCCCGGTTCCTGTAACCAGATGACATCTGTGCTGTGCTGTATCCTGGAGAAGCATTAAACTCCCTCTATTCTACTGGCTGGTGGAGTCTGTCCGTGCCATTAAAGGGGTGCAGGAGTCGGGGGACCCCGACGCGCCACCACAGTGGTGTCAGGAGCGGGATGCACTGCACCCCATGGATGGAGCTCCCAGCAGCAAGTGACAAGGCGCAGTAGAAGCAAGACCCGTGGAGCCAGGCATGCTGGAGACAGAGTGAAGTGGTACCTGAGAATCGTGGGGCACAGCAGCACTAGACTGGTGAGTCTGCACCAAGGGGACCAGCGAGGAGATGGCCTACGCCCGACTCCTGAAAGCAGAGCTGGTGAAGCTGTGCAGAGAGAGGGGCTTGCCTGTGTGGAACGCAACCAAGGCCCAGCTGATTGCCCGGCTGGAAGAGAATGACCAGCCACAGGGCTGGGATCCTGTCCCAGTGGGGAGCAGCCAGACCCCCCCTGGGAGCGTGTCAGGCTCTGAGGGTGGGCGGAGCACTGGAACCCACCGGAGAGACGGGACAGCCTCCCAGGGGAACCCTGCAAACTGTAGTCCACCCAGGGGAGGGTCCAACCCAGCGGAGCTGTGGTGGCTGAAGATCCAGCTGCAGATGAAGGAATTGGACTGCAGAGAGCAACGACAGCATGAGCTGGCCATGGCAGAGCGGAGAAGCGTTAGGGGCCCGGCTGCGCCAAGTGTGGACGGGCCCCAAGGGCCCAGAGCGGCCAGACGCTTGGAGAAGCTCGTGGTGGCCCAACTGAAGGACATGGGCGACATAGACGGGTTCCTCAGCTCCTTTGAGAGGGCCTGTGGACTGCAACGGGTCCCCCCAGCTGACTGGCTACAGGAGCTCATCCCCGCACTGAACCAGGGGTACTTAATCAGCTAGAGGACCTACAGCCAGGGGATTATAACTGAGTCAAGGAGGCCCTGCTGCACAAGTTCGGGCTCACCCCCGAGACGTACAGGAAGAAGTTCCGGGGGGTGCAGAAGGGGCCACGGGAGACCTATGTGGATATGACCTCCAGCCTGGTGCAATACTGCCACAAGTGGGTGTCTGGAGTCAGAGCCCAGACTGCAGAGGAACTGCTCAAGCTGGTCATGATGGAGCAGTTCTATGAAGCATGCACACCCAACCTGAGGCTGTGGCTCAAGGACCAGAGGCCAGAGAACCCCCAGGAAGCCGGGAGGCTGGCGGACGACTTCACAGAGAGCCGGTCCGGGTGTGAACGGGAATCGTGCAGAGACCGGATCTCAGCTGAGCGATGGAGAGAGTCATCTACGAGGCGAGCCCAAGAGACAAGTCATCTGCGCCCCAGAGAACCAGCCAGGGCCTGGACAGAGACAGTCCAAAGGGGCCCGCAGGGCCTAACTTGCCATCGCTGTGGACAAAAAGGCCACAAGAAGGCTCAGTGCACCAGGTCCCATGACCTGGGACTTTCCAGTGTTAATTGGCTGGAGTTGGAGGAAGGGCAGACTGCCCCAGAGGCAGGGGCTGGCAGGCAAACCTCGGCTCAGAGTGGGGGGAAGGATGCTCAGTGCATCTCCCCTGGGAGGTCTGACCCTCGGGATGCAGATTTCTGCATGTACCGGGTGGGGGCAGGACGGCCCCTGCGGAGCGAGTGCCTCCTGCCCCTGGAGGTGGATGGTAGGAAGGTGACGGGTTTCTGGGACACGGGGGCGGAGGTGACGCTGGCCCGATCTGACATAGTGGCCCCAGACCGTATGCTACCCAACACTCAGCTGATCCTGAAGGGCATAGACGGGTCCCCGTTTAAGGTGCCTGTAGCCAGGGTGCATTTGAAATGGGGGGCCAAGGAAAGTCTCAAGGAAGTGGGGGTACACCCACACTTGCCCACAGAAGTGCTGATGGGGAATGACCTAGAGGAGTGGCCCCATGAATCCCAGCAGGCTCTAGTCACCGCCCGTAGGCAGAGCCAGCAAGGGGCTGGCAACCTGGATCCAGGGAAGGACTCCTGGCAGGGTCCTCAGGGTCCCATCGCAGTGGACATGGGTTCCAGTGAAGCTGGGACTCCGGACCTAGGCAAGGGTGGGGAACAGGTCCCGATATCTGCCCCAGCAGCTGAATTCCAGGCTGCGGTGCAGACAGACCCCTCCTTGCAGAAGCTGAGGGACCAGGCTGGCCTCGGTGCAGCTCAGCCCCTGGGGAGAGGTGGCCAGGAGAGATTCCTGTGGGAGCGGGGATTCCTGTTCCGGGAATGGCTTCCCCCCCAGGAAGGTGAGGGCATGGGGGGTCCAGCGGCAGCTGGTCGTCCCCCAAAGGTATCGCCTCAAGCTGCTGTATTTGGCCCACGACATCCCCTTTGCGGGACACCAGGGGATCCGGCGCACACAGCTGAGGCTGCTTCAACACTTCTACTGGCCGGGGATATTTGCAGCCGTGCAGCGGTACTGCCGGTCCCGCAACTCCTGCCAGAGTGGCGGGAAGGCCCAAGACAGGAGGAAAGCTGCTCGGGGGCCCCTACCCTGTATAGAGGAGCCTCTGGGCTTGCTGAGAGAGTTATGGGAAGGGAAGACCTCCCTGGATGGAGCGTTGGGGGTGGAAGACGTCCTGGCTTTCCGGGAAAAGCTCGCTGGGCTCATGGGCCCAGCCAGAGAGACCCGGGCCAGAGATCAAGGGCAGTGGAAGGGCTGGTACAGCCACCGAAGACAGGCCCGTGCCGGCCCCCCCAGAGCTGTGCAGCAACGGGACAGGGGAAAGCTGGTCCCTGCAGGGCATCACCGTGGCCGGCCCGAGTCAAGGGGAGCACCCATGCCCCAGGGCGGGTTCCCACACAGAGGACCCAAACTTCGCTAGGTCACGAGCGGAGTGACCCTGCTCAGTTCGCTCTCGGAGGGGGGAGAACTGTGACGTAGTGGGGGTACCTTGCTGGTTGCTATGCTGGGCAGTGGGTTGTCAGTGACCTCCACTGGCTGCTGGCTGCAGCACGGCCCAGCAGGGCAGGGGATGAGTCATTATGCACGGGGGCTTCGAAACTCCTCAGGCAGGTATCTCCCATGGAGGGGAACAATGGAAAGGAAGGGGGCAAGGCCAGCCCTGGCTGGGGGGCAGGGCTGGAAGGAAGAGTTAGTTTCTGTCTGGGATCATGGAGGAGACAGCCTAGGGCCCAGAGGGGCTGGAATTTAGGGGCCCAGCATCCCCCATCTCAAGGGGGGCTGAGGCATCCTAGGCCCGGTTCCTGTAACCAGATGACATCTGTGCTGTGCTGTATCCTGGAGAAGCAATAAACTCCCTCTATTCTACTGGCTGGTGGAGTCTGTCCGTGCCATTACGGGGGTGCAGGAGTCGGGGGACCCCGACACGCTGCCATAGACGGACAGGAAGTCGTTCCCTCTGCCCCAGCTTCAGTGTTCGCCCGCGAAATGGGGGTAACTGCGCCTTCTGCCCAGGTGTAGTGAAGCTGCAGGCGGTACAGAGTGTGAGGGGGTGCGGATCCCGTAGCGAAGGGGATCGGATAAGCACTTTCTAGTAATGATGACTATGGATTGTTAATTCCCTGGAAATCTGTGGATGCACTAATGGAGACATTTGGGCTCTGCTGGTGAACAGGAATTTTTATAAAACAAAAATCAGACTGAAAGTTAAAGTTCAGGTACTGCTCAACTGATTAGCTGAGTGCCCACAGCCCCCAACATGTATTTCTATCAGTGATGCACATCGGTACATGCTTTGGTTCACACAACAAAATTTTTTCTCCACATGGCTAGAAAAATTAGAGGGAGCATTGGCTGGGATGCGGAGAGGGGTGAGAGCTGCAACTGGAGGTGCGAGTCTGGGCTGGGGCCAGGGCTGAGGCCCTTGAGCTATGTCTACACAGCTCTCTTGCGCAAAAGCACATCTGGCACATGGCAGTGTGGACATATTCTTACGCAAGACTTCTTGCACAAGAAACTGCCTGTGTAGAGGTAGCCAGGAGATTAGGAGAAGGATCAGGACAAAGAAACAGGGTTAGGGTGGGCTGGAGGAGCTCAAGTGGCCGGCAGCCAAGCTCTCAAATCAGCATCTGTAACCTGCCCTCCACATGCAGGCTAGTCCCCTCCTGACAGTCCCATGAAAGGGAACAACAATGAGGAAGAAAGCACAGGAGTTAAGGGTTATTCCAGAAATGTCTTGGGACTGGAAGTCAAACGGGCGTTGCAGGAAGGAAAGGGAAAGCAACTTTGTTTTCACTTGCTTTTGCACCAAGACCTTTCACTTGTTAGGCAAATGTGATAATCACTATCCCACAGAAACCAGCTGCCAGCGCGCTTTGGGCCCTTTTCTCAAGCTTTCTCAGTAGCCAAGGTACCGGTCAGTTTCCCTTTGAAAACCAGAAGGGCACCTGATAAGTAACAATAGTTTATATGACACCAATAATCAGAAATGTAACTTATGCTCGGAAACGGCACCTGCAGAAAATTGCCCAAACTAAACATTCCCCCGGCAGGTATGATCCAGAATGGGAACCTGGGTCCTTTCTCCCAAGGGTCGCTGGCAGAGAATCCGATGGGTGCGAACATCCGAAAGGGGAGAAGAGCCAGTCTCAGAGCATCACTGTCTTCCAAAGGCGGCTGATGTAACGTCACTAAGTCACGTGATCGAGAGACGCACATTCCTGTCAGCCCAGAGACTCCCATAGAAATCAATGGATTTAAATCAAGCCCTTATTAGCCAGAAATGTCCCTGGGCCTGCGCAGTGCAGTCAGTGATAATCACTCTCTGCCGAGCAGGGTTTCAGAGGTGCTGTAAGGGAGTTAAATGTCCAAATCCTACTAAATTTGAATGGCATTTTGGTTCCTATTTCTGTGGGGCTTTCTTGAAATCCCAGCCCGTACCACAGAAGAAGGGGCGTAATTTCCCTTATCCAAATATTCCTTCATGCCAAAGAAGGCTCCGACTTGCACTTACGTTGGGATGAGAATTTCAAAGGCTGGTGAGAGGGTTAAATGGCTAAATGCTGTTGGTTTAAACTGAGTTCAGGCGTCGAAATAGCTTCGGCGGTTTCACACTTAGCTGATCTGCTCATTCTGTGAAGGGCACAGCGGTCCCAGGGAGACATCCTCGTGTAGGCGCAGCTCAGACCCTGTCACCTGTTATATTCACATGGGGAAACCCTCATGCAAATCCCTACCCGGGGGTTCCCTGTTTAAATACCAGTCCCTGGTTGGAGGAGTCTCAGTCTCCCCCCAGACACAGACCTGCCCTGGCTGCTGGGCGCAGTTTGAGTCTTCTCTGAAGATGAATCTGCTCCTGATTTTCCTCTTTATGCTGGAGGCCCCTTCAGGTACGTGGCTTTTGGGGGCCAGGAGGGATCCTTGCTGAAGAAGAGGAGCTGTTCGATACAGCCTAAGGGAATTACGTGTCCGGATCCAAATGCAATTCAGTGGCAGTCGGGTGCCTCATTCCCTTAGCTTTAATTCCAGGGTCTTTAATTTTCCAGGGTCTTTAATTTTCGTGTTCCCGGGAGACAGGGCCTGGCTCACTCTGTCATTTCCGTGTTTCCCTCCTAGGGGTCCTCTCCCAAGTGACGCTGAAGGAAACGGGTCTGGGAGCAGCGAAGCCCGGGGAGTCCCTTACAGTCATAAGAACATAAGAACATAAGAACATAAGAATGGCCATACTGGGTCAGACCAAAGGTCCATCGAGCCCAGCATCCCATCTGCCGACGGTGGCCAATGCCAGGTGCCCCAGAGAAGGAGAACAGAAGACAATGATCAAGTGATTTATCTCCTGCCATCCATCTCCTGCCCTTGTTATGAAGGCTAGGGCACCATACTTTATCCCTGGCTAATAGCCATTTATGGACCTAACCTGCAAAAATTTATCAAGCTCTTTTTTAAACCCTAATAGAGTCCTGGCCTTCACAGCCTCCTCGGGCAAGGAGTTCCACAGGTTGACTGTGCGCTGTGTGAAGAAAAATTTCCTTTTATTAGTTTTGAACCTACTACCCATCAATTTCATCTGGTGTCCCCTAGTTCTTGTATTATGGGAAAAGGTAAATAATTTTTCTATAATCACTTTCTCCACACCATTCATGATTTTATATACCTCTATCATATCGCCCCTCAATCGCCTTTTTTCCAAACTGAAAAGTCCCAGTCTCTCTAGCCTCTCCCCATATGGGACCCTTTCCAAGCCCCTAATCATCTTAGTCGCCCTTTTCTGAACCTTTTCTAATGCCAATATATCTTTTTTGAGGTGAGGAGACCACATCTGCACGCAGTACTCGAGATGTGGGCGTACCATAGTTTTATATAGGGGAAGTATGATATCTTTTGTCTTATTATCTATCCCTTTTTTAATAATTCCTAACATCCTATTTGCCTTACTAACTGCCGCTGCACACTGCGTGGATGTCTTCATAGAACTATCCACTATAACTCCAAGATCCCTTTCCTGATCTGTCGTAGCTAAATTTGACCCCATCATGTAGTACGTGTAATTTGGGTTATTTTTTCCAACATGCATTACCTTACACTTACCCACATTAAATTTCATTTGCCATTTTGCTGCCCAATCACTCAGTTTGCTGAGATCTTTTTGTAGTTCTTCACAATCCCTTTTGCTTTTGACTGTCCTGAACAACTTTGTGTCATCTGCAAACTTGGCCACCTCACTGCTTACCTCATTTTCTAGATCATTGATGAACAAGTTGAACAGGATTGGTCCCAGTACTGACCCCTGGGGAACACCACTAGTTACCCTCCTCCATTGTGAAAATTTACCATTTATTCCCACCCTTTGTTTTCTGTCTTTTAACCAATTCTTGATCCATGAAAGGACCTTTCCTCCTATCCCATGACCACCTAATTTACGTAAAAGCCTTTGGTGTGGGACCGTGTCAAAGGCTTTCTGGAAATCTAGGTATATTATATCCACTGGGTGCCCCTTGTCCGCATGTTTATTAACCCCTTCAAAGAATTCTAACAGATTAGTTAGACACGACTTCCCTCTGCAGAAACCATGCTGACTTTTGCCCAACAATTCGTGCTCTTCTATGTGCCTTGCAATTTTACTCTTTACTAGTGTTTCTACTAATTTGCCTGGTACTGATGTTAAACTTATCGGTCTATAATTGCCAGGATCTCCTCTAGAGCCTTTTTGAAATATTGGTGTTATATTGGCCATCTTCCAGTCATTTGGTACCAAAGTGGATTTAAAGGATAGGTTACAAACCACTGTTAATAACTCCGCAATTTCACCTTTGAGTTCTTTCAGAACCCTTGGGTGAATGCCGTCTGGTCCCGGAGACTTGTTACTATTCAGCTTATCGATTAATTCCATAACCTCCTCTAATGTCACTTCAATCTGAGTGAGTTCCTCAGATTTGTCACCTAAAAAGGCTGGCTCAGATTTAGGAACCTCTGTAACATCCTCAGCCGTGAAGACTGAAGCAAAGAAATCATTTAATCGCTCCGCAATGGCACTGTCTTCCTTGATCGCTCCTTTTATATCTTTATCATCCAAGGGCCCCACTGCTTTTTTAGTGGGCTTCCTGCTTCTAATGTATTTAAAAAACATTTTACTATCATTTTTTGAATTTTTGGCTAGCTGTTCCTCAAACTCTTTTTTGGCTTTTCTTACTACATTATGACACTTAATTTGGGAGTGTTTATGTTCCTTTCTATTTTCCTCACTAGGATTTGACTTCCACTTTTTAAAAGCTGCCCTTTTCTCTCTCACTGCCTTTTTAACATGGCTGTTTAGCCATGGTGGTTCTTTGTTAGGTCTCTTACTGTGTTTTTTTATTTGGGGTATACATTTAAGTTGGGCCTCTAGTATGGTGTCTTTAAACAGTTCCCATGCAGCTTCCAGGGATTTTAGTTTAATTACTCTCCCTTTTAGTTTCTGTTTAACTAGCTTCCTCATTTTAGTGTAATTCCCCTTTTTGAAATTAAATGCCAGAGTGTTTGACCGCTGCGGTGTTCTTCCCAACACAGGAATATTAAAAGTTATTATATTGTGGTCACTATTTCCAAGCGGTCCAGTAACAGTTACCTCTTGGACCAGATCCTGCGTTCCAGTCAAGACTAGGTCGAGAATCGACTCTCCCCTTGTGGGTTCCTGTACTAGCTGCTCCAAGAAGCAGTCATTTAAGGCATCAAGAAATTTAATCTCTGAATCCCGTCCTGAGGTGACATGCACCCAATCAATATGGGGATAATTGAAATCTCCTATTATTACTGTGTTTTTTATTTTGGTAGCCTCTCTAATCTCCCTTATCATTTCAGCATCACTATCACTGTCCTGGTTAGGTGGTCGGTAATATATTCCTAATGCCATATTCATATTAGAGGAATGAATTGTTATCCATAATGATTCTATGGAACATTTTGATTCCTTTAGGATTTTTACTTCATTTGATTCTATATTATCCTTCACATATAGTACCACTCCGCCACCCGCACGACCTGTTCTGTCTTTCCGATATAATTTATATCCCGGTATGATAGTGTCCCACTGATTGTCCTCATTCCACCATGTTTCTGAGATGCCTATTATGTCAACTTCCTCCTTTGATATGAGGTACTCCAGTTCACCCATCTTATTAGACAGACTCCTAGCATTAGTGTAAAAGCATGTTAGAAAACTACCACTATTTATATGTCCGCCTTTCTCAGACACATTGGATTTTTTTATGCACGATTGTTTCACATCTGATCTTGCCCATATATTATTTCCCACGTTCCCTATCTGACTAACTTCTAGGGAATCCCTACCTATGGAGCCTCGTGTAAGAGAAGTCTCTGTCCGATCCAGGTGCTCCCCCGCACCAATCGGCTTTCCCCCACCTCTTAGTTTAAAAACTGCTCTACGACCTTTTTAATGTTTAATGCCAGCAGTCTGGATCCACCTCGATTTAGGTGGAGCCCATCATTCCTGTATAGGCTCCCCCTACCCCAAAAGTGTCCCCAGTTCCTAATAAATCTAAACCCCTCTTCCCTGCACCATCGTCTCATCCACGCATTGAGACTCTGAAGTTCTGCCTGTCTATCTGGCCCTGCGCGTGGAACTGGAAGCATTTCAGAGAATGCCACCAAAGATGTTCTGGATTTCAGTCTCTTTCCTAGTAACCTAAATTTGGCCTCCAGAACATCTCTTCTACCCTTCCCTATGTCATTGGTACCAACATGTACCACGACGACCGGCTCCTCCCCAGCACTGCCCATAAGTCTGTCTAGATGCCTCGAGAGATCCGCAACCTTCGCACCAGGCAGGCAAGTAACCATACGGTTCTCCCGGTCATCACAAACCCAACTATCTATATTTCTAATGATCGAATCCCCCACTACTAAAACCTGCTTCTTCCTAACAGCTGGAGCTCTGTCCCCCGGAGAAGTATCCTCGGCACAAGAGGATACAACATCACCCTCTGGAAGGAGGGTCCCAACTATGGGATGGTTTCCCTCTGCTCCCATTGACTGCTCTCCTTCCCTGAGCCTTTCATCCTCCGTAACAGCATCAGGACTGTCAGATTTGAGGTGGGACAGCCCTACTATGTCCCGGAAAGTCTCATCCACAAACACCTCTGCCTTCCTTAGCTCTTCCAGTTCAGCCACCCTGGCCTCTCATTGCACTTACGTTGGGATGAGAATTTCAAAGGCTGGTGAGAGGGTTAAATGGCTAAATGCTGTTGGTTTAAACTGAGTTCAGGCGTCGAAATAGCTTCGGCGGTTTCACACTTAGCTGATCTGCTCATTCTGTGAAGGGCACAGCGGTCCCAGGGAGACATCCTCGTGTAGGCGCAGCTCAGACCCTGTCACCTGTTATATTCACTTGGGGAAACCCTCATGCAAATCCCTACCCGGGGGTTCCCTGTTTAAATACCAGTCCCTGGTTGGAGGAGTCTCAGTCTCCCCCCAGACACAGACCTGCCCTGGCTGCTGGGCGCAGTTTGAGTCTTCTCTGAAGATGAATCTGCTCCTGATTTTCCTCTTTATGCTGGAGGCCCCTTCAGGTACGTGGCTTTTGGGGGCCAGGAGGGATCCTTGCTGTAGAAGAGGAGCTGTTCGATACAGCCTAAGGGAATTAGGTGTCCGGATCCAAATGCAATTCAGTGGCAGTCGGGTGCCTCATTCCCTTAGCTTTAATTCCAGGGTCTTTAATTTTCCAGGGTCTTTAATTTTCGTGTTCCCGGGAGACAGGGCCTGGCTCACTCTGTCATTTCCGTGTTTCCCTCCTAGGGGTCCTCTCCCAAGTGACGCTGAAGGAAACGGGCCCGGGAGCAGCGAAGCCCGGGGAGTCCCTTACAGTCACTTGCACCATCTCCGGAGACTCGGTTTCCAGCACCAGTACTGAGTGGTACTGGATCCGGCAGCCCGCAGGGAAAGGGCTGGAATGGGTGGGGCGCATTTACTACAGACCGAGCAGTTGGCACACTAACTACGCCAGCGCGCTGCAGAGCCGAGTGACCATCACACAAGACACCGCCAAGAACCAGTTCTCGCTGCAGCTCCGCTCGCTGACAGCTGCGGACACCGCCACCTATTACTGCGCCAGAGACACAGTGACACCGCGCAGCGCTGAGACTGGCACAAAAAGGGGAAGCGGTTTTTCAACAGTGCAGAGAATAACGCAGGGACAGAAACTTTCCCCTTTTTGTGTTGAAAGAGCTTGTGCCGTCGGGGAGCGGCGTTTTTAAAGACCCCCTCCCCCCCGTGTGCAACACTGAGGGCTCCTGTTACGCTGGTACCTGACACCAGTGAGCTATTTCCAGGCCCAGGCCCAGGCCCTGGAGTTAGTCTCGCTGCGGACAGATTCCCGTTCCCACTGCCCCTGCCACGCGTGTTCCGTTCCGTGTGCCCCTGGCCATGCACAGACCTGCTAGTGCTCCCTTTAACACCCCTGTGCTAATACATGTCCCCCTCCCTGTTCGCCCACGCACCCGCATAGCCTCCCCCGGCACAGCCCTGTCCCTGTTCTCCTGCAAGCTCCCCAGATCCGCCCGTGGGCGTCGGAAAATGAGGCGAGCAGGTTGGGCAAAGGAGACAATTGTGCAAGGTCTTGAGCTCACAGCTCCGTTTCACCAGAGAGCCCTCTTCTTTGGTGGGCTCACATTCTCCAGTTCTCTAGCACCGCGACTGTATTCGCACCCCATTGGCTGCCACATTCCGAAAATGCAACATCCTGCATCTTAATGTTACTGTGTCCTTGTGGTGGCGCGTCGGGGTCCCCTGACTCCTGCACCCCCGTAATGGCACGGACAGACTCCACCAGCCAGTAGAATAGAGGGAGTTTATTGCTTCTCCAGGATACAGCACAGCACAGATGTCATCTGGTTACAGGAACCGGGCCTAGGATGCCTCAGCCCCCCTTGAGATGGGGGATGCTGGGCCCCTAAATTCCAGCCCCTCTGGACCCTAGGCTGTCTCCTCCATGATCCCAGACAGAAACTGCCCCTCTCTTCTAGCCCTGTCCCCCTTGCCAGGCCTGGCCTCGCCCCCCTTCCTTTGTTTCTCTCCCTGGGAAGTAACTGGTCAGACAAGTTTCGAAGCCCCTTGCATAATGACTCATCCCCTGTCCTGCTGGGCCCTGCTTTGTACAAACAGCCACCAGAGGGGGTCACTCACAGCCCACCGCCCAGCACAGCAACCAGCAAGGTACCCACACTACGTCACAGTCTTCATATGAACATCGTCACCCCTCACCGAGGCGTCGTCACAAGCGCTGATTGCCTTCACCCCACAGCGGCACCTGCCGCGACGATGGGAAACCTTCACAGCTCCTGATTCAGAGAAGGGGCGAACACACACCCACACGCGGTCCCAAGCCGACCGGCTGGAGCAGGGAGCCGCGGCTCACCACTCCGCCCGCCCACTCAAAGTTGCGGGGATCTCCCTTCTGGAGGCAGGCTCGTCACTTTTCAGTGGTGACACCGCGAGGGCGGGGGAGCCAGGGGAGGGGGAGGCGAAGGAACGTGCTAAAAAAGGACCCGTTCACCTCTCGCCGCCGCACAGGCACAGTGGGAACGCGCTAATTCGGAGGGAAGCCCCAGCGAGCTGAGCGGTAACGACAGCTGTTCCTGCCACTGCGAAGCGGCTAGGGAGCAGGGTGACAGCGAATAGCGGCCAGGCACGCACCAATCCCGACCCCTACTTCCCCGGGGGGTTCTGCAGCAGCCTAGCCAACGGCGGGGAACTTGGGGTGGGATGCAAGAGAACGAAAGAGAAGTCAGGGTCCCGTGTAAATACAGGGCGCTCAGCCTCAGCAGTAACATCCCCTTCCTCCCAGCCCTTCCTTCTGTGTCCGACACAGAGCAGCTTTGGGTGAAAGGGAATCTCCAGCCTCGTAGGGAGCGAAGGAAAGAGAGAGAGAGAGGAGCTTCCTGCTCTGGTGCACACAGATTTATGGCTCCCAGGACACACCCGTGTCGTAGGACCCCCGAGTTCCTTTTTCTCTCACTGCTCGGAGGTCGGAAATAAAAGTCCAAATATTCTCCAGACTGACACAACTTGGAAAAGGTTGCGAGGCAAGCCGATTCCCTCCGTTAGAAAGAATCACTCCTCCTGCGAATGATTAAGAGCTGGTTAGAAGGAAACACTCCTAAGCACCCTAGAGAACCCTCCAGCTAAAACCGATACACACTCTTTTAAACGAGAAGGGAAACCAGCTAGTCTCCAGGGCTTTATAACCCCTGAATGCATCCTGAGCTGCGCCTACAAACATCTCTACGTGGCGGTAGATTTACTGATCGCCCTCTAATGGGCAATTATAGACTGCTGTTATTGTTGTGTTTGATAAACTATGGATGTGTTCTCCATTGGGCACTGTATGTACCAAGTCTAGAAAATCCATATAGTCTCCCCCAACGAGTTTTCCAATACATTTGACACAATAGGTTTCACAATCCTTATTAGCTTCGAATCAGAAGGGTAGCCCTGTAAATCTGAATCTGCATAAACAACCAGAAATCCTGTGGCACCTTATAGACGAGCCTGTTTGTTACTTCGGCTTATGTCTTTGCCGCTTTCGAAGTTGTGTTCGGGATTCAGTGTCCTTTGTTCCCCACGCTGGGTTGGGCTCTTTGCTCTTTTCGGTTTCTTTATTTCTCCCTTGTAGGGTAGGAGAATGGTCTGACCAATGCCATGCCTCCCCCTGGGAAGTTCTGATTGAACCTGTAAGCTCCCCACCCTCACTCACCCCCTGTAGAGGAGGGAAAGCCCCAGGTGCACGCCTCCTCTGGGGACTCCCCCCCTCCCCCGCCACGCCACGCCACACCATGCCACACGTTTCTGGGACCCCACAGACCTGAGGGAGGGGAGCAGCCACTGCACTTCCGGAACCCCAGGAAATGGTGCGCTTCTGCCGGACTTCTGTCCACGCTGCAGGAGGCTGCTACTACCTCCATTGTCACTGGAGGTAGGTAGTGGTGCTTCTTGGGGATGGGGGGAAATTGGAGGGAGGCTCCCGAATGCCTCGTGATTGACTGGTTGAGCCCTCCCAATCGACCAGTCAATCGCAATTGATGGGTTGGTGACCACAGTATTAGAAGCTTTACTGTGGATATTACAGTCCATTTGGTATCCTGCCAGCCCAGTCCTCTCCTGCCCCTGGCTGCTGAGTGCAGGCAGTGGTAGCAGCTCCGGGTGAGGTAGTGGTGCCAGCGCCAGTGGTGGCTCCAGGACCTGGGCATAAGGTTAGTGGGGGTGGGGAGGTGTCTGCCTCTGGGCAAGGAGAGGGAAGGAAGGTTGGGGATGTACATGGGGTGCTGGCCACTCAGCTCAGTGCACCCACCCCAGCACCTGGAAGGAGAGGCTTGACTGTCACAGTGGTGGCTCTGGGACCTGAGAATTAGGTTGGGGGGGGATTGGTATAGGGGGGCGGTATCTGGCGTTGGGGCGTTGGGATTGTGTCTGGCTCTGGGGAAGAGAAGGGGGATCGGATTGGGGGGTGTGCCTAAGTCTGGGGAAGGGAGGGAGATTGGGTTCAGGGTGTGTGTGCCTGGCTCTGAGGAAGGGGAGGGGGATTGTGTTAGAGTGGGGGAGGGGTGTCTGGGGGAGGGGAGCGGAAGGAAAGATCAGCCAGCGTGATTCCTGAGACACGGGATCACCAGGTACTGGTCCCTGCTGTCTTTGTTCCCTGCTCTTGGCCAGACCCCCCTGCCATGAGTACCCTGCCCCAGCACCCTGCCCCACAACCCTGTCCCCTGACCCCACCAGCACAGTTGGGGCAACATTAGTGAGGCTTGGGGAGTTTGGAAGGGTTGTTCTTTTGCATCTCACTTGTGTGGCCCTCACTGACTTTTCTGTGGGTCAGTGACCCCTGACGCAAATAGGTTCCCTGCCCCTCTCATAAATAAAGACAACACTGAAACATTTTGTGTTTGACATAATATTTTATTTAAAAATTAATCCTGTCCAACAAGCCCCCAATTGGAGCCAAGCCTCCATCTGGCTGCAGGATCATAATGCTCCTGCATCCCTCTCCACCCCAAACCTGAGCCTATCATACACTGGAGCCCCCTGTCCTGAGCTTCTCACATCCCCAAACTCCTGTACCCCCACATCCCCAGTCTTCAGCCACAACAATCCTGCACCATCCACACACTGCAAATCTGTGTCCTGAGCACATCATACTCCCCAGCCTCCCTGCTCTGAGCCCCTCATGCACCCCAGCCCAAACTCCTGCATCCTCACACCTACCAGCCTGTGGCTTGCTCACAACCTCAACCCTCCCCCTGACCCCAACACTGTCTACCCTGGGGCCCCCTCCCTGAGCCAGCATCCTCTTCTCTACTTCCTCCTGCATCCAGATTCCCTCCTGGAGCTTGCAGCTCTCACCCCTTTCCAGTGCATTTTTTGTGAGGTACAATAGCAGTGGTGACTGCATGAAGAGCCAGGGCAAAATCACTGAGCCCCCCTGTGGTGGCGCATCGGGGTTCCCCCACCTCCTGCACCCGTGTAGTGGCATGAACAGACTCCACCAGACAGTAGAATAAAGGGAGTTTATTGCTTTTCCAGGATACAGCACAGCATAGATATAATCTGGTTACAGGGCCAGGCCTAGGATGCCTCAGCCCCCCTTGAGATGGGGGAGACTGGGCCCCTGCTCCCAGCCCCTTGCTTAGGCTGTTTCCTCCATGATATCAAACAGAAACTAAAAACCTCTCTCAGCCCTGTCCCCCAGCCAGGTGCTGGTCTCTGCCTTCTTTACTTTGTCTCCCTCCCTGGGAGGCTGAGCCTGAGTATCTGGGTTAATGCACATTTGGAAGAGTCAGTGAGAATCTCCCATCACAGCGCAGGGGGAGCCCAGGTCACAGAGCAGACAGCGCCCCCACTACGCCACAGCAGGGGCACCGCCATCGGCGCTCTGCCTAGGGCACCAGCTGCGGCAGCTGGCCTCGGGCTGCTCCTGCTCTTGCGCAAAAGCAAATCTCAGCTATGTCTTCACTAGCAGCTTCTTGCACAAGAACGTCTTGTGCAAGGGTTCTTGTGCAAGACGTCCTGTGCAAGAAAACAGCTACACCGCCATGTGCGAGATGTGCTTTTGCGCAAGAGCATCCATGGCAGTGTGGACACTCTCTTGCTCAAGAAAGCTCTGGTGGCCATTTTAGCCATAGGGCTTTCTTGCACAAGAAACCTCTGCTGCGTGTCCACACTGCCCTCTTGCGCAAGAACTCCTGTGCAAGAGAGATTAAACCTGTTAAAAAATAAGGTAGCTGTTGCGCAAGAAGCCCTCTCTTACCACGCTGTAGTGTAAATTTCCTTGCGCAAGAGCGGGAGGGCAGTGTGGACGCTCTGCGGATTCTTGCACAAGAACAGCAGTACATGCTCAAGAAGGCACGAGTGTAGACATAGCCCTCTTGCGCAAAAGCACATGCCAGTGTAGACGCGCTCTTCTGGAAGAGTGTGACGTAGTGGGGGGTACCTTGCTGGTTGCTATGCTGGGCAGTGAGGGTGGGAGCTGCCCGGCCACAGGCTGCACTGCTCCGCCCCGCACATCGGGCCTGGCCTGGTCTCCCACAGGGACCGGCTGAAACCAGCGTCGCTCAGACTGCGGGGCTGGCCCGGCAGGTGGCGCCAAAACGTGTCTCCCGCCGCCCTCTGCAGCACGTGCCGGTACCACGCGGGGCGAGCGGATTATTTACCAACCCAGGTAACCTGCCCAGATGGTCTCGCTCGGTGACCGGACGGGCCCGTTGCCCCCTCGCACCACCGGATCCACGGACTGGCGGTGAGAGCGTGACAGGCGCAGGCAGAGCCGAAAAACTCTTCTGGGGCCCGGGGCAATGAGATTTCCCGGGAGCTCCTAGGCTCTGCGGGGAAGGCCAGAAATGCGGGGTTTAGAGAGACGGGAATGTGGATGGAGTGTGGGGGCCCCAAGGGGCACATGGCCCCAGTACCCTGGCAGGATGGGCAAGGGGGCAGGGCCCGAGTACCTGAGCACCGGGTAGCAAGGGACCCGACAGCAGCCGGCCGGCCCCGAATCCCTGAGCGGCCCGGTAATTGCAGGATGGGCCTGGCACCCGCAGCACCTGCCCCCTCCCGCCACCACTCACTGGCCGCGGCGGGAGCAGCAGAGCGACACGCGCCCGGGTCCATCTGCTCCCCTGGTGGCTCGTTCCGGGGAGCGGACAGGACCACACCGGCGGGAAACCTGCGGCCACGTGGCTTCCCCGCCGGTGACAGTGAGCGCCCGGGCGTGTGGCCAGGTGCACCCGCTCCTGCTGTGCCCCTTTGTCCCCCGCCCTGCTGCTTTCCCTTAACCCCCCGCCCCTCGGGCAGCACTTGAGAGAGGGTCCTGGGGTCTGTCTATCGGGCGCTGAGCAGCTGAAGAGCCGGGTCTGGCTGGACTGGAGAGTGTGGACCCAAGGGCAGTCAGGGGCGTGGCCCATCCGGAGGGGCGGAGCCGCGTGAGCACCTATGCAGATGTGTGTGAGAGCGGAGCACTATGGGAGTGGGAGCGGGCTGACGAGCGGGCCCCTAATTTGCAAGCGGGGCTCTGGGTGGGGTCTGGGGACAGGGGAGGGGCAGCTTGCAGCAGCGGGAAGCGGTGCCGGAGGGGTTGTTTGTCGGTGGAGGTGGGAGCCACCGTGATGTGAGAGTTCGGGGCGCTTGAGGGTTGGCGGGGGCTCTGGGTCAAGGATTTATACTTACCTGGCAGGGGAAATACCGCGCTCAGGAAGGTGGTTTTCCCAGGGTGAGGCTCATCCATTGCACTGCGGGTGAGCTGACCCCTGCGATTTCCTCAAATAGAGGAAACTCGACTGCACAATTTGTGGTAGTGGGGGACTGCGTGCGCGCTTTCCCCTGGTTTTGTTGTTGAAAAAAAGATAATCTTGTTCCGATAATAGAGAATTAAATCGAGGTAAGCTACTCTTATCTATTCTGCGCGCATGCAGATAAATACTGTCAGATAAATTTCCCCAAGGGCTAACCCTGTCGGAATGTGTAAAGCGGGGCAGTGTTTGATGCTGGGGATTGTGTTCCCTTCGCTTTGAAACTTGCACTCGAGGTTCAGTTTATCATCCCTGTTAAGCATCATCAGTTTCTTTCCCTGCTGGGTTGGGCTCGTTGCTTGTTTCTGTTCCTTTGTATCTCTCTTGTCGGTAGGAGAATGGTCTGACCAAAACCGCGTGGTAGTCCTACCCTCTGGGAAGTTCTGGTCCAAGCTGCAAGCTCCCCGCCCCCACTCACATCTGGGCCTGGCTTGGATGTTGGCCACCCCCGAGTAACGCAAACATTTAAGAAAACGAAGGTCGAAAGAAACTGCCCGGGCCGCTGTCAGGGCGGGGAGTGGTCTAACAAAGCGCCCACTCCAGGGCCTCTCTGTCCCCTCATTGGGTGTTCTGGTCTCCGAACTCAGCCGTGGGTTCAAATCCCGCTCGGGGCACCGCCTTTGCTTCCTGTCCGGAGAAGTAACCTCATTTCTATGTCCCCCTGTCATTGCAAGGACACGCGCTTAGGAATCTGCCGTTTCGGGGCACCTGTGGCTCGTTCCCCAGAGAGTCTCTGGTTTCTCCATCACATCTCTGGGCACCAAAGAGCGAACGAACTGGCCCCTGCTTTGCATGCCGCGCGCGCTATGCAAACGAGGGTTTTGTTTCCTCTCCAGCACAGACTATTTCCGTCCTCTCGTCCCGTGGCCCCTCCCAACGCCCAGCCCGTGTCGCTCCCTCCGGATCTCGGTGCCTGTGTCTGTCCGGCTGCCCAGCGGGGAGATGAAATTCCTGCTCCCGTCTCTCCTGCTCTGTGCCCTGGCGGCAGGTAAGTGCCTCGGCGCGAGCTGTCTCTGCCCCCCGGAGCCCGCCGCGCCCCGCGCTCTGGCTGAGGTGTCTCCTGGCTCTTTGCAGGTGGCCGCTCCCAGGTGACACTGCGGCAGCCCGGAGCCGCCCAGGTGAAGCCTTCCAGACCCTGAGCCTCACCTGCTCCGTGTCCGGATTCTCTCTCACCACTAGCGGCATTGGAGTGGGCTGGATGCGACAGCCCCCGGGGAAAGGACTGGAGTGGTTCTCCACTGTGTTCTGGGGTGATGACAAGTTAACTACCACGCGTCCCTGAAAAGCCGCTTGAGCATCTCCAGGGACACGTCGAAGGGCGAGGTGTATTTGGAAATGAGAGGCCTGGAAGCCGGAGACACAGTGACACAGAGCCCAGCAGGGACTCGCACAAAAAGGGGAAGCGGATTTCTGACAGTGCAGCGAGGCCAGATCAGCTCAGAGCAAAGAGATTTCCCCAACCAACCTCCCTGTCAACGGGAAGAAAAAGGAAAGCGGAGGAAACGCAACTGGGCACCTCTCCCTGAATGGCTGGGGTGGACTTTTTTTTCCGAGAAAGAAAGAAAGAAAAGTTCAAGTGCAAATGCATTTACGGAGGAGGGGTGGGGGAGGGAAGAAGGAAAGGAGGGAGGCAGAGATGAATTATGGCGGGGGGGTGTACGGAGGCAGGCAGATGTGTGCGGGCAGGGGGGCAGATGCTGCTGCACATTCTTGCCAGCACACACACAGGGCAAGTAAGAAAACGGCGACCCTGGTTGCTAATGTTGCAGAAGTGACCTTGTCTCTCTCCTAACCTGCCACGCGAATGTCCCCGACTCTGTTCATCTGCCACTAACCTAACTCTCCGACTTCTAAAGCCAGTCTGGGGAGCAGGTGGAGTGAACAGTTCAATGGTGCACAGGTGTGAACAGGGCATTCCCCGCATAAATGACCCCACCCGGTCACCCCCCTTTGCGGCTGTTATCACTCCAGTCATTTCCAATGCAGAGACACTTGCGGGAAATGGACTGTGGGTCTCTGCCAAGGAGTCTGTATTTTATAATTCACTAGCATTACCCGTCCCGTTGGGAGTGGGACTGAGACGTGCAGTCAGCGTGGCCTGGTTTGGAGTTGCGGTTGGGTTGCAGGAGTTATGATCAGATTCTGTGCTGGGCGGTGCTGGCGGAGCAGGGTAACATTCCAGTGAATGCCGAGAACGATGGAGGTTTGGTGTCTATTTATTTATTTCCTCCCAGATACTTGCAGAGAAAGGGCTCGTGCATTCTGCGCACACCCCAAAACTCACAAGTGCTGCATCGCCTCCCTATAAACGCCATTCCCGAGAACCGCTCCCTCGGTCACCCGCTGGCCAGGTGCGCTGGGGATGGGAAAGGGGCGTTGGTCAGATGCGGGTCCGACGGGGAACTGGCCGCGCTGCGCTGCGAACGGGCGGTCGGAGTCCGATGGGGTCGGTGCTACCCTTGGCGTGAGAACCGCTCCCCGTGCGCGGCCATCCCCGCGCGTGTCCGCCGGAAGGGGCGGCCAGTGACTCCGACAGCGGATCGGGAGCCATCGCAGTGTCCCCGCCTGGGAGTCACGTCCCCGAGGAGCATCCCGGGGCCGCTGCTGTCAGTGTCAATCCCGCGGGGCGGGGACGCGCCGAGATGCGGGCGGGCAGGGACTGAGGCGGACAAAGCGCCGCCCGGTCAGTGTCCGGGGCTGTGTCGCTGCGTCTCGCGGTGACGCGCTTTCCTGGGGGCTTCCCCACAGTCACACGATGAGGATCGGCCGCTGCTGCGCTTGTCGCCGCCCGTGCGCCGCCCCGGGAAGTGTCCAGCCCCTCCGCGAGGGCTTCCCACGGGCAGGCTGAGCGGCGTCCTGCGCTGCGCTGGGGCAGCGATCCCGGGGGCAGCTGCTGTGTGTGCAAACGGCGCCCCCTCTATGGGGTGTTTCCCTTCCCCCACCGCAGGGGCCGAGCCGCACGTGCTGTCAGTCTCCGGGCGGCTGCCGAGTGGCCCAGCGGCCGCGATTTTCAGCTCCCGCGCCCCGGGCCAGGCTGAGCACAAGGCGTCGATGCCCCAGAGGCGACTGTTCTGAGCACGCAGCGGGGGCCGGTTTCCGCCCATGTCGAACTGCCGGAAAAACCTGGCGGGAATCACCCAGCAGCCCCCGCGTTGTCTTGTGATTTCCAAGCGTTTCAGCTGCGAGGAGACGCCCAGTGACAGCCTCTGCCCCCCCCCCGCCTGGGGAAGTCAGTCTCGCATTTCCATCGCGCTCCCAGAGGCCTCTGCGGCCAGCTGGGGGGTCTGAGCCGCACAGAAGCGCTGACCCCGGCGAGCCCGCTGGGTCTGGCTGGGCTGCCGGGGCGCAGGAGGCAGCGGTGCTGGGGCACTTCGCACCCGGCTTCCCGCTACGGGACCGGGCCTCGCCCTAAGCTGGGAGCCCGTGGCCGGCCCGGGGTGACGCCGCCGGGGTTTTTTTTTTTTGTTCATTAACTTTGCTCAGTGGCAATATCGTACTTAATTATGTTAATGGGAGTGGGATTATTGTTCGTTGAAAACTTGTCCCAATATTTTACTGTGATGATTTGACATACAGTTGGGCTGTGTCTAGACTAGCGCGATCTTGCGCAAGAGCTATGCAAATGAGGCTCAGCGTGCATTATTGCCGAGTCTCATTTGCATAACTAATGAACCGCCATTTTTGCGGAAGAGGTTCTTGCGCAAGACTGAGCTGTCTACACTGCTTCCTCTTGCGCAAGAAAAACCCCCACTACAGATTTCCTTCCAATCTGACATTGTCCCATTAATAGCTACGTTCCCCAACACTGGAAAATTCAGTAGTTGCCATCCGTTAGCACACAGCGTTATCTGAGGCAGCACCGTCACCTCCTGCCCTACAGGGACTTTTCCTAAACGTTGTCAAAATCAGTTTTTTAAAAGCTGAAGTTCGTTTTTGATGTGATTGGAAATTATCTCTAAAAACACGCCCAATTTGAAAGCTCTCTCCTTAAAGGTTCCTCATCGCAGAGACAAAGGCCAGGTCTTCTCCACCAAGAGAGGCAAACACCATGAGCCTGTCAACAGATAACTCCACTTGCCCCGTAACTCCAGAGACATGCAAGTGTTTGTTCGGTAAATTGGTCTCTCATCTAAGCGAATGAAACAAAGCACCTTTCTCTAGACTCTAGACACTTTCCTTCCTCACCCTGAGCTACCCCGCCCTGTTCTCAAACTTCCTGAGCTGAAACCGCCCTTTGAGTAATAAACTTTGGTTGCACTTTCCCCCACCACAACCAAGACAGACTGGGTGCCCTGCTGGGTGAGTCAGGTGGAGGTGGCGATGCCTCTCCAGACCTGCCCTATAGAACTGGCTTGAGCCTGCTGGCCCCTCTCCCCAAGTAGAAGTCACCCTACACCCCTGCCTGAGTCCCCCCCCCCTCAGCGAGATCGGTTCCTTTGCATTTCTAAGCCAGACTGCAGGAATCATCTATATCCGCCGCCCCCCTTCCCCCGCTACACACCCCGCCAGCCATCAGCCGGTCCCTGTTAGATATGCGCCTCATACGGGAGGAAGCAGGGAGAAATCGGAATGTGCAGTGTGATATTCAGAGAGACACAGCACTTACCCCAGCGATCCGCTAACGTGAGGCGTACAGCCCCAAAGACTTTTTCATCATTAAAAAAGTGAACAAGTCCAATTTTTGCTGAATGACTCGGGAAAGACAGAAAGAAAGAATCGCTCCCCCGTATCTAGTAAAATCTCCTGTAGGGAAAGTGCCGAATGTTTACCAGCAGGTGGCGCTGTTGCTCCAAAGGGACGGACTAGCCCAGAGAAGAGCCCCCTGCCCCTGCACAGATCAATCAGTGCTCTCCCAAAAGGGCTTTGGGAGCCAGGCCATTGGCTCCCGTAACATCTGGCAACAGCCAGTCTCTCAGTCCCTGGGTGAGGAAACACAGTCTCTCATCGCCGCCGGCTTCATTCCTTACAGGTGTCCCAAAGTGTCAGGAGGATCCCAGCGACAGACACCGGGGCTTGGGCAGTCTGACTCCTGTACCCAGAGCCCTAGGGCGAGTGAGTCGGATCCCCGACAGGGTGATTGTCTCTTATAAGGCGGGATATGCAAATGAGGGAGTCAGTGTCCTGCTTAAATCTGTTCCACCGGCTGCACCCGCAGAGACAACCCGCAGCCCCTGGGTCTGGGCAGCGACCAGCCAGTCCAGCACCAGGGACAATGACTTTTTTTGATCTTAGTAATTTTGGCGGTAGCGGCTTTGGAAGGTATTTTCTTCTTCTGAATAACGGCAGAGGTGGGAGCATATTAAATTTTCCTTGTGTGATACCAATATTTATAACCGCTCTGTGTTCCTAGGGGCCCAGTGCCAGGTGCAGCTGGTGGAGTCCGGAGGGGATGTGAAGAAACCCGGAGACTCTCTGCGCCTCTCCTGCAAAGCCTCCGGCTTCACCTTCGCAGACTACGGGATGCGCTGGTTCCGGCAGGCTCCCGGGAAAGGACTGGACTGGGTCGCCTACATTAGTGGTCCCAGTGGATCAACTATATATTATTCCCAGGCAGTCAAAGGGCGATTCACCATCTCCAGAGACAACGCCAACAGCCTGCTGAGCCTGCAGATGACCGGCTTGAAGGCAGAAGACACGGGCCTGTATACCTGCTCGAGAGACACAGTGAGTGACAGACCCGCCGGGCTGGGACAGAAACCCGAATGCCTGGCAGAGCCATCGCTGAGTTTCCTCTGGCGCAGCTGCAGGGGAAGCTCCGCTCCTCTCTGCCCTGCGGGGGGAGACCTGTTCACACTCATTTCAGCTGCCATCTGGAAGCTGCTCCGGTGCCCGCTGAGTCAAACACCCCCACTCGGTTCCACGGGCGCTGGATCAGGTCCTGTGAGCTCAAAGTAAGCGCAGACTCCTGCCAGCTTCAAATAAACACTGTTTGCCTTGGCAAATGCCCTTCCTAGCCACTTCCAGCAAGCACAGAGCGCACGGCTCTCATCGAACTGCCCCGCCTTGGGGCGAGGGAGCACCGTCCAATGGTTAGTGCATGAAACAGCCACTCGGGTTCGAGTCCTTGCTCTACCTCGGAATTCCCCTGTGACCGACAGGAAGTCGTTTCGTTTTGCCTGGCCTCAGTGTTCGCCTGCAGAATGGGGGTAACAGCGCGCGTGCCGCAGGGGTGTAATGAGACTGCAGGCGTTACACAGCGTGGGGGTGCGGGTCCCGTAGCGATGGGGATCAGATAAGCACCCGAGGGCAAAATTTCCGAGTGGTGATTGTGAATTGCCTGGAGTCTTTTGAATGCACAAATGGAGACATTTGGGCTCCACTGGTGAACGAAATAAAAAATAAATCAGACTGCGAGTTAAAGTCCCAGATCCTACTGAATTTCGATGCCGTTTGCGTCCTTAAATCCCGCGGGCTCTTTTGAAAGCCCCTCCCCCCCAAGCCACAGGAGACGGGATATAAATTCTCTTCTCCACAATGTCCTTCATTCCTTTAAGAGGGTTAAATGTTTGAAAACTGAGTTTGAGCGTTCAAATACCTCAGGCGCTTTCACACTTCGCTGAGCTGAACTCCCTCCGTGGGAGGGCGTGTCCGAGGGAGGGACTCCAGGTGTGGACTCAGCTCACACCCTGTCCTTTTAAATATTAATTCTGGGGAACCTTCCCAGGGAGGTTCCGCTTTAAATACCACCCTTCTCCAGGGGGCAGGGCCTGGCTCACTCCGTCATTTCTGTGTTTCCCTCCCAGTAGTCCTCTCCCAAGTGCAGCTGAAGGAAACAGGCCGGGGAGCGGCGAAGCCCGGGGAATTCCTGACACTCACTTGCACCATCTCCGGAGACTCGGTTTCCAGCTCCAGCGCTGCCTGGGACTGGGTCCGGCAGCCCGCGGGGAAGGGGATGAAATGGGTGGGAATCACGTGGTACAGACCGAGCACTTGTCTACGCCCCCTCCCTCTAGGGTCGAGTCACCATCTCCGCAGACACCGCCAGGAACCAGGTCTCGCTGCAGCTCCGCTCGCTGACAGCTGCAGACAGCGCCCCCTAGTGCTGCGCCAGGGGACACACAGGGCAGAGCCGGGCCTGCACTCACAGGGGGAAGCGGGTTTTCGGCAGTGCGAAGACACTGGGGGCTGGGCCATTGGTCACACTGGGTGGGGGGGGAGCTCCGGCCGTGACTCTGCGGTGCCTTTACCCAGGGTTATTGCTCACAAAGCTCACGTGTATCTGCCTGGCTCCGGGCCCAGCCGGCCTGACATGCCCATGAGAATGGCCCGGCTCAGAGACCCCTGAACGTTCCCGGTCCCCTCCCAGCCAGACAAGGCACCGCCTCTGCGCCCCTCTTGTGACAGCGGCAAGTCACGTGTCGCCCCGCGGAGGGGGGTTAGCTCCCGCCCTTTGCCTTGTGCAGGCTGGTTCGATCGAAGCATCCCCATCCCCCCGCCCCTCCCTGCCACTCTGCCCTGAGCGGTACGAGGGGTCGGGGCGTCCTTGTGTCTTCTCCAGCGGGTGCTGTTCCGCCAGGACCTTGTATCGGGGTGTTATGGCACCAGCGCACCTATGGGAGTTGGTCACCTGGGTGCTTCAGAAAATCCCTCCTGACACCTCGATACCTAGACCAATCCGGCGCCAGGTGCCTTGTCCCGGGGGACACAGGGACTGTGGGAGAGAGCAGGGAACCGAGCCTGGCCAGGCAGGGTCCTAGGGGAACTCCCTGCTCCCTGAGGGATCCTCCCTCGCTCCCTCCTGCCCCGTCTGAATCCCCGGGAAAGTGAACTGGGCTCGTTCAGTGAGGAGGTTTTATGTGTCGCAGGGAAGGTGATATGCAAATAGGGGCTGAGCGTCCTGTTTAAATCTCTCCCTCCCTCTGCCCAGGCTGCACCCGCAGGGACAATCCTCAGCCCCTGGGTCTGTGCAGTGACCAGCCAGTCCCCTGAGAACTTCCCCCTCCAGCACCAGGGACAATGAGACTTTGGCTGCTTCTAGTTTTCCTCGCTGCGGCTTGGGAAGGTATTTTCCCCCCGGCACACCCACGGCAGGACAAGGGATTGTTCTGGGGGGGGGGATGCTGCCAGCGATGGGATTGATAACAGCGCTTAACGCTGGGGTCTCACCCCCTTTATTGGCAAATGTGGTTCATGCGGCTCCTTTGACTCCTGTTGATTTTAATTGGCGGCTCCAGTCCGTTGCTAATGTTTTAATTTCCAATTTCCCTGTTTCCCTTCTCCCCAGGGGCCCGCTCGCAGGTGGTTCTGACCCAGTCGGGCCCAGCGCTGAAGAAGCCCGGAGAGGCCCATAAGCTGCAATGCGCCACCAGCGGGTTTGCTCTCAGCAGCTACTGGATGGGCTGGGTCAGGCAGCAGCCCGGGAAGGGGCTGGAGTGGCTGGCTCACTATTACAATGAGGCAAACACCAAGTACTACGCCGCCTCCGTGCAGGGCCGGTTCACCGCCTCCAAGGACAGCACCAACTTCTACCTGCAAATGACCAGCCTGAGAGCGGAGGACAGCGCCGGGTATTACTGCGCCAGGGGCACAGCGAGGGGAAGCGAATCTGAGCTCGGACAAAAACCTCCCCCTGCAGGGACCGGGGCGGGATTTCCTGGGGGTGGCTCTCAGGCTCTGCACAATAACACGGGCAGTGCCCCGCCCCCCCATCTCTGACGGGCCCCGCGCATAGCTGGGAAGGAGACAGGCGCTGCTGAGCCCAGCTCCCCGAGGAGCGCAGGGAGCGGATGCCCAGCGGCTGTTTCCCGGCGCAGGGAGAACGAACAGCTGCATCCGGCCTCGCGGCTCGGTTGCCCCAGGGACTCTCTGCTCAGACCCTGCTCAGTGTGAGGCTCCCTCCTCCCAGGGAAGGCAGCGGGATACTCGGGGCCCTTAGTGCAGCCAGGCAGCGGACTGAGCCCTAGTGAGGGCGGGTGACAGGCGGGGTGGGGTCACTGATCCCTCAGGCAGCCTCCTCCCCACCCCCCAGCCCAGTGACAACTGTCTGGATCAAACCCCTCCCGTGTGCAGAGGGGCAGGGCCAGCCCCTGCGCAACTGCTGCCTGCGGCATTTCAGGGCCCAGAGCTATGGGAGAATGGGCAGGAATTGTGTCCCTGCCTCTGTTTGTCAGGGGCTGGGAATGGGAGACAGGGGAGGGATCACTGGACGATTCCCTGTTCTGTTCGCTCCCTCTGGGGCACCTGACATTGGCCACTGTCGGCAGACAGGACACTGGGCTCCATGGACCTTTGGTCTGACCCAGTCTGGTGGTTCTTACCTTCTAATGACCCTATTATCTGTATAATTGCCTATAGCCAGAGAGTATTGAAAACAATAAGGAGAAGAGGGAGAGGTCTAGGTTGGATATTAGGAAAAACTATTTCACTGGGAGGGTGGTGAAGCACTGGGATGGGTTCCCTAGGGACGTGGTGGAATCTCCATCCCTAGGGGTTTTTAAGTCTGGACTTGACAAAGCCCTAGCTGGGTTGATTTAGTTGGGATTGGTTCTGCCTAGAGCAGGGGGCTGGACTTGATGACCTCCAGAGGTCTCTTCCAGCTCTATGATTCTTTGATTCTAAGGATATAAGCGTTTCATGAAGTGCCCTTTTTTCATACAATTAGCCCCACTCAGCTCTTGAAGGTGTTTCATTTACAGTCACACAGGCCTACACACACCTGCCAGGTAACAATTCCTTCCTGGAGCTTCTTTCAGGGCACCGACTGCCCATGTTTACTATGTGACACAGTGGAATTCAGCTCATTCTGATGCCTGGGCTCAGACATTCAGAGCAGGCTACTGGGTACAGTACCCAGGTCCCCCGAATTTCCAGTGCTTCATCTAATAATAATTCTGTCCTGTAGAGTCCAGCCATGCCAGGAAGAGTTGTAAACACAGGTGCTGGATCAAGGGGCCTGGCTCCAAGCTGATTCTATTCTATTCTACTCAGCCCATAGAGTTTGGTTCAATGTCTTGCAACAACTGCCAGGATACAGATGTTTCACATGTTTGCCCCCATCTTCTGACAGAAGAAAGAGCCATGTTCAGACATTAGTAATAGCACCAGCCCCTGGCGTTTGATCCAAGCGATGTCCCTCACGAGATCTCCCCGCGCTTCACAAAGGAGGGGCGGGGACTCCATCCCAATTGTAGGGAGAGAAATGACTTATCTAAGGCAGCCCAGCGGACCCAGGCAGGAACACCCGGTTCCCATGGACCAGAGTAGTGCTCTAGGCCAGGGGTGGGAAATCTCAGGCCCAGGGGTCGGATGCAGCCCCCTGCATGCCTGGACCTGGCCCCCCAAGGCTCAGGGTCTTTCCCAGCATTGGGGAACCCTCAGTGGCCAGTCCCCCTCCGCTGTCCCACCATGGGTCTGGAGGGGATTGCGGGGAGCGTCTCTCTCCTTTGCAGTCCGGGCCACGGCAGTGCGGGGTTGTATGTGTGTAGCCCCCGATGAGTTTTCTGGGGCCAGGCTAGTGTCTCACGAGCCAAGGGCGGGCAGAGCGGCAGGCAGAACTCAGCGGCAGGCGAACGATCAGTGGGACATTCTGTCTGCGAGAGGCAGCGCGGGGTCTGGGAGAGATCCCCTCGGAAATGCTCCTACGATCGGAGAGACTCGCTCATCTTCTCCGGCCAAGCGTCCTTCTTCCTCTGGACTCCTCCCCCCTCCCCCCGCCCCGTGAGGCCCTGGTTCAGCGAGGGGGGCGGTTTAGGGCTATTTAAAGAGCAGGAGATGCAAATTCAGTGTCTGGGGGCCCTGCATAAATCCTGCGCCTCCCTGGGCTGCGCGGTGCGAAAAGGCAGCAGGCCCAGGTCCCGGGGTCGGTGCAGCTGGCAGCAGAAACCCCTCCCGCCTCAGAGCACGATGCTGTGGCCGAACCTTCTCTTCCTTCTAGCTGCGCTGCCGGGTAATTCTCCCCTCCCCCGCTCCCACATTGCTGGGAGAGACGCCAGGGGAGATGGGCCGTTCCTGGCCCAGCCCAACGCGCAGTAACTCCAACGGGAATCGGCCCCGCGGCTTCTGGGGGCGCTGCCGGAGCTCTTGTGCGAACGGGGTTCTGAGACGCTTTTTTTGTTTTTATTTTGCCCCCAGGTGTCCGGCCCCAGGTGCAGCTGGTGGAGTCCGGCGGCGGAATTCAACAGCCCGGGGGATCACTCCGGCTCTCCTGCAAAGCCTCCGGGTTCACCTTCAGCAGCTACCATATGGACTGGATCCGGCAGGCGCCCGGGAAGGGGCTGGAGTGGGTCTCACGGATCTATAACGCTGCTAATAGCCACAGCACGTTCTACAGCGATGCGGTGAAAGGGCGATTCACCATCTCCAGAGACGACTCCAGCAGCCTGGTGTATCTGCAGATGAACAGCCTGAGAGCGGAGGACACCGCCCGCTATTACTGTGCGAGAGACACAGTGAGCAGAAACCAACCGCAGGAAATACAAAATCCTCCTCTGCAAACCCGAACAGCAGCAGCGAGGTCGGCCCAGGAAAGCCCTGGAGACACCGGGAAATAGAGAGAAAAACAGCCAGAGACTGACCGCGGCTTCCCTCGTCTACCACATACATCTGCAATGAAAGGGAATCCTTTCTTTATGGGATGCAATGCAGAAGTAGAATCCCTGTCAGTTGCTGTGAATATTTCGCGTTATCCCCTCAGCCTGCTCTGAAAGCATGACTTAAGAGGGAGAAACGCAAGAGACGCTTTTTAAAAAGTCTGTTTGCCAGGGCCTGGCCAGGGGCCGCAGGGGATGGGTCACTTGAGGGGCCAGTGAAAGGTTTGGTTTTGCTTCGAGAGTAATTTCAGGATCCTTCCTGCACACCTGGTGGGTCAGCCTGAATCCAGCTGTTCAGGACACTGCCAAGGAGAAGACCAAACCATGGGGTCAGACCAAAGGTCCATCCAGCCCAGTGTCCTGTCTTCCAAGAGTGGCCAAGGCCAGCTGCCCCAGAGGGAGTGAACAGAGCAGAGAAACAGGAAGTGATCCCTCCCCTGTTGCCCCTTCGCGGAGTTCACCATCTGAGTTTGGGATTTCCCAAGGCACCGTGACCATTTAGCATCATGTCACTGCAGTGGAAATGGGACTCCTCGCCCTTCGGTCTCCTTTGGAAACCTCAACCTAAGGGACTGGCACAAGTTCAGACAGTGAGTCGTGCAGTGGAAGCAAATATGAGCGGGTGTTTAGGTGTCTCTGTGATTCCTTAACACGGGACCAATACCCCTCCCCCCGACGCCGCTTTCTATAGCGCATGGCGGTGCTCGGAGCTCTAGCTGCGGTCTCCCTTCGAGACCCTTCAGTGTCCCGACCCCAGGTCTCAAATGTTACACACCGATCTCTGCCCGCCCCTGAAGGCAACACAGTCTCTGTGCGCGCTGCCTCTCCCCTGGGAAATCGTATTCGCAGCCTGACTGAGCAGCCTCCCGCCCTCTGGCGCCCCTGGGCCTGCGACATTCTCAAAGCGGAGGGATCCTGACTCCCAAGTTCCCACCACTGGTCGGGGGGGGGGGGGGGTGTGGATACTAACAATCACTCTGCCTTCTAGCCCAGCAGGGCAGGCAGAAGTTATTGCACCTTCGTCTGCTTCTTGAGGAAGTTTTCAGGGCGTAGTAAACAAACACGACACCTGCTGTTGTGTGTGGGGGTTTCATTCACAATCTCAAAGGAGGGACAAAGCCAGGTTTTCCAGCCACATAAACTGAGGCGCACGGAGTGTGACTTTCTTGCCCAAGGGCCTTCCCCCCCCCCCCCCATACTCATGGTGTAGCCAAAAATAAGAAGCCTAATTCCCCAGGACCAGTGTAATGCTCCGCGCCCAGAAACACACACACACACACACACGCTGCTCCCAGGGGCTCACAAAGGGGAGGGGGGAGGAGGGGGAGGGAGACGGGCTGGAGTGGAAGGGGAACAATCAGTCAGGACTTTGATTTCCAAACGTCGGGAAGACGCCTGCGCCCATTGAGCTGGGAGCGGGGGTTCTGACTCTGCTTCTTTGCTCACATAACCCTTCCTCACACCCACCTCCGGGGGGGTCTGACTTTGCTGCGCTCAGACGTGTCTTAGAAAGGGCAGGAGATGCAAAAGCAGCGCCTCGGCGCGCTACGGGTATCCCGCGATCTCCGGCGCCCGCAGTGTGAGAATGGGAAGGGGCAAGTCCGGGTGCCCGTGCGGTTCCCACCGTAAACCCTCCCGCATCAGCACCGTGAGACTCTGGCTGAACCTGGTCGTCTGTGTAGCGGCCCTTAGAGGTAACTTCCTCCAACCTGAGCCAAAGCGCAGGGACACCACTAGGACCCTTCCTGCTGCTTCCGGCGGGCTGGGAGCCGGGCCCGGTGTGAATGGGATTCCCCTTTTCCCTTCCCTTCCCTTCCCTTCCGTGTCGTCAAAGCTGCGCACCCGCACACAGCGAAACGCTCCGGCACCTCCAGTAGGGGGCGCCGCAGGGAGAGGAGCGAGCACGTGTCACAACGTCGCACTGAACTGGGCCCTTCCCCTGCACCAGAGCCCGTCAGTGACAAGCACAAGCCCCGCCCACGGCTTCTAGGGGGGCCAGGGAGAGGCCGGGGATCGGGGATTCAGTGTGTGTGTGAGGGGGTGTTCGAGATCGAGGTTTCAGCCCCACAGCTCCCGCATCAGCTCCATGGGGTGGGCGCTCGGGTTCAGGTTAAGGTTTGCGGAACCCCACTGAGAACCTTGCTTTAGGTGACACACTGCCCCCCGCCCCACACAGAGCTGCCTCTCCGCCTTCCTGCCATTGCCTTTTCCTGATTCTCCACCCAGCCTGGGGCTCGCCCTGACTGGCCACCGCCTGCCCACTCGTACCGGCTGTGTGAGCAAAGGGAGCTGAGAGCTGAGGGGGAGCTTCAAGACCCCGCACCGGCGCCAGCAGCAGAGGATGGAGCTTCGGGACTCCGGCTCTTGCCTGTGACATGGCCGGGGGCAGGGAGAGGAAGGGCTGTGGAACTCTCCTGGGGACTGCGCTGTGCTGCCTAGAGAGCCCCGCAACTCTGCCCAGCAGGAGCCCCACCACTCACAGCTTGAAGGACAAGAGGGGGCACGATCTTCTCTTCAGCCAGGTGGGTGCTGGGAATTCAGGGGGTGGCAGCACCAGGGGCAACCAGGGATGTGGCTTCAGTCCTGCAGACTGGCGTCCCCCTTTGAAAAAACCCTGCGTTAGGGTGTCCATGGGGAGGGGTAACACAAACCAATGAGCCACCCCACACAGGCTGCCTCTCTCCTACTGGCCTCTTCGCCCTGCCTGAGAGTGCCACTTGCTGGCCACCGCCTGCCGCATTCACCTTCCAGATACGGTTGCAACGCCTACACTGACCGCGACTGACCAGCAGGGGAAGCAGAAACACGAGACACTTTACTCATTAAAAAAAAATGGGAAACCTGCAGGAGGGCTTTGATAAGTGACTGACCCATTAAAATTGGGGTGTATGGTCACCCTAGGGATCGCTGTTCCCGGCCAATGGGAGCTGAGATAGCACAGTTGTGGCTCCTTCTCCATCACATGCTCCCAGATGAGTCTCATGAGAGGTCTCTGAACATCTCCGCTCTATTCAGCCGGTGCAGCTAGAAGGGGGGATTCAAAACCCAACGAGCATAGCAACAGGGGACTCAGAAAAATTCTGCCCTTTGAAGGGCTCAACTGAATCCGAATTGGTTCTTGGTCAGATGCTGAGACACGCAAGGGAATGTGACTCTGCTTCCCACAACACACCGACTTGACCTGTGCTCTGTTTATACCCATGGAGTGAAACCCGCATGCAAATCCCTGCCCCGGAACTGCCTGGTTAAAAACCAGCCCCTGGTTCCAGGAGCCTCAGTCTCTGCCCAGACACAGACCTGCCCGGCGCTGCCCGTGGGGGAGTTCCTCTCCTTGCATGAAAACGAGAATGAAGTTTCTGTGGCTTTTCCTTTCATTGTTCTCGGCTCCCAGCTGTGAGTGTTTTTGAGAGAATTGGGGACATGGCCAGACATTTAATCACTGGCTAATTTGTTCCCTGCTTTCTTTCCCTTTTCCCAGGTGTCCTCTCTCAGGTGCAGCTGGTCCAGTCCGGCCCAGGGGTGATGAAGCCCGGAGAGACCCTCACCCTGACCTGCACTGTCTCCGGGTTCTCCATCTCTACTCAGTATTATGCCTGGAACTGGATCCGACAGCCCCCCGGGACAGGGCTGGAGTAGATTGGGTACGTGTATCCATACAACAGGGGCACAAGCTACTCTCTGTCTCTCCAAAGCTGAGTGACCATCTCTGGGGACACTGCCAAGAACCAGTTCTCACTGCAGCTCCGCTCGCTGACAACTGCAGACACCGGCACCTATTACTGCGCCAGGGAAGACACACAGTGACACAGACCTCAGCAGGCCCTGCAGAGAAAGGGGAAGTGGTTTCTAAGCATCCTGGCGAGGCCAGAAGAGCAGAGTGAGCTGAGCCCCTCAAAGAACAGGACACACACACCCTTTCCTTATGGTTGCAGATCTGAAGAAAGATTCTGGATTCTCTATTTGTGTCCATTTGGGTACCCAAACCCCTTAGAAGGCTTGGGAAACATCGTAGCCTTGGACGGTAGGAGCTTCGTGTACAGGAGAGTCTCACAAGATATAAACTCAGCTGGGCCCTCTCTGGGCCTTTGTCACACAGACCCCATTGACCTGAGACCTTTTCTATCAGTGACACGGAAGACAGGAATCCCCCACTCGGAGCTCAGCCTAGATAATTCCAGGGACCCATCGACTCCATATCGCAGCCCCTCAAGTACCAATTGGTCTTCATATCCCTGGAGCCCGGGACCGGGATCGCTTTTTTCCACAAGGGACAAACTGCAGCCCTCGGGCCTGGATCGCACCAGATCTCGTGGGATTTGAAGAGGAGATTCAGGCTCCTCCATGGTTTGGACATCGCACCATCGAATGCATCGATGTTGGATCACCCGGACACTCTCCGTCTACGTACTTGACTTCCTGGTCAGGAGCTGCCTGAAGAATCAGATAGACACCAAGTGGGAGTCTCAGAATCAGCTGGGTGCCTAAATCCCAGAGTTCTCAGTACAGGTTGGGTGTCCCAGTGTTCTTAAAAATCCCACTAAGAACAAACCTGCTTTTTTATCTGCCTCGATAGTTACAGTAACTGGGCCCCGACACATAAAGGCCTGGGGCTGGTAGGTAGCCTCAGTGTTAGGTGTCCAAAGTGCAGCAAAGCAGAAATAAATGAAATTACTGTTCCTAATTCCCTTAGGTCACTCTCGTAGAGTCAGAGAGTTCAGGCCCCAGTCTGAGCTGCTGCATGGCACATACCAGAGAATGGTACCGGTCTGAGATTCTCAGCCTGGCTGGCCCTGTGCTCCCCAGTGACTCCCCATTGCACATTACAGCTCGCACCCCACTCCCGGAAGTGATATGGAACCTCCCTGGCTAAGGTGCCAGGCAGCGCGGGCACCCTTCGTCCCCTTCCTATGAGGGGTCTGACCGAGCCCCAGTCCAGGGGCCCTTTACACACGGCGAACAAGCCAGGCACATTCAGGGCAGATGCTGCCAGTTTAAAGCCAAGGTGCCTACAGACACTTTCCAAACTGCCCCCGCCCCACAGCCCCTGCTGGCTCTGTTGCCCTTCGCCCCTCACCCTGTTCTGCGCAGGGAGATTCCTTCCCTTGCTCGCTGCCCGCTCCGGCCCGAGCATCCTGCAATGAGCAGTCACGTGACCTACTGAGTGTTTGCGCTGGGCACCTGACCGGGGTGTTTTGTGTTCACAAGTGTCCAGTGCGAGGTGGAGCTGGTGGAGTCAAGAATCCAGGAAAGTCCCTCAGACCCTCTGCAAAGACTCCGAGTTCACCTGCAGCAGTGGGTGTGCCAGGCTCCAGGAAACCGGCTGCAGTGGGTGGCCAACAACATCAAGTGTGATTTGGGGAAATGTACTTTGCAGAGTTGGTCAAAGGGGCTTCACCGTCTCCAGGGACAATCTCAACAAGCTGCTCCACCAGCACATGACAGGTGTGTTTCCAGCAAGCAACAAGAAGTCATTCTTCCACTCTACTCTGTGCTTATTAGGCCTCATTTGGAGTATTGTGTTGAGTTCTGGGCACCACATTTCAAGAAAGATGTGGAGAAATTGGAGAAGATTCAGAGAAGAGCAATAAGAATGATTAAAGGTCTAGAGAAAATGACCTATAAAGGAAGACTGAAAGAATTGGGCTTTTTTAGTTTGGAAAAGAGAAGATTGAGAGGGGCCATGATAGCAGTTTTCAGATATCTAAAAGGGTGTCACAAGGAGGAGAGAGAAATATTGTTCTTCCTGGCCTCTGAGGATCGAACAAGAAGCAAGGGGCTTAAACTGCAGCAAGGGAGGTTTAGGTTGGACATTAGGAAAAAGTTCCTAAGTGTCAGGGTAGTTAAACACTGGAATAAATTGCCTGGGGAGGATGTGGAATCTCCATCTGTGGAGATATTTAAGAGTAGGTTAGATAAATGTCTTTCAGGGATGGTCTAGACAGTAGTGGGTCCTGCCGTGAGGGCAGGGGACTGGACTGAATAGGCTCCTAGAAAATTTAGCAGTTGCCATCAGTTAGCACATAGTGCTATCTGAGGTAGCACCCTCCTCTCATGACCTACTGTGACTTTTTTCCTAAAGGTTGACTTTTTGAAACCAGGGTTTTTAAAAAATCTGCAGTTTGTTGCTGACGTGATTGGAAATGGTCTCCACAAACACACCCAATTTGGAAGCTCTCTCCTTAAACGTCCCAAACAGGAACCCAAACACTGGGACAGAGACAAAGGCCAGGTGTTCTGTACCAACAGAGGCAAATGGCAGGAGGATGTTGTGACTTAGTGTGGGTACCTTGCTGGTTGCTATGCTGGGCGGTGGGCTGTGAGAGACCCCCACTGACTGCTGTTTGTACAAAGCACGGCCCAGCAGGACAGGGGATGAGTCATTATGCAAGGGTCTCTCAACTGGTCCGACCAGTTACTTCCCAGGGAGAGAAACAAAGGAAGGGGGCGAGGCCAGGGCTGGCAAGGGGGACAGGGCTAGAAGAGAGGGGCAGTTTCTGTCTGGGATCATGGAGGAGACGGCCTAGGGAAAGGGGCTGGAATTTAGGAGCCCGGTCTCCCCCATCTCAAGGGTGGCTGAGGCATCCTAGGCCCGGTTCCTGTAACCAGATGACATCTGTGCTGTGCTGTAACCTGGAGAAGCAATAAACTCCCTCTATTCTACTGGCTGGTGGAGTCTGTCCGTGCGATTCCGGGGGTGCAGGAGTCGGGGGACCCTGATGTGCCACCACAGTGGTGTCAGAAGTGGGATGCACTGCACCCCACGGATGGAGCTCCCAGCAGCAAGTGACAAGGTGCAGTAGAAGCCAGGGTATGTCTACACTACAACACTAATTCAAACTAACTTCGAATTAGTTAATTCGAACTAAGCTAATTCGAACTAGCGCATCTAGATTTAAAAACTAGTTCGAATTAGCATTTTGCTAATTCGAACTAGCGGAACTAGCATGTCCACATTGAGTGGACCCTGAACCGAAGTTAAGGCTGGCCGGAACCAGTGCCAGCAGGGCATCAGGTTAGGGCTTAGAGCATGGAGCTGCTGCCTCAGGCTAGCTGAGGGCTGTGCTTAAAGGGACCCGACCCCCACCCTGGACAGACAGTTCTCAGAGTTCCCCGCTCCCTCATCTACCTCGATGAGGGACAGCAAAGCAGTCCTGACTTGGAGTGCCCTGAGTGCCCACGTTTGGCACATCAGAGCACTCGGCCATCAGCCCGGCTGCACTTGCCGCAGGCTGCCATCCGGGGGCGGGTGTCATTTGGGGGGCTGTCAGGATCCAGGAGGCCCTGCAGGAGAGCTTCCACCCCGAGGAGCCAGCAGAGCCACCCCAGTCCTCCCCATCGGAGGCTTGTGCCCCATTCCTCCCTCACCGCCTTCCACTTACCCTTCCCTAGCCCCCCTTCCTGATGTAAAAAATAAAGGACACGTGTTCAAAAATAGAAACTCTCTTTATTTAACAAAACTGGGGGTGGGGGGATTAACCTCTGGGGAGACTGGAAAAAGGAGGTGGGAGAGGGGAAGAGCGAGGGTGGGAGAGGGGAGGTGAAAACCCGGGAGGAGGGAGCTGGAAGGGGGAAGCCAGGGGAAGAAGGAGGAGGGGAAGTATAAAACTATGGTACGCCATATCTTCAGTATTGTGTAGAGATGTGCTCTCCTCACCTCAAAGAAGATATTTTGGCCTTGGAAAGGGTTCAGAAAAGGATAACTAAAATGATTAGGGGTTTGGAACAGGTCCCATATGAAGAGAGGCTAAAGAGACTGGGACTTTTCAGCTTAGAAAAGAGGAGACTGAGGGGGGATATGATAGAGGTCTATAAAATCATGAGTGGTGTGGAGAGGGTGCATAAAGAAAAGTTCTTCATTAGTTCCCATAATAGAAGGACTAGAGGACACCAAATGAAATGAATGGGTAGCAGGCTTCAAACTAATAAAAGAAAGTTCTTCTTCACAAAGCAAATAGTCAACCTGTGGAACTCCTTGCCACAGGAGGCTGTGAAGCCGAGAACTAGAACAGAGTTTAAAGAGAAGTTAGATAAAGTCATGAAGGTTGGGTCCATGGAGTGCGATTAGCCAGGGGGTAGGAACGGTATCCCTGGACTCTGTTTGTGGAAGGCTGGAGATGGATGGTACGAGACAAATGGCTTGGCCATTGTCTTCGGTCCATCCCCTCCGGGGTGCCTGGTGTTGGCCACTGTCGGCAGACAGGCTACTGGGCTAGATGGACCTTTGGTCTGACCCAATACGGCCGTTCTTATGTTCTTATGTTCTAAGCTCAGGGTCGGGGGTCTCACTGGACCAACTTGATTTTCATGCAACCCTGCTCCTGGGTTTGCATGTGGCCTTTGGTGGCCAGGCTGGCAGCTATCCTGCCCTAGACGGCCACTTTCCTGTGCCTAGTGCGGAGATTGTGGACATTGGAGGCCTCCCCCCAAACCTGGATGAGGTCCACGATCTCCGCACTAGACCAGGCGGAGTGCCCACCTCTTGTGGCCCCGGGCAGGCTCCTGGGAGCCGCCAGCCTGGTCCTGGGAAGAGGGGGAGGGCTGGGTGGCAGCGGGTGGCTGGCTCGTGCTGTGCCAGGTGCAGGGTCTGCTGGCTGGGTGCTGGCAGGCTTGCACCTGGCACGGGCACCGTAGCCAGACCGCGCCCCTTTAAGGGCTCCGGGGCCGGGAGGGGGGCAGACGAGTTTCCCTGGCTTGGCTCAGAGTGGCCACCAGGGCAACCAGGGAAGGGCTAGCCTCCCACTAGTTCGAATTAAGTGGCTACACAGCCCTTAATTCGAACTACTTAATCCGAACTAGGCGTTAGTCCTCATAGAATGAGGTTTACCTAGTTCGAATTAAGTTTGAACTAGCGGTTTGCGTGTGTAGTGCCTATGAAAGTTAATTCAAACTAACAGCTGTTAGTTCAAATTAACTTTGTAGTGTAGACATACCCCCAGGGCCTTAGAGCCAGGCGTGCTGGAGACAGAGCGAAGCGGTTCCTGAGAATCGTGGGGTGCAGCAGCACTAGACTGGTGAGTCTGCACCGAGGGGACCAGCGGGGAGATGGCCTACACCCAACTTCTGAAGGCAGAGCTGGTGAAGCTGTGCAGAGAGAGGGGCTTGCCTGTGCGGAGCGCAACTAAGGCCCAGCTGATTGCCCGGATGGAAGAGAATGACCAGCCACAGGGCTGGGATCCTGTCCCAGTGGGGAGCAGCCAGAGCCCCCCCGGGAGCGTGTCAGGCTCTCAGGGTGGGCAGAGCACTGGAACCCACCAGAGAGATGGGGCAGCCTCCCAGGAGAACCCTGCAAGCCGTAGTCCGCCCAGGGGAGGGTCCAACCCAGCGGAACTGCAGCGGCTGGAGATCCAGCTGCAGATGAAGGAATTGGAAGTCCAGGACCGCAGAGAGCAGTGACAGCATGAACTGGCCATGGCAGAACGGAGAAGCGTTAGGGCCCCGGCTGCGACGATTGAGGACGGGCCCCAAGGGCCCCCAGCTATCAGATGCTTGGAGAAGCTCGTGGTGGCCCAACTGAAGGACGTGGGTGACATGGACGGGTTCCTCAGCTCCTTTGAGAGGGCCTGTGGACTGCAACGGGTCCCCATACCTGACTGGCTACAGGAGCTCATCCCCGCACTGAACCAGGAGGCTGCCGGGGTGCTCAATCAGCTGGAGGACCTACAGCCAGGGGATTACAACCGAGTCAAGGAGGCCCTGCTGCACAAGTTTGGGCTCACCCCCGAAATCTACAGGAAGAAGTTCCGGGGGGTGCAGAAGGAGCCACAGGAGACCTATGTGGATATGGCCTCCGGCCTGGTGCAATACTGCCGCAAGTGGGTGTCTGGAGTCGGAGCCCAGACCGCAGAGGACCTGCTCAAGCTGATCATGATGGAGCAGTTCTATGAAGCCTGCACACCCAGCCTGAGGCTGTGGCTAAAGGACCGGAGGCCAGAGAACCCCCGGGAGGCTGGCAGACGAGTCCACAGAGAGCCGGTCCAGGTGTGAACAGGAGTCCCGGAGAAAGAGGGAATCGCGCCGAGACCGGATCTCAGTTGAGCGATGGAGAGAGTCATCTACGAGGCGAGCCCAAGAGACAAGTTGTCTGCGCCCCAGAGAACCAGCCAGGGCCTGGACAGAGACAGCCGAAAGGGGCCCACAGGGCCTGACTTGCCATCACTGTGGGCAAAAAGGCCACAAGAGGGCTCAGTGCACCAGGTCCCATGACCTGGGACTTTCCAGTGTTAACTGGCTGGAGCTGGAGGAAGGGCAGGCTGCCCCAGAGGCAGGGGCTGGCAGGCAAACCTCAGCTCAGAGTGGGGGGAAGGATGCTCAGTGCACCTCCCCCGGGAGGTCTGACCCTCGGGAGGCGGATTTCTCCATGTACCGGGTGGGGGCAGGACGGCCCCTGCGGAGTGAGTGCCTCCTACTCCTGGAGGTGGATGATAGGAAGATGACGGGTTTCTGGGACACGGGGGCGGAGGTGACGCTGGCCCAATCCGACATAGTGGCCCCAGACCGGGTTCTACCCCATGCTCAGCTGACCCTGAAGGGCATAGACCGGTCCCCGTTTAAGGTGCCTGTAGCCAGGGTGCATTTGAAATGGGGGGCCAAGCAAGGTCTCAAGGAAGTGGGGGTGCACCTGCACTTGCCCACCGAAGTGCTGATGGGGAATGACCTAGAGGAGTGGCCCCATGAATCCCAGTGGGCTCTAGACACCGCCTGTAGTCAGAGCCAGCGAGGGGCTGACAACCTGGATCCAGGGAAGGACTCCTGGCAGGGTCCTGAGGGTCCCATCCCAGTGGACACGGGGTCCAGTGAAGCTGGGACTCCGGACCTAGGCAAAGGTGGGGAACAGGTCCCGATCCCTGTCCCAGAGGCTGAATTCCAGGCTGCGGTGCAGGCAGACCCCTCCTTGCAGAAGCTGAGGGACCAGGCTGGCCTCTGTGCAGCTCAGCCCCTGGGGGGAGGTGGCCAGGAGAGATTCCTGTGGGAGCGGGGATTCCTGTTCCGGGAATGGCTTCCCCCCAGGAAGGTGAGGGCAGGGGGGGTCCAGCGGCAGCTGGTCGTCCCCCAAAGGTATCGCCTCAAGCTGCTGTATTTGGCCCACGACGTCCCCTTTGCGGCCACCGGGGGATCCGGAGCACACGGCTCAGGCTGCTCCAACACTTCTACTGGCCGGGGATATTTGCAGCCGTGCAGCGGTACTGCCGGTCCTGCAACTCCTGCCAGAGGGGCGGGAAGGCCGAAGATGGGAGGAAAGAAGCCCCCTGTATAGAGGGGCCACTGGGCTTGCTGAGAGACTTATGGGATGGGAAGATCCCCCTGGATGGAGCGTTGGGGGTGGAAGACGCCCTGGCTTTCCAGGGAAGGCTCGCTGAGCTCATGGCCCCGGCCCGAGAGACCCTGGCCAGGGATCAAGGCCAGTGGAAGGGTGGGTGCGACCATGGAGGACAGGCCTGTGCCAGTCCCCCCGGAGCTGTGCAGTAAGTGGTCAGAGGGAAGCGGATTCATGTGCGGCCTCGCCGCGGCCGGCCCGAGTCAAGGGGAGCACCCATGTCCCCAGGGCGGGTTCCCACACAGAGGACCCAAAGTTCCCTGGGTCACAAGTGGAGTGACCCTCCTCAGTTCACTCTCGGAGGGGGGAGAACTGTGACGTAGTGTTGGTACCTTGCTGGTTGCTGGGCTTGGGCTGTGGGTGACCCCCACTGGTTACTGTCTGTACCATGGCCCAGCAGAGTAGCTGATGGGACAGGGAGGTAACCTGTTCGACCAGTTACCTCCCAGGGAGAGGAACAAAGGAAGGTGGAATGCCGCCCCTGGCTGGGGGGGCAGGGCTGGAAGAGAGTGGTAGTTTCGGTCTGGGAAGCAGAGGAGACGGAGCTAGGGAGGGGGCCGGGATTGTAGGGGCCAGCCATCCCCCATCTCAAGGGGGGGTACTGAGGCCTCCTAGCCCCACCAGTTCCTGTAACCAGATGACATTTGTGCTGTGCTGTATCTTGGAGAAGCAATAAACTCCCTCTATTCTACTGGCTGGTGGAGTCTGTTTGTGCCACTACGGGGGTGGAAGAGAGGGGGGACCCCGACGCGCCGCCATACCCTCTCACCAAACAACAGGAAAACCAGCGGCTCACCTGTCACTGCGATGGAGATGGGGCTGCTTGTCATGCATAAAATCTCTCCCCTGGGTTCCCAGTTCCAGTAAGCACAGATGTAGAACCCAGAGTTTCCTTTCTCAGCCACGACCTCCAGCCAGGATCCTGCACATGGCTGGTGGACTGTGCTGGGGGCCTGGTGCTCTTTTTAAAAGAAGAATTGGTATCCTGAAACCCACACAGTCCCAGGAGCTAAGCACGTGAGGTTAAACCACTCCCCTGGGAGATATGCTGAGTACCTGGGGGAACAAGAGAGTGTGGGGGCCCCCGGGGAGCCTGGAAAAGAGGCAGAGGGTGGAGTGAAGGGGGAGCAGTCATGGTGGAATGGGGAGAAGGCAGAGCGGGGAAGAGATGAGTCTTGGACAGACATGAACAAAACCCAGCCTCATCTCACTGCCCGGCAGCCACAGCCCACACAGCCCAGGAAATAAGCCACGGCCCATCTTGCTCTCACGCACACACACCTGCACGCTGATATTTCCATGGAAATGGGTGACAGAGGCCATTCACTAATTCCCTGTTCTGTTCCCTACCTCTGGGGCACCTGCCGCTGGCCACTGACAGCAGACAGGACACTGGGCTACAGGGACCTTTGGCCTGACCCAGTCTGGCCATTCTCATGTTCGACATTGAGGCTTCATTCAGAACCTGCCAGCACTGGAGAATCCTGCCAATCTCTGGGGAATCAATTCTCCTGGGATGAGTGGGGGGCAGAGAGAGGGTTGGAGGAGGGACAGGATGTTGATACAAATGGTTCCATCCCAAGACGACACTTGGGCATTCAACCCACAGCCTCTTTCTGGGGACAGGGAAAGAATTGTGGGGGCGAACCCATCCGCCGACCATCAGAGCTGCCAGCAATATCAAGAAGCCATAAAAAAGAAATGGCAAATCTCAGGCAGATGTGGGGGAAGAGAGGGGGAGTTTTTCCATTCACAGAATTTCTTCTGGGGTCTCTGCAGAACCTTCTTTTAAAGCTCCAGGGGGTGGCTGAGTTAGTCTGTACAGGATAAACTTCAAAAACAACAAATAGTCTGGTAGTGTTTTAAAGTCTTGCTGAGCAGCGCTGGGTCTCTGCCCCTTCCCTAAACCCTCTGTGGGAGCCCAGAGCTGGGGTAGAGAGGCACTTCCCGCCACACACACACACACAGACCCACACCGATGGGCCCTGCCTAGGGGCACTCAGTGTCATGCAGAGGCTGGAGTTCAGTCTCCATGACCCATCCAGCCCTCACTCTCTCTGCTGGTACTGCCAGTGAGGGGCTGGGTAGCACCCAGGGGATGGGGGCAGCTTCTCTCCTATGGCCAGGGCTGGGATCCCCCAAAGCAACCCCCAAGCAGCCATCAGCTGGGCTCACTCTTCCACCTCCACAGACACAGCTCTGAACTGGAGCTGCAGCTGGTGGGGCAGGTTCACAGGAGCTGTCTGTGAATGGGGCAGCCTGGCCCCCGTGAGAGTGGCACCAGGGTGCCCAGGGATCCCTCCTTTGAAATTCCAAAAATCATGCTGGGGGGGGGGCAGTGCCTAGTCCCACTCCCTGAGACCAGCACTGATACCACAAGCACATAGGATGTTGCAACCTGTGGGAGACACTGGCCTGGGGAGATTCTGAAGAGAGGCTGAAAGAGAAGAGAGAAGTGGGGGTGAGAAATATGGGGCAGGGATGCGGTGCAAAGGGGGAATGTGGGCAGTGAAGCGGGAGTCTCCAGACAGACACACAGATGGGCTGGGGGCCTAGGGGGGCACTTACCCAGCAGAGGCAGGAGCAGAGGCAGCACCATGCTGAGCCGGTTGCTCTGGGCTGGGAGCTGAGTTCTCAGCTCAGCAGCTGGCCCCATCTGGGTGCAGAGGGATGGGACCCTCACCTCTGACGCAGGCAGAGGAAGTCACAGCCTCAGGTGTGGTCACCACTTAGCTCGGCAGCGTGACCGAATTCGGTGCTCGCTGCGCAGGGCGTGTGGGGGGCAGCTGCCGATTTCCTACTGCTGGTACTTGGGGGGAGGAGCTAAACCAGCAGCCCCTAGTGACTGACAGCTCTGGGGCTGGGCCAGGAATGCAGCCGGGGTAAGGGAAACTCAGCTCAGTTACTCTACCTTACGCTGGGGGGGGGGGGGGATCTGGTCCCATCAACTGCAGGTGGTGCAACACAGTGATGGTAGGTTCTGATAACTCTTCAACCAGACCCAGATCCAGCTGGGGCTGGGAAGGGTTTCCAGTCCCCATACCCTGACCCCGTGTGATGGGACTGACCCTGCTCTGGGGAACAGGAGCCGGAGGCTGGGCCAGGCCCAGTTGGAGATGAAGCCTGGCTGGGAAGGGCTGTGGGGTGAGCAGAAAGGGAGGCTGTCCAGATGGGGAGGGGCCGAGGGAGAAGCTCTCCTGTCTGTCTCTGTGGTCACTGGAGGGGAGGTCTGGAGAGGAGACGCTTTGCAGACATCCCAGGGAGGGGCAGGGGGAAGGACTGGGAGGAAAGCCAAAGTAGGAAGGTGCCCTAAAGGCAGCTCTGATGCACCCGAGGGAGCAGATCTTTGCTTCTCACCACAGGGCCTGGGTTTTGGTTTCCCAGTCTGCCCCTAGGGATGGTGGATGGGATCCCCCAGCAGACAGAGGAGAAGCACTGCTGAGTTTGGGAGAAAGTCCTTGTAGTCATTGGTCTGTGCATAAGCTGCATGATGACCCTACAGCAACCAGGGATGGAGGAGGAGCCCAAGGAGGGGTGGAGAATTATATTTATTTGAATTTATTTTACTGGCCTTTTTGTTTTTACCCACAAGGAAGAGGCCTTAATTTGACCCACCTCGAAGGCTCCATCTTCAGTGGCAGCATTACCGCAGCTTGGGCTGTGACACAGCGGCCGTGACCCTCCCAGGATGTGGCTGCATTTTAGTTGGTCACTGAAGTGTTTGTGGTGCCTAAAGCCTCTTCAGATCCTGTGGATGTTACTCAGATCTCGGTCTCTCCCTCCAGGCTGAGACCAGTGGTGTAGTCCAAAGGGATCACCTTGTGGATAGAATCCAAGGCACAGAATGAAGGGCCCCTTCAGAGAACTGGACAGTTCCCTGGATCTAACGCAGCGGTGGGCAATGAAGATGATGAAGCCATTGATGAGGAAGCCACCCATTGCCAGCTCCAAGACCCAGAAGAAGCCATGAGCTGCACAGAGAAGGTAATTCAATGTGTTTGTGGAAGAATAAAATTTAGAATTGCCCCCTCCTAAGGGAACTGGGGAGTTTAGAGATGTGCCCTGGATGCTGGGGTAGAGAACCCAGGGTAGCTCTGTCCAGCTGATCACCACAGATGCTCTCTAGTGTCTTGTGTTAAAACCTCCATTCCATGGCCTGGTTTATTGTTTAATGAACCCAGAGATCGTGACATGAAGGGAACTGACATCTCAGTGACGTAAACTCCTGTGTTGGTAAGTGAAAAGGGAGCTGCAAACAGAGAAGAGCAAACGCTTGTTGTCCAGGCTGCTTCCCACTTTGGCACTTCAAGTGCAGAAGTTGGGGGCCTGCAAGAGACCCGAAAATACCCTGCCACCACAGGCTTCTGTTTAAAAAAACACTGCAAAGTCACAGATTCCCTGACCTTGGGTGCTATGCTGCCACCACCCAAATGCAAAACCCCTTCGGAGCCAGGAAGACACATGGGAATTTCTGTGGTGTAATCCCAAGCTCTTTGACCCTCCCTTGGGAGAAAGCTTGAAAGCAAAGTGTAGTTTGTTAACCGCTGACCTTCAGTCTGGGGCACGCGCACAAAGAACCTCCTGCCTCCCAGGCCACAGGAATCTGATCATAGTCTTAAAAAGGTGATTTTATTAACAAAATGAAGAAGACAGATTTGGTAAAGCATCGTTGGGAGTTAGATGTAACAGGACAACTAAAAAAGGCACAGATAATTGCTTCCCGGAGATTCAGTTTCAGTTACAGTGGGGAGTGATGTGGGCTTAGCACAGAGGAGTTGAACCATACCACAAAATAAAATAAAAAAATAACATGGTTGCCTCTAACTGAACATTCCCTGTTCTACTCACATCTGTTGATACAAGAGTCAGTCTTTCCTTAGGCATGGACATTGCTAAAAAATGCTGGTTTACTTCATAACTCCAGCTCCTGCTCTGAACTCACACAAAAAACTAAAGCAGGAAGAACACAGTTTTCTATTTTAATCTCTCACTCTCTTTCCATTGTGTCTCCTAGCTCCCTGCCAACACTTCCTGGGTGCCCCTGGCTCTTGATTAAACCTTTTACAGGCAATTTCATTAACAGAATGCCTAGGAGGTCTAGAAAAGGGTAGTACTGCTCCTATCCATCACACTTGTGCATGTAGTTTGTGAGTACGAATAGCTTGACTGCATTAAGAAAAGGGAAAAACCCAAAAATGCAACCTCCATCAAGACTGCCACTGTCAGACAATGCTGTAGAGAACCAAAAAAAAAAAAAAAAATCCCACACAAATTTGAATTTAATTTAGCAGTCATAGGGACAAAGGAGACAAAATGTTGTGTGGCAAAAATCTATGGACCTTTATACCAATTTTACATGTGAGGAAAGGGAAAGCAGGAAGTCAGATAATGAAGTAAATACTCATGGAAACTGCGTAATCATGGGAGATTTCAACTTTCCAGATATAGACTGGAGAATAAGTGCTAGTAATAATAATACGGCTCAGATTTTCCTAGATGTGATAGCTGATGAATTCCTTCATCAAGTAGTTGCTGAACCAACAAGGGGGGATGCTATTTTAGATTTGGTTTTGGTGAGTAGCGAGGATCTCATAGATGAAATGGTTGTAGGGGACAACCTTAGCTCGAGTGATCATGAGCTAATTCAGTTCAAATTAAATGGAAGGATAAACAAAAATAAATCTGAGACTAGGGTTTTTGATTTCAAAAGGCTAACTTTAATAAATTAAGGAAATTTGTTAGGGAAGTTGATTGGACTAAAGAAATTATGGAACTTGAGGTGGAGGAGGCCTGGAATTATTTTAAGTTAAAGTTGCAGAAGCTGTCAGAAGCCTGTATCCCAAGAAAAGGGAAAAAAATTATAGGTAGGTGTATTAGACCAAGCTGGATGAGCAAGCATCTCAGAGAGGTGATTAAGAAAAAGCAGAAAGCATATAAGGAGTGGAAAATGGGAGGGATCAGTAAAGAAAGCTACCTTATTGAGGTTAGAGCATGTAGGGACAAAGTGAGACAGGCTAAAAGTCAGGTAGAGTTGGACCTTGCAAAGGGAATTAAAACCAATAGTAAAAGATTTTATAGCCATATAAATAGGAAAAAAACAAAAAAAGAAGAAGTAGGACCGCTAATTACTAAGGATGGAGTGGAGGTTAAGGATAATCTAGGAATGGCCCAATATCTAAACAAATACTTTGCTTCAGTCTTTAATGAGGCTAATGAATTGCTTAGGGATAATGGCAACATAACAAATGGGACTAAGGATATGGAGGTTGATATTACCATATCCGAGGTAAAAGCCAAACTTGAACAGCTTAATGGGAGTAAATCGGGGGGCCCAGATAATCTTCATCCAAGAATATTAAAGGAACTGGCACATGAAATTGCAAGTTCATTAGCAAAAATTTTTAATAAATCTCTAAACTCAAGGGTTGTACCATTTGACAGGAGAATTGCTAATATAGTTCCTATTTTTAAGAAAGGGGAAAAAAGCGACCCGGGTAACTATAGGCCTGTTAGTTTGATATCTGTAGTATGCAAGATCTTGGAAAAAATTTTGAAAAAACTTTGAAAAAATTTTGAAGGAGAAAGTAGTTAGAGACATTGAGGCTAATGGCAATTGGGACAAATTACAACATGGTTTTACAAAAGGTAGATTGTGCCAAACCAACTTGGCTTGAGAACAGGAACAGCAAACAGGGAGTTTGGAGAGGGAGTTCTCCAGGTAAAAGAGGAGTAAAAGCAGGACCCTTGTGGTAAGTGGCTGTCTGGAGTGTGTGTGTTTGTGTGTGGGGGAGTTATTTGCTGTGTGCTGAGCTTGTGTTTGTGTGTTTGGTTGGTTGGTCTGTTTGTTTGAAGGAGCTTCTAAAAGGTTTGAAATCTAGAAGCCTCTGTTAATTGGCTGAGCCTCAGTCAGGGGGAGGGGCTACCAAAGCTATATAAGCCTGTGACTCAGCGACCAGGGAGCTTGCGAACAGGAACAGCTAACAGGGAGTTTGGAGGGGGAGGTTAGAGGGCACTAGGGACTTCTGACCTTCTTTAAAACATAACTCTTTTTAAACCTCTGGAATATAGATTATTATAAGAATCCCAGTTTTTGCTTAAACCTATTCATTAGAAAAATGCAGACAGAAGCCCAGCAGCAGAGGGGGGGGCTATCCTGTTTATTGCGTCGAGTGTCACATGTATGATTACCTGCCCTGTGGGCGGGTGGCGTATGTGTGCACCCGTTGCAAGGAGCTCCTGACCCTCAGAGACCGGGTTCGGGCTTTGGAGGCCAGGGTGGCTGAACTGGAGGAGCTAAGGGAGGTAGAGAGATATGTTGATGAGACTTTCCGGGACATTGTAGTACTGTCCCACCTCCAGTCTGAGAGCCCCAGTGCTCTTAAGGAGGATGAAAGTCTCAAGGAAACAGAGCATCCAATGGGAGCAGAGGGAAACCATCCCGTAGTTGGGACCCTCCTCCCAGAAGATGTTGCGGTATCCTCTCGCACTGAGGATACCTCTGAGGGGGAGGGAATGCCAGTTAGGAAGAGGCAGGTGTTAGTAGTGGGTGATTCGATTGTTAGAAACATAGATAGTTGGGTTTGTGATGACCGGGAGAACCGTATGGTCACTTGCCTGCCTGGTGCGAAGGTTGCGGATCTCTCGAGGCATCTAGATAGACTTATGCGTAGTGCTGGGGAGGAGCCGGTGGTCGTGGTACATGTAGGTACCAGTGACGTAGGGAAGGGTAGGAGAGATGTCCTGGAGGCCAAATTTAGGCTGCTAGGAAAGAGACTGAAATCCAGGACCTCTATGGTGGCATTCTCGGAAATGCTTCCGGTTCCACGCGCAGGGCCGGGTAGGCAGGCAGAGCTTCAGAGTCTCAATGCGTGGATGAGACGATGGTGTAGGGAAGAGGGGTTTGGATTTATTAGGAACTGGGGACACTTTTGGGAGAGGGGGAGCCTATACAGGAAGGATGGGCTCCACCTAAACCAGGGTGGAACCAGACTGCTGGCACTAAACATTAAAAAGGCTGTAGAGCAGTTTTTAAAGTAAGAGATGGGGAAAGCCGATTGGTGCGGAGATGCACGTAAATCGGAGGGAGACTTCTCTTAGAGGAGAATCCATTGATAGAGAGTCTCTAAGCTGTAGTCAGAAAGAGAGGAGGGGAGAGGGCAAACCATGGGCCAGAGCAGACAAACAACCGCATACAAAGGAATCCAATGCACCAGGGAAGGGCAGACAAATAAGCAGTGGCAAATTTTTAAAGTGCTTCTACACAAATGCTAGGAGTCTGACTAATAAGATGGGTGAACTAGAGTACCTAGTATTAAATGAGGAGATTGACATAAAAGGCATCACTGAAACCTGGTGGAATGAGGAAAATCTGTGGGACACAATCATACCGGGATATAAAATATATCGGAAGGATAGAGCAGGCCGGGTGGGTGGCGGAGTGGCACTGTATGTGAAAGATAATGTAGAATCAAATGAAATAAAAATAAGTGAATCAACATGTTCCATAGAATCGCTATGGATAGTAATTCCATGCTCCAATAATAAGAAATTAGCAGTAGGGATATATTACCGACCACCTGACCAGGACAGCGATATTGACATTGAAATGCTGAGGGAGATTAGAGAGGCTACCAAAATAAAGAACTCTATAATAATGGGGGATTTTAATTATCCCCATATTGACTGGGTACATGTCACCTCAGGAAGAGAAGCAGAGATAAAATTTCTCAATGGCCTAAATGACTGCTTCTTGGAGCAGCTGGTGCAGGAACCCACAAGGGGAGAGGCAATTCTCGATTTAGTCCTGAGTGGAGTGCAGGATCAGGTCCAGGAAATAACCGTTACAGGACCGCTTGGGAATAGTGACCATAATACAATAACATTCAACATTCCTGTGGTGGGTAGAACACCTCAGCAGTCCAGCACCCTGGCATTTAATTTCAAAAAGGGGAATTACACAAAAATGAGGAGGCTAGTTAAACAGAAATTAAAAGGCACAGTGACTAGAGCCAAATCCCTGCAAGCTGCATGGAAACTTTTTAAAGACACCATAATAGAGGCCCAACTTAAATGTATACCCCAAATTAAAAAACATAGCAAGAGACCTAAAAAAGTGTCACCGTGGCTTAACCACCATGTAAAAGAAGCAGTGAGGGACAAAAAAGCATCTTTTAAGAAGTGGAAGTCCAATCCTAGTGAGATAAATAGAAAGGAACATAAACACTGTCAAATCAAGTGTAAAAATGTAATAAGAAAAGCAAAAAAAGATTTTGAGGAACAGCTAGCCAAAAACTCAAAAAGAAATAACAAAATGTTTTTTAAGTACATTAGAAGCAGGAAGCCTGCTAAAAAACCTGTGGGTCCCCTAGACGATTGAACTATAAAAGGCGCAATCAAGGACGATAAAGCCATTGCGGAGAAACTAAATGATTTCTTTGCTTCAGTCTTCACGGCTGAGGACGTTGGGGAGATTCCCAAATCTGCACCGTCCTTTGTGGGTGATGAATCTGAGGAACTGTCCCGGATTGAAGTGTCATTAGAGGAGGTTTTGGAACAAATAGAAAAACTTAATGTTAACAAATCTCCGGGACCGGATGGCATTCATCCAAGGGTTCTAAAAGAACTCAAATGGGAAATTGCTGAACTATTATCTGTGGTTTGTAACCTATCCCTTAAATCGGCTTCCGTACCTAATGACTGGAAGGTAGCTAACGTGACAACAATATTTAAAAAGGGCTCCAGAGGCGATCCGGGCAATTACAGACCGGTAAGTATAACTTCAGTACTGGGCAAATTAGTCGAAACAATAGTAAAGAATAAAATTGTGAAGCATGTAGAAGAACATAATTTGTTGGACAAAAGTCAACATGGTTTCTGTAAAGGGAAATCCTGTCTTACTAATCTATTAGAGTTTCCCCATGCGGACAAGGGGGATCCAGTAGATACAGTATACTTAGATTTTCAGAAAGCCTTTGACAAGGTCCCTCACCAAAGGCTCTTGTGTAAATTACGTGGCCATGGGATAAGAGGGAAGGTCCTTTCTTGGACTGAGAACTGGTTAAAAGACAGGAAACAAAGGGTAGGAATAAATGGTAAATTTTCAGAATGGAGAGGGGTAACTAGTGGTGTCCCCCAAGGGTCGGTCCTAGGACCAATCCTGTTCAACTTATTCATAAATGATCTGGAGAAAGGGGTAAGCAGTGAGGTGGTAAAGTTTGCAGATGATACCAAACTGTTCAGGATAGTCAAGACAGAAGCAGACTGTGAGGGACTCCAAGAAGATCTCACCAAACTGAGTGATTGGGCAACAAAATGGCAAATGAAATTCAATGTGGATAAGTGTAAAGTAATGCACATCGGGAAAAATAACCCCAACTATACGTACAGTATGATGGGGGCTAATTTGGCTGCGACAAATCAGGAAAGAGATCTTGGAGTTATCGTGGACAGTTCTCTGAAAACTTCCACACAGTGTGCAGCGGCGGTCAAAAAGGCAAATAGGATGCTCGGAATTATTAAGAAAGGGATAAAAAATAAGACCCAGAATATCTTACTGCCCCTGTATAAAACTATGGTATGCCCACATCTTGAATACTGTGTACAGATGTGGTCTCCTCACCTCAAAAAAGATATTTTGGCCTTGGAAAGGGTTCAGAAAAGGGCAACTAAAATGATTAGGGGTTTGGAACGGGTCCCATATCAGGAGAGGTTAAAGCGACTGGGACTTTTCAGTTTAGAAAAGAGGAGACCGAGGGGGGATATGATAGAGGTATATAAAATCATGAGTGGTGTGGAGAGGGCCGATAAAGATAAGTTATTTATTAGTTCCCTAAATAGAAGAACTAGAGGACACCAAATGAAATTAATGGGTAGCAGGTTTAAAACTAATAAAAGAAAGTTTTTCTTCACACAGCGTGTAGTCAGCCTGTGGAACTCCTTGCCAGAGGAGGCTGTGAAGGCTAGGACTACAACAGAGTTGAAAGAGAAGCTAGATAATTTCATGGAGGTTAGGTCCATAAAAGTCTATTAGCCAGGGGATAAAATGGTGTCCTTGGCCTCTGTTTGTCAGAGGCTGGAGAGGGATGGCAGGAGACAAATCGCTTGATCATTGTCTTCGGTCCACCCTCTCTGGGGCACCTGGTGCTGGCCACTGTCGGCAGACAGTCTACTGGGCTAGATGGACCTTTGGTCTGACCCAGTACGGCCATTCTTATGTTCTCATGTTCTTATGATTTCTCTGTGTACCGGGTGGGGGCAGGGCGGCCCCTGCGGAGCGAGTGCCTCCTACCCCTGGAGGTGGATGGTAGGAAGGTGACGGGTTTCTGGGACACAGGGGCGGAGGTGAAGCTGGCCCGACCTGACATAGTGGCCCCAGACCATACGCTACCCAATACTCAGCTGACCCTGAGGGGCATAGACGGGACCCCATTTAAGGTACCCGTAGCCAGGGTGCATCTGAAATGGGAGTCCCAAGAGGGCCCCAAGGAAGTGGGGGTGCACCCACTCCCCTACCTTGCCCACGGAGGTGCGTATGGGGGGTGACCTAGAGGAGTGGCCAGACAGACCCCACAGGACCTTGGTCACCACCCGTAGCCAGAGCCAACGAGGGGCTGGCACCCTGGAATTCGAAGACGTTCCCCAACAGGGGGCCCAGAGCCCCTTCCCAGCAGACATGGAGTCGGACCGAGGCAGTGGGGGGGAACACGCCCCTGTCCCAGCACCAGCTGCTGAATTCCAGGCGGAGGTGCGGGCAGATCCCTCCTTGCAGGCCCTGAGGGACCGGGCCGACCTGGGCGCAGCTCAACCCCTGGGGGGAGATTGCCAGGAGAAGTTCCGGTGGGAGAGCGGATTTCTGTACTGGGAATGGCTTCCCCCCGGGAAGGTAGGGGAGTGGGGGCTCCAGCGGCAGCTGGTGGTCCCCCAAAAGTATCGCCGTAAGCTGCTATACCTGGCCCAGGACATCCCGTTCTCGGGACACCAGGGGATCCAACGCACGCGGCTGAGGCTGCTCCAAAACTTCTACTGGCCGGGGATATTTGCGGCCGTGCAGCGGTACTGCCGGTCCTGCGACTCCTGCCAGCGGGTGGGGAAGGCCCAAGATAGGAAGAAAGCTGCGTTGAGACCCCTGCCCATCATAGAGGAGCCTTTCCAGAAGGTGGCGATGGATATTGTGGGGCCCTTCAACAGAGCGATCCTGACGGGAAAGAAATACATCCTGGTGGTGGTGAACTTTGCCACCCGCTACCCCGAGGCCGTGGCCCTACCCTCTATTGAGGCAGACACGGTGGCAGACGCACTGCTGACCATTTTCAGCAGGGTGGGGTTCCCCCAGGAGGTTCTCACGGACCAGGGATCTAACTTCATGTTGGCCCTGCTCCGGTGCTTGTGGGAGAAGTGCGGGGTCCAGCACACCTGGGCCTCGGCGTATCACCCCCAGACCAACGGGTTGGTGGAGAGGTTCAATGGGACTCTGAAGCAGATGCTAAGGACCTTTATGCACAAACAACCGCAGGACTGGGACAAGTACCTACCCCACCTGCTGTTTGCGTACAGGGAGGTGCCCCAGGAGTCTACGGGGTTCTCACAGTTCGAGCTGTTATATGGGAGGCGAGTGAGGGGCCCCCTGGACTTACTGAGAGACGAGTGGGAGGAGAAGGTCTCCCCGGAGGGGGAGCCGGTCGTGGAATACGTCCTGATGTTCCGGGAACGACTTTCCGAGCTCATGGGCCTGGCCAGAGAGAACCTGAGCAGGGCCCAGAGGAAGCAGAAGGTCTGGTACTACCGCAATACACGGGCCCGTGCCTATGCTACCGGGGACCAGGTGATGGTCCTAATTCCCGTGCGGAAGAATAAGCTGCAAGCCGCCTGGGACAGCCCCTTCAAGGTTGTGAAGCAGCTGAACAAGGTGAACTATGTGGTGGAACTAACAGGCCGGACGCGCGGCCAGCGGGTGTATCATGTTAACATGATGAAGCCGTACTGGGACAGGGAGAACTTGGTGCTGGCTGTGTGTAAGCCCTGGGAGGAGCAGGGGGAGGATCCCCTGGTCAGCCTGTTCCCTGGGTCCGGAGAGGACTCTTCACTGGAGTCAATTTCCCTCTCGGACCAGCTCACCCCGGCCCAGCAGGCCAAGATCCGAGAGGTGCTGCGCTCCCACCAGCAGCTGTTCTCCGACAAGCCTGGTCTCACCAACCTGGTTGTCCACCGGGTGGAGACGGGCACTCACCCCCCGGTGCACTGCTCCCCGTTCAGGCTCACAGAGAAAACAGCCCGGGACCTGGAGAGAGAGGTCCAGGACATGTTGGCCCTGGGGGTGATCCAGCCGTCCTCCAGCCCCTGGGCCTCTCCCGTGGTGCTGGTTCCCAAGAAGGACGGGTCGATCTGGTTCTGCGTGGACTACTGGAAGCTCAACGCCATCACGGTGGCCGACGCCTACCCAATGCCAAGGCCCGACGAGCTCCTGGACAAGCTGGGGGGAGCTCGCTACCTCACCACCCTGGACCTCACCAAGGGCTACTGGCAGGTGCCGCTAGACCAGGAGGCCAGACTGAAATCGGCTTTCATCACCCCGCTGGGGCTCTATGAGTTCCTGGTCCTGCCCTTGGGCCTCAAAGGGGCGCCGGCCACCTTCCAGCGTCTGGTGGACCAGCTGCTGCGGGGAATGGAGAACTGTACCCTAGCATAAATAGATGATATCTGTATCTTCAGCCAGTCCTGGGAGGACCACGTGGCCCAAGTCAGCCAGGTACTGGATCGGCTGAGGGAGGCTGGGCTGACCGTAAAGGCTGGGAAGTGCGAGGTTGGAATGGCCGAAGTGTCCTACCTGGGCCATAAGGTGGGGAGCAGCTGCTTGAAGCCAGAGCCGGCCAAAGTGGAGGCCATCAGAGACTAGCCTATACCCCAGACCAAGAAGCAGGTCCAGGCTTTCATTGGGATGGCGGGATACTACCGGAGGTTTGTGCCCAACTTCAGCTCCATCGCTGCCCCGATCACAGAGCTGTGCAGGAAGGGGAGGCCAGATAGGGTGGTCTGGACGGAGCAGTGCCAGAGGGCTCTCTGTGCACTGAAGGAAGCCCTGGTCAAGGCCCCAGTGTTGGTAAACCCGGACTTTGACAAGCCCTTTATCGTGTTTACCGACGCCTCGGACACCGGGCTGGGGGCGGTGCTGATGCAGGTGGACGAGAAGGGGGAACGCCATCCCATCGTGTACCTGAGCAGGAAGCTGCTGCCCCAGGAGCGGAGCTACGCGACCGTAGAGAGGGAATGCCTAGCGATGGTGTGGGCCCTGCAAAAGCTGCAGCTGTACCTGTTTGGCCGGCGTTTCACGGTGTACACCGACCACTGCCCCCTGACCTGGCTGCACCAGATGAAGGGGACCAACGCCAAGCTGCTGAGGTGGAGCCTGCTACTGCAGGACTATGACATGGAAGTGATCCACGTCAAGGGGAGCGCCAACATCATCGCCGACACGCTGTCCCATAGCGAGGGGCCCGAACTTCTTCAGGCCACCGGCAGAGTGGCCCCGTTCAGTTCGCTCTCGGGGGGGGAGAACTGTGACGTAGTGGGGGTACCTTGCTGGTTGCTATGCTGGGCGGTGCGCTGTGAGTGACCCCCTCTGACGGCTGTTTGTACAAAGCATGGCCCAGCAGGACAGGGGATGAGTCATTATGCAAGGGTCTCTCAACTGGTCCGACCAGTTGCTTCCCAGGGAGAGAAACAAAGGAAGGGGGTGAGGCCTGGCCTGGCAAGGGGGACAGGGCTAGAAGAGAGGGGCAGTTTCTGTCTGGGATCATGGAGGAGATGGCCTAGGGAAAGGGGCTGGAATTTAGGAGCTCAGTCTCCCCCATCTCAAGGAGGGCTGAGGCATCCTAGGCCCGGTTCCTGTAACCAGATGACATCTGTGCTGTGCTGTATCCTGGAGAAGCAATAAACTCCCTCTATTCTACTGGCTGGTGGAGTCTGTCCATGCTATTATGGGGGTGCAGGAGTCGGGTGACCCCAACGCGCCACCACACCCAGGGAAGCAAATTCGTGTTGTCTCGAGTTCGGATCGCAAAAACCCAAACTTCCAAACTGACCAGAAGCTTCTTGAGCAAAGGGAAGGGAGTGTATCTCAGACTCTGCCAAGCATGCCAGCTGAGTTCAATAGAAACGGCAGGTGCCCAACGCCTCTGAAAATCAGCCCCCAATGTCAGGTCTCACCAGAGGAAGGGGGCCTACCGGAAAGAGGTTGGACTCGCTGGAGGTTCCCTGGGTCCTTCCTTGCGTCTAGATCAGTGTTTCTCAAACTTTTTTTTTTTATAAAGTATCTCTTTAAAAAACGTATGAGTACCCCCAGTACCTAGTTTTCAGACACAATCTTTTTTCTACCATTGCAACACATTTGTTTAAACAACTTAATCATACCCAGGTGGGCGATGACATTTTTGGATGTAAAAAGGACAAAAATAATAAAACGCTGTAAAACTTGGAAAAATCAGTTTTCTCCAAATTTCAGTTGTGTTGACGTGCCCCCCGGACTTTTCTCGAGTACCCCTACGGCCATTCATACCACTGATTGAGAAACACTGGTCTAGGGCAGCTCCACCTGGCCACAGAGGGCTCTGCAGGGGACGTCTTTTCTCCCACCCCTCTAGTGGCCACTTCTCGGCTGCAAGGGCAAGTCCCAACCAGCGTCTCCAGGTTCTGCCCCTGGGCCTCCTGGGTCGCAGCCCGACACACAACACCTTGACCCCGGTCCCAGGAAAAGCTCTGAACCAGAGGTTCCTCCCCTCCTCGACCTGACTTCAGTCCCCCTTTACCAGGGCACCAAGGCCCTAGACTCCTCCCCCTCCCGGAGTCCAAGTGCCATTTAAGCCCCTTGCCCCCTTCATCTAGCTCCGTCCCCGAACGGCCCAAACCTGCCTCTGTAGCCCCCAGGAGTTAACCCCGCTCCCGCCGCGCTGCTGCCTGGCCACAGCCTGTCCCGAGCGCCACCTCCCGTGGCGAACTCTGCCCGGCTCCACTCACAACCCTGAGCCCCCCCGCCCCGCCCTGCTGCAGGAGCGCTTGGCGCCCCCAGCGCCCCAGCCCGGCTCGGTTCCTAGCTCAGCCCCGGGGCCACTAATGAGCTCCCGGCTGCCCGCTCATCAGGGAGGCTGGGGCAGAACTGCCCAGACAGGACCAGGCCGAGCCCGGTTCCCTCGGCACCTGCCCGAGTGTCTAATGGGGGAAGGAAGGAACCTGGCGAGGTCACCAAGTCCAGTAATGGGCCTTGGTCCTTCGCTCCGAGGCCCCAGAGCAAAGGCTCAGGCCAGTCCGAGGAGCAGTTTGTGTCTCTGATAAAGGGGGGAACATGCAAAGGAGGGGGACAGATTCCTATTTGAATCTGTCCCTGTGTCTGCCCAGGCTGCACCCGCAGGGACAACCCGCAGCCCCTGGGTGTGGGCAGGGACCAGCCAGTCCCGGGAGAACTTTCCCCGCCAGTACCAGGGACAATGACCCGTGGGCAGCTCCGGGAGCGGGCGGGGCTATTCACTCCCTTCCTGGACACTGAGGGGACCAGAGAATATCGGGGCATCTCTTCAGGGCCGGGTTCACAAAGGGCGTCACGCTAGCGGCCATGAGTGCCCCGACGCCATCGGGAATATCGCAGGGACCGTGAATCGCAAACCCCCCAGCCCAGGGGCAGGCGCGGCCGGCACCTCCGAACGGCCCCACCGAGGCAGCACAATGGCAGGGAGCCGTGGGAGCGAGCCAGAGGGAAAGCCACAGGCCAGATGGACCCGAAACCTGCTCCGTGAGATCGGCGCTTAGCTCCAGTCCCCAGGCTGCAGGTGAGACTGGCTCCTGGCGCCGCACGGAAGGGTCAGAAACGCCGGAGGTGGGGGCGCCTCCCTCACAACTTCCAGCCCAGGGGTTCAACCCCGAACGCGGGAGGTGGGGAACAGGGATCCAGCCCCGCCCCCCTTGCTGGATAAAGGGGAAGGGTTGGAGCAGAGGGTCTCTGCCTGTCAGAAGGGTGCGCGATAAGCACCCAGTCATGGGGCAAAGGGGGGACGGGACTTCCTTCAGTCTCTGCTAATGAAACTGACTCACTGAGGAACAATAATGAAGGAAAATTGATTGGACGTTGACTCTCTCCTCTGACAGAGATAGGTACCAGGCAGGACAGACCATTTGTCTGAACGAATGTGGCAGCTCCTCTCCCTCAAGTCCTTATTTCTCCAGCAATGGATCTTGCCCTTGTCTTGCATCGCTAGGCCCACACAGCGCGATCGCTCGGGGAGGGACTTGCTGTATCTTATCAGGCAGGAGATATGCAAATACAACTGCAATTTCCGGTATAAATCTGCGCCTCTCTCTATCCAGACTGCACCCGCAGGGACAATCCACAGCCCCTGGGTCTGGGCAGTGACCAGCCAGTCTCCAGAGAACTTCCCCCTCCAGCACCAGGGACAATGAAACTATTGTTCTTTTTCCTGTTAACTGGAGCGGCTTTGAAAGGTGATTTCTCCCCCCAGATACACTGCGGAGGTAAAGGAACTTCTGTTATTGCTCTGACTACATATGTGATTATTAACATGGTTTAGGTGCAGGTGCCCGGTCCCAGGAGCTGGTGCAGTCCGGAGGGGATGTGAAGAAGCCCGGAGACTCTCTGCGCCTCTCCTGCAAAGCCTCCGGCTTCACCTTCAGCAGCCTCTATATGAACTGGATCCGCCAGGCTCCGGGGAAGGGACTCGAATGCGTCGCTTACATAAGCCGCGATGGGAGTAGCATATCCTACCTGGATTCGGTGAAAGGTCGATTCACCGTCTCCAGGGACAATCCCAACAACCTGCTGCACCTGCAAATGACCGGCCTGAAGCCCGAGGACACCGCCCGCTATTACTGTGCGAAAGATGCTGTGGCGGCGCGTCGGGGTCCCCCGACTCCTGCACCCCTGTCATGGCACGGACAGACTCCACCAGCCAGTAGAATGGAGGGAGTTTATTGATTCTCCAGGATACAGCACAGCACAGATGTCATCTGGTTACAGGAACCAGGCCTAGGATGCCTCAGCCCCCCTTGAGATGGGGGATGCTGGGCCCCTAAATTCCAGCCCCTCTGGGCCCTAGGCTGTCTCCTCCATGATCCCAGACAGAAACTAACTCCCTCACTTCCAGCCCTGCCCCCAGCCAGGTCTGGCCTCGCCCCCTTCCTTTCCATTGTTCCGCTCCATGGGAGATACCTGTCTGACGAGTTTCGAAGCCCCCTTGCATAATGACTCATCCCCTGCCCTGCTGGGCCCTGCTGCAGCCAGCAGCCAGTGGAGGTCACTGACAACCCACTGCCCAGCATAGCAACCAGCAAGGTACCCACACTACGTCGCAGATGCACAGTGAGAAGAAGCCGGTCTGAGCCCAGACGCAAACCTTCCCCTGCAGTGAGGGGAGAAGCCATTTGGCGCTGGGGGCGCCCAAGCTCCATGCAGGAAATGAAACCAAGTTTTGAGAGAGGCTGGGAACAGCAAACCCCTTTCACTGTTGTTCTCAGCCCTGTTTCTTGAGATCCGGCAGCCTCCCGGGACAGGGCTGCAGTGGGTGGGGTGAGTATATCAGGGTGGTTCCACCCGGCAGGCACATGGACTACAGCTCCTCCTTCCAGAGCTGGGTCATCATCTCCCCTGGCTACTCCAAGAACCAGGCTTGCAGCTCCAGTCACTGACAGCTGCGGGCATCGCCCCCTATTGCTGCGCCCGGAGAGACACAGTGACACAGACCGCAGCGGGGACCCGGCCAAAAAGGGGAGGAGGATTCGCACCGGATTCTTAGGCCTCTCCGCCTGTAATTTACCTGTCCAGGGATAGCAAAGCACGCGCCACATTTTTACCAGGTAGAAGTGAAGGGGCAGCGCGCGGTTTCCGGTTCCATCCCCCGCCCCCACAACAGACTCCTTGGGTCGGTGCTAGACGCTCTTGGAACCTTGACATGGGACCTTCTGTGAATGGAACCTCTGCCCTGGGCCTGTAGCCCCGCAACACCCGGGCAGTGTCACCTCTCGCTGCGGGCTGGGCACCACCCAGAAACGGCCGAGTTCCTGCCCACAGCGCAGTCAGCGACAGCTGGAGAGATGGGTGAGGGCTGGGGTATGTGAGCAGACCCATCAATCAAGGCCCGCCCCCCCCCCCAGCTCCTCAGCTGGGGTGCGTGAGGGGGAAGGTTCAGCACAAGGCCCATGTGACGTAGTGGGGGGTACCTTGCTGGTTGCTATGCTGGGCAGTGGGCTGTGAGTGACCTCCACTGGCTGCTGTCTGTAGCATGGCCCAGCAGGGCAGGGGATGAGTCATTATGCAAGGGGGCTCTAAACCTGTCCAACCAGTTATCTCCCAGGGAGCAGAACAATAGGAAGAAGGTGGAGTGGAGCCCTGGCTGGGGGCAGGGCTGGAAGGAAGAGGGAGTTTCTGTCTGGAATCATGGAGGAAGCAGCCTGAGCAAAGGGGGCTGGGATTTAGGGGCCCAGTCTCCCCAATCCCAAGAGGAGCTGAGGCATCCTAGGCCTGGCCCTGTAACCAGATTACATCTGTGCTGTGCTGTATCCTGGAGAAGCAATAAAGTTCCTCTATTCTACTGGCTGGTGGAGTCTGTTCGTGCCACTACGGGGGTGCAGGAGTCGGGGGACCCCGACGCGCGCGGTCACAGCCCACAACCCAGAATGGGAAATTCTTTGCACAAGGATAAACATCCCAGCTGCGGCCCCGACTCTGTCCAGGGCTGGCCCCAAGGCTGGTTGTGGGACCTAGAGGCAGAGACCAGTGGAGCGGGATCGGAAAGCTCAGGGAGAGACCCCTGGACATGTGGGATCGAATCCCATTGGTGAGGAGGTCAAGGGCCACTGGGGTGGGGCGGAGTGGGCAGGGGTGGGGTCTTGCCTGAGGGCTCGTGCCCAGGGTTGCTCACTGTATTTTCGTGTTCCAGGGAGTGATCGACCTGTCTCTACTGAGGGCGGCCCGGCCTTTCTCACACTGGTTCCCACCCCAAAGCCAACTCCCTCGCTTGCCCACCATGGAGGGTCTGGCTTCTGGCAGTGGCACGGACCCCGCATTGTGCGCTCCATGGCCGAGACGATCTGGGCAGATTTAGTGTCTGAGACAGGAATTCTCAAAGGAGCCCAGTGAAGTGGGGGCCCGAATACGCTCTGCAGCCTCGCTACTGCCGGGCACCTTGACTCCGTCGCAGCCCCTGCCTGCGGGGCGAATGCGGCCCGAGAGCGGGAGACCGGTGTCCGCAAACCACTGACCCCGCAGGCCCCGACAGCCGCATCCTCATCAGCCTCAGTCTCTAGCCAAAGGGTCTGGTCTCGGGCGGATCCCAAAGCCCATTGGAATCAGTCGGGCCCTGGTCTGTCAGCGCATGTGCTGTGCCTGGCACTTTGGAACCCAGGGAGGGGGCGGAGCCCACATGGGCAGGTTCTTCATTTCTTTTTTACTGGCAAGTTTTATGAAGGTGCCACGGCTACGCGCGGGGTGTGGGACAATCGCCCTGCCCCCCTCTGACTGCCCGGGCCAGGCTTTCCATTGGCACTGGAAAGAGAAGGGGTATCTGACACTTATAAGGAAGGGGAAATGCAAATAGGAGAGACAGGTTCTTGTTTAAAGCTCCCCCTTTCTCTCCCCAGACTGCAGTGGGACACACAATCCCCAACCGCCCCCACCCAGTCTGTGCAGCTCCCAGCCACCGCCCCCTGAGAAATTGCCCCTCCAATATCAGGAGAAATGGGACTTTGGCTCCATATAGTTCTCTTGGTGGCAGCCGTGGCAGGTAGGTCCTACGCTAAATGCACTGGACAAGCAGAACACAATGTACATTTTCTGTTTCCACGCTAATATTTCTACCGCCTCTTTATCCCCAGGTGCCCGGTCCCAGGTGCAGCTGATGGAGTCCGGAGGGGATGTGAAGAGACCCAGAGACTCTCTGCTCCTCTCCTGCAAAGGCTGCGGCTTCAACTTCGGCGGCTACACCATATACTGGCTCCGGCAGCCCCCCGGGAAGACGCTGGAGTGGGTCTCATGTATTTACGATGACGGGAGCTCTGTGTCCTACGCCGACAGCATGAAAGGCCGATTCACCATCTCCAGGGACAACCCCAACAAGCTGCTGTACCTGCAAAAATGACCAGCCTGAGGCCCGAGGACACCGCCCGCTATTACTGTGCCAGAGAGTACCACAGCGCGACATCCCCCTGCAAAAACCCCGCTGCCAGCCCGTGAGCGAACAGCGGGGCACTGTACAGACTGTGGGGATCTGGTGCATTTCATGCTTCTCCTACCGATTTAAGCAGACTCGATGGGTTCAGTCTGTTAATAAGATCGCTCCGCACGTGGTTTTAATAGGAAAGCCTGGATGGGCACAGAGAGAAGGGGGCTGATTCCGCCCTGAGCCCTCAGCCAGAAATTCTCAGCCTTGGGGGAAGGCGCTTAGGTCCGGTATAAGCAGCGGGCCCTGTAACTAGGGGAGAGAGGTTCCTGTTTAAATCTGTCCCTGTCTCTGCCCGGGCTGCACCCGCAGGGACAATCCGCAGCCCCCTGGGTCTGTGCAATAACCAGCCAGTCCCCTGAGAACTTTCCCCGCCGAACCAGGGACAATGGGACTTGGGCTCCATGTAGCTGTTGCTGTGGCAGCTCTGGGAAGTATTTTCTCCCCTCAAAAGCACTGGCGGGACCCGGGAACAGTCTGTTATTGCTGCTGATCTCAGCGTGATTCGTAATGTCCCTGTTCCCAGGTGCCCAGTCCCAGGTGCAGCTGGTGGAGTCCGGAGGGGACCGATCTTCTGGCTTTGGATTTAGCGCATCTTTGCGAAGGAATCGGGGCTGTTTGGTGACCCTGGTTGAAGGGAGACACCTGACAAATGTGGAGACAAAAAAAAGTGTCCCCGGCGCTCCACACCCTGTGACCCTGGCTGGTGGCAGGAGAGTCTCTGCCAAAGCCTCTTCCCAGCCGCGGGGGCCTCTCTGTGCGCAGAGCTGCTGGCAGTTTGATGGCTACGGGCCCTGGGGAACTCCCGTTCGGCGTCGCTGTGTCTCCTTTGTGGGGCGGATCTGCAGGGCTCTGAAAAGGCCTCCACACGGGGGTGTTTGGGAAGAGCTGGCTAAAGACCCTTCCTGCTCACAGGAGACCCTGGCTTGGCCGGTGTGGCGGCGTGTCGGGGTCCCCCGGCTCCTGCACCCCTGTAATGGCACGGACAGACTCCACCAGCCAGTAGAATAGAGGGAGTTTATTGCTTCTCCAGGATACAGAACAGCACAGATGTCATCTGGTTACAGGAACCGGGCCTAGGATGCCTCAGCCCCCCTTGAGATGGGGGGGACTGGGCCCCTAAATTCCAGCCCCTTTCCCTAGGCTGTCTCCTCCATGATTCCAGACAGCAACTAACTCTTCCTTCCAGCCCTGCCCCCAGCCAGGGCTGGCCTCGCCCCCTTCCTTTCCATTGTTCCACTCCATAGGAGATACCTGTCTGAGGAGTTTCGAAGCCCCCTTGCATAATGACTCATCCCCTGCCCTGCTGGGCCGTGCTGCAGACAGCAGCCAGTGGAGGTCACTGACAACCCACTGCCCAGCATAGCAACCAGCAAGGTACCCACACTACGTCACAGCCGGCCAGTTCCTCCTCGCAGCCCCCAGCTTGTCTGTTCGGCTCCGTTTGAATATCTCCTATCAGGAAAACAAAAGGCCCGGCCGTGCCAACCGTGCCCGTGTTTGTTCCAGGAAGAAAGAGCCTGCCCCGGAGCTAAGTTTTGGCAAGTGGCCAACGCCAAGTCAGGAGCCCATGGGAAGGTTCCCGGGGTCAGAGCTCAGCCAAGGCAACACACAGAGCACTGGCCCCTCTACAGCCACAGTGACTGGGGGAGATGCGCATGTCAGAGCCTCTGTCACTGAGCTGCAGCTTTCTGTGCCCAGGGAGCCGGACACTGGAAGGGGGAGAGATGGGGAAGGGCCGCACTTCGGAAGTTGAAGGTTTCTCTGGCACCATAAAGTAGACTATTTTAAAAACACTTCTGTTAGAAGGTGGCGTGGCTCAGTTGGTTAAAGCCCTGTATAAAAAAACAAGATATCGTGGGTTCAACTCCCAGTGGTGCCTTTCTATAGCCTCTTGTTACCAGCAAAGGCGCACTAGTAAACTAATTTAGGATAATTTAGACTGGGCTGCTAACTAGATGGTAAGGTGCCTTTGTCCCAGAAGGAGATTGGGCCTGGAGTCCACCAGCGGACTTCTCAGAATGGAAATAAACACAGACTCTGATATCAAATTTGAAAGATGTATTGAATACAACAGATAACCAACAAACTTGAATAACCCTAAACACTACACAAGGCTGTAAAACCAGCCCCTCACCCTCTGAGAAGATAGGAGATAGTACAGTATAAAGGGATGACATAAATTATACTCAGTCTATCTAGGAGGTATGATGGCTGGCTGCTGCCGAGGCTCAGGACCTACGACCCTTTAGCTTAAAATAGCCTTGGGGGAGGAACACTGAGGAGTCCTTGGTGTTATTTCGTCGATGGTAGGACAGTAGCGCAGCAGGGAGAGTGGTTCTCAGTTCCGCAATTAAAGGGCCTTCACCACAATAATTAGAGCAGGCTGGAGGATGGCTCGGTGGCGCAGGTAGCTAGAGTCCACTACACTAGGCTTTCGCCACAGTGGTGGGCTGAAACACCCTGTGAGCAGCAGATGGTGATCTGTTCCAAGCAAGTCTCAGCCTTCGCCAGGGTCCTTTGGAGAACAGCAGGCTGCACGAACAAACCGTCTGAACCAGAAGAAGAATGGAGAACGGAGAGAGAGCCCGAACTTCCCTGAGGCCTGGGTTTATAAGCATTCCTGGGCGGGAAGGCAGCTGGAGTGCTGTGTGCAAAGGATGGTGCTGCGTGCAGACAAACTGGTGCAGTGTGCACAGCCACATGCTGTGTGCATAAGATGGTTTTGGTGGCAAAAGTCCTCTCAGTCAGTTGGGTTCCATTTTAAAATCCCATCATGCACCACAACTCCATTTTGGATTGTCCTTTTAATTTGAGTCTCCATTTTGGTTTCAATGCATTTTGGTTAACCTTAAATGCTTGCTAACACTCTGCTCACCTTTTCCAATGCCCTTCTGCCAAAGAAAAGAGCCCTGAACTGCCCCTCCAAAGTAATGGCTTGTTGAGGAAAAGGCTGATTGGAGAGCAGCGTTGGAAAGAATAAAGCCTGGAGCTGGCGAGGAGGCTGCTGGGACTGGCATTGGCAAGGCAGATGCTCTGACTGCAAGTGGTCGGACAGGAGAGCCAAAGCCTCGTGATTCCCTGGGGGTATCAGCGCCCTGAGAGTGTCACGAGCCTTAAACTGAGCTGACCCGTCTCAGGGCCATTGTCACACAGACCCCATTGGCCTGAGGCCTTTTCTGTCAGTGACACGGCAGGCCAGAATCCCCCACTCAGAGCTCAGCCCTCTCCTAGAAGGGAGAGGAAATGGTAACAGAGATCATGCAGGATCCCTATTATATAGTTTCAGAGCCATCCCTCTAGTGAGACTGCCTATTTATTATTGAAGAAGACACCTGACAGATGTATCTAGATTATGTAGATTAGTGTATAATAAATTAACATGGTTCTTTGATACCCAATGATGTCCCAGAGGTCTCTTTATATTTATAACACAGAGTTGGGTGACTGTTTTTGGAGAAATATCTTATACACTGAAAAATGCAGGTAAGGTAGACAGAAGTTATTCATGAATCAGGGTCAAATTCAGTGAATCAGTTCCGATTTTCAAAAGAGGCCGAAAAATCTAAATGTTTGATTTTCACATTTTTTAAGCAGATGTTTTGTTTCAGAATGATGTTTCATTTAGAAATATATCTACATTTATTTAAACCAACAAACAAAACAAACCCAAAACAATCCTAAAATGAAACAAACCCAAAATTCACGTTGGATTCAACAAAATATTGAGTTCATCCTGAAATGAAATGTAGCTTTTGGTTTCCATGGGGAAAAAATCCATTTGGGGTCAACCCACCTTGAAAGTATTTTGGATTTTTCCATTTGGTCACCAAAGGGAAATAGACATTATTCACTCCACAGTATCTATTTATTGATCCCATTCCCACAATATCTGATCACTCTGGGGGAGATTTTTCAAAGGTACACAAATCATGTTGGACATTAAGGGGTGTAAGGAATCTAACTCACTCGGTGCCTGTTTGAACCCCTGTAGTGGCCTATCTGCATTTTCAGCATCTTTGTAAACCTGACAACATATACATCACTTTTGAAAGTCTGCCCTTTATAAAATATAATGACTCATACATCAGTCATGGTAACAGCTTTCAAATACCTAAAAGGGTATTACAAAGAGAAGGGAGAAAAATTATTATCCCTAACCTCTGGGGCTAGGACAAGAAACAAGGGACTTAAACTGCAGCAAGCGAGGCTTAGATTGGACATTAGGAAACACTTCCTAACTGTCAGGGTGAGTAAACACTGACAGAAATTGCCTAGGGAGGTTGTGGAACCTCCATCATTGGAGATATTTAAGAGCAGGTTGGATAGACATCTCTCACGGATGATCTAGATATTTAAGAGCAGGTACTTGGTCCTGCTCTGTGTACAGAGAACTGGATTTGATTAACCTTCCAGATCCCTTTCCGTTCTAGAATTCCATGAGTAGAATTCCATTTGAGTAGAAGTTATAGGAATGGGAATAAGCGGGGACTCTGTCCATGGTGCTGAATTGGGAACCGGCTATTTGCATCTGTATGAGCCAGAATGTGAAAGAGGTTTAGGCACTTCAATAAGTAAATATGCACCTAGTGAGCTCTTCAAAATCACCTATGCACCTAATGCCTAGGGGTTCCAATAGGAGTTGGGTACCAAGTGAAAAAACACCAAGTATCTCTCTTCCTCTTTAGACATCAGAAAACCTTTAAAAATCTGGCCCTGAATTCTTAAGAGCAACATTATCATGCAACCTATTAGTCTTTGTGTACACTGCCAACTGAGTGACAAAGTATTTGTCATTCACCGGTGCTTAATCACCACCCCCTCCAATGAGAAAAGCTAGTGATGCCTTACAATTCGTTTGTTTCAACAGGCATTGCGAATGTAACTCTTGATAGTCTCATTAAACCTATACATGTACAATCTTATTGAGAAACCTGTCCTCAGCCTCAGTGCCTTATTGTGGCACTGTGTTACACAGGCTATGAAATGGGATTTGTTTTCTCAGGAAGTTTTAGACCTACTAAATTAAATTACAAGGATTCGTCCCCATCCCTTAATCTCTATATAATGCTAATCCGTGGTCTGATCTTCCCAACACACTGCAGAGTAATACAGCTACAGCTGGGTGAACGTTTGGGTTGAATTGATATCAGTGAAGAATGCAGCTGTATTGTCAGTGTTCTTGCGCAAATACTATGATGCTCCCACTCAGGGATAAGCCTTCTTGCTCAAGAATACTTGTGCAAGAGGGCCAGTGTTGACAGGGAAGAACTGTTTTGCGCAAAAAAGCCCCGATGGTGAAAATGGTGATCAGGGCTTTCTTGCGCAAAATCGCATCTAGACTAGCCACAGATGCTTTTGCTGCAAAAGCACTTTTTGCGCAAAGGCACCAGTGCCAATCTAGACGCTCTTTTGTGGAAATGCATTTAACGGAAAAACTTTTCCATTAAAAGCATTTCCGCAAAATCATGCCAGTCTAGACGCAGCCGTACGGTGTTGGAAGACAGGGCTTCTTGTGCAAGAACTACACTCTTTTCTTTCAAGTGTAAGCTCTCTTGCACAAGAGGACAGTGTGGATGCTCGGCAAGGGATTCTGGCCAAACAAAGCCCTGTGGCTAAAATGGCCATCAGAGCTTTCTTGAGCAAGAGAGCATCCACACTGCCATGGATGCTCTTGTACAAAAGCACATCTCGCACATGGCAGTGTGGACATTTTCTTGTGCAAGACTTCTTGCACAAGAACCCTTGTGCAAGCTGTTCTTGCACAATAAGCCACCAGTGTAGACATAGAGCGCCATCATGATATTGAAAGCTAGATGGATAAATATAAGGTTTAGGGGCTTTCCATTTGTGACAATAACTCAGGAATGAGATACATAAAAAATTGTAGTTAAGAAGACTGTAGATGAAGTGCAATTATTAACATGCCTATTTGTTTGTTTCCCATTTTAGCATTTCTTATGGCTACATCTCCCATAAAGAGGCAGGTTTTGTGGAAAGGGGAAAAAAGGTGTTTAAAAAGAGTGGCCTATTTTCTAATGAAGTAGGATTGAGAGATATTCAAATAGGGTGGAAGTAATCTCATGCATAAGGCCAATATGGTATATTCAGCAGCTCATAAACTTGTGATGGTGTCTGGAAGACTGCAGATAGAGCAGGTACCCAGGAACACTTCTGCAAGTTCTCGTGGGCTGTATAGGTGGACTCTATTGCAGTCCCAAATAATTTGATGCAGAGTTTGGGAATGTGGACTTGAGGTAATGGTAACTGGCCCAGCTCATAAACTGGCTTTACAGCTATGCATCCTGAGGGAACAGAGTCTCTGTAATTCTCAGGCAATTCTCAGAAAATCCAAATGTCTGGGCTCTGTGTACGATTCATGAATTTCATCTGTAATTATAATAAAGTGGTGCAAACAGAAAGGGAAACAACATGAACTTCCCTAATTTGTTTTATAATGGCCTCAGAAAGCATGTTTACAGCTGCAGAGAAAGGGAAGTAGGGGGACCCCTGCCACTTTCACCTCTCCCCCAGGGGACTTCCATGTTTCCACATGAGCTGTGGGGAGGGGACACGAGGGTTTGGCAGGGAGAGGGAAAGGAGACGGAGTTCGGTGAGTGGAGGGAGGTGGGAGAGGGGAGCACACTGGGTCTGGTCGGGAGGGGGCGATCGGGTTTGGCTGGGAGGGAAGAGAGGGCGCAAGGTGGATTAGGTGGGGGAGAGAAGTGAGGGGAACTGGGTCGGGTCACTGAGGGGTCGGGTTTGCCTGGGAGGGGAGAGAAGGTGAAAACTGGGTTCGGTGAGTGGGCGGAGGGGTCAGGATGTGTGTGGATGGGGATGTGTGTGGAGGGGAGACAGGACATAGGCTGGGTTTGGCCGGGGGGCGTGGTGGGAGTCAAAGAGCCGCAAGGTGAAAGGGGCGCTTTCCTCCCCAGTGCCTGTCCTGCAGCAGCAGGCCAAGTGGGGGTGGGGCGGCCAAATATTTTTTTCTTGGGGCAGCAAAAAAACCCTAGAGCTGGCACTGATTGTATCCCTTTGGTATATATGGTCCTGCCAATTTTCCTCCACAATTTGATCTGAGGAAGTGGGTCTGGCCCGTGAAAGCTCATCACCTAATGAACCATCTTGTTAGTCTTTAAAGTGCTGCATAGTCCTGTCTTTTGTATCAGCAAGACCAGACTAACATGGCTACATCTCTATTACAATTCTGTAATGGAAAGATGCATTAGAGCGGTCACACGGCAGCTGCACACAGCTCCGATGGCGGGAAGGGGGGGCGGGGGAGGTTGCTCCAGCATCTGGAGGAGCGTTTCAGAGATTGGCCTTTACAGACAAGATTTCTCTCTGTTCTGATTGCACCTTATGGTGAGATACTGGCCCATAGAGCAGCAGGGACAGACTGGGAGCCAGGTGAGACAGTTCTGAACGTGGGTACTGAAGATGTTCAACCCTTCAGTTAACACACCAGAGCTGGCTCACTCCAGTTCTACTCAGCCTGGGTTTACTTCGCAGTCACTTGTTATGTCCACACTACAATTGCAAGTGTGTTGTTAGAGGGCTGGTGCCTCCCACACTCTGTACACAGAGACCCGCCGCAGCGAAAGCGGAAGGTGCAGAGAATTCGGTTTTTACTGAGTTAGCTTCCAGCAACCAGGACTCCATTTTCCTTCTTCCTGTTCCCCCTCAATCTAGATAGTAATATATTCAGCTATAATTTAACCAATCATGTTCCTGAAATTAACTCACCAGTCCTAACATATTATAACAGTTATCTAACTAATTATATCCCTGCATCTTAATTGGCTTACATCTAGCAAATTAATTATACAGGAGGCAGAAACAATTAAAGATCCAGTCAGAGGCCATACTAATAAACAATAGAGAAAAGGGGGGGGGTCATAAAAGCAATAAAGGAATGAGGGTTTCACAACTATCTTCGCTGACATGTGGGTTCTTGCCAGGGGAAAAAAGGAGCAACCCAAGTTTTCTTTAAATTTTCTCGGCTCTCCCCTTCTTCTGGAGACTACGGCTCGTGTCACCTTTCCCCAGCCCCAAATTCCTCATTTCCGTGGGGTTGGTGTGGAAAATGGCTAAAGATTTCCTGGTTTCTGGCGGTCCCTGCTGCTTAACAAAGGCCCCGCCCAAGAGCAAGGCCTCAGAGTGTGGCGGGGAGAAGTCCTATGGACAGATAGACGGTGATTTCCCTAACCCTAAAACTATACTAGGGTTCAAGAGAAAACAAGCTAGAGGACAAGTTCATCCATGGCCATGATCCGGGATGGGCGGAGATTGTGTTTTCAGCTTTCGTTAAGCAGAAAGTGGGAATGGGAGACAGAATCACCCTAGTGATTATCTGTTCTGTTCTTTGCCTCTAGGGCACCTGGCAGGACACGGAGCGAGATGGTCCTTTGGTCTCACCCAGTGCGGCCCTTCTCATTCCCTCCAGTCATTTATCTCATTCTGCTACAATCCAGTTTAATATTTGCCCTTCACAGCATCCCATGGCAACGCCTTCCCTTGGTTCACAGAGCCCGGAGTGAGGAAATCCTCACGTTTCCTGTAGAGCTGCTGCCTCTTCATTTCATTGGGAGACCCCTAGTCTTCCGGAAGGAAGGAAGAAAAGAAAAGAAAAGAAAAGAAAAGAAAAGGGCCGGAACACGCAGCGGTCGCTGGTCGCTTGTTCATTTCCCTGCCCTGTGACCCAGCCACAGGGCCGCAGCGGAGCAGAAGCGCTAAGACTCCTGCGCTCACCACCCTTTTTCTAGGGCGCTAACGGGGTGTCGGACTTTATGCAAATCTCCCCGCCAGCCCCCAGGTTAAATCGCAGCTCCTGGGTTCTCCGGGACCCGCCTGCCCAGGGGCTGAAGCGAGTTTCAGTTTTTCATCCTTCTCGTTGCACCGTTTCCCAAGGATGGACACCGCGGTGTCACTGCTGCTGTTAGTCGCTCTCTCTCCCTGTGAGTCGGAAGGGAAAATGCGGGGAATGACCAAAGCCTCAGGGAGCGAGCTGAGGATTTAACTGTAACGGTTCGTGTCTTTGCAGGTGTCCGGTCCCAAATCCAGCTGGTCCAGTCCGGGCCGGGCGCGGTGAAGCCCGGAGAGACCCTCACCCTGACCTGCGCTGTCTCAGGTTACACCATCACCAGCGGTTACAATTGGAACTGGATCCGGCAGCCCCCCGGGACAGGGCTGGAGTGGCTGGGGCGGGGATATTACAGCAGTTCCAGGTGGAACACACAGTACAGCCCGTCCTTCCAGAGCCGGGTCACCATCTCCCTTGATTCTTCCAAAAACCAGTTTTCGCTGCAGCTCCGCTCGCTGACAGCTGCAGACACCGCCACCTATTACTGTGCCAGAGACACAGTGACACAGAGCAACGCGGGGTCCGTACAAAAAGTGGCAGCGAAGCCTGCACAGACATTCAAGCCTCTAACGCTCTATGAGGCTGTCGGGATAAGCAGGAGACCGCCCCCACGCACACTCTTCTCCGCTAGGTGGCGGTAAAGGGACACCTCTGTTTCCACTCGCGAGCCTTTCACACCTCTCCCTCAGAAGCGGGGTGAGACACCGGCCAAAACGAGGTAGAAAGGGGAGGAGGGAAAATTCCCGGCCTCCTAACTCAGCTCATATGGCATCACACTGGTGGAAAGCAAGCAAGAAAGAATCGCTACCCCGTATCTAGTGAGATCTCCTGTAGGGAAAGTGTCGTGTATTTATCAGCAGGTGGCGCTGTTGCTCCAAAGGGACTGACTAGCCCAGAGAAGAACCCCCTGAGAGTACATAGATCGAGGCTCTCCCAAAAGGGCTTTGGGAGCCAGTTCACTGGCTCCCGTAACACCTGATAACAGCCCAGTCTCTCAGTCCCTGTGTGAGGAAACACAGTCACCGCCGGCTTCGTTCCTTCCAGGGGTCCAAAAGTGCCAGGAGGATCCAAGGGCTCAGTACCCGGCGCTGCACAGACACCCAAGCCGGGAAAGTCTGACTCCTGCACCCGGATCCCTGGGGCGAATCAGTCAGATCCTTGACAGGAGCAGCGAGTGTCTCTTGTAAGGAGGGGTATGCAAATAAGGGAGTCAGTGTCCTTTTAAAATCTATCCCTGTCTCTACTCAGGCTGCACCCACAGGGACAATCCACAGCCCCCTAGGTCTGGGCAGTTACCAGCCAGTCCAGCACCAAACCCTAATCCCGTCCCCGGAGAACTTTCCCCTCCAGCGCTAGGGACAATGACTTTTTTGCTCTTAGTAATGTTGGCGGTAGCGGCGTTGGAAGGTATTTTCTTCCTCTGAATAACGGCAGAGGTGGAAGCACATTAAATTCTTCTTGTGCTGATACCAATATTTATAGCCGGTCCGTGTTCCCAGGTGCAACTGATGGAGTCCGGAGGGGATGTGAAGAAGCCCGGAGACTCTCTGCGCCTCTCCTGCAAAGCCTCCGGCTTCACCTTCGCAAACTACGACATAACCTGGGTCCGGCAGGCTCCCAGGAAGGGACTGGACTGGGTCGCCTAGTTAGTGACCCCAGTGGATCAACTATATGTTATTCTCAGGAAGTCCAATGGCGAGTCACCATCTCCAGAGGCAACGCCAGCAGCTTGCTGAGCCTGCAGATGACCAGCCTGAAGGCAGAAGACACGGACCTGTATCACTGCACGAGACACACAGTGAGAGACAGCCCCGCCGGGATAGGACACAAACCCGCGTTGCCTGGCAGAGCCATCGCTGAATCACTGGCTGTTTCCTCTCGCGGAGCTGCAGGGAAGATCCGCTCCAATCTGCCCTGCGGGGGAAGGGATCTTAGAAAAGGGGGGATTTAGTGTTTCTGCTATTAATCTAATTTCCAAGCGGGTCCTTCTTCCCAGGTGCCCAGTGCCAGGTGCAGCTGTTGGAGTCCGGAGAGAATGTGAAGAAGCCCGGAGACTCTCCGGCTTCATCTTCAGCGGTGACTGGATGCGCAGAGTCCGCCAAGTTGCGGGGAAGGGTCTGGAGTGAATCAGGGATATACACCTAAGTTCAGCTTCCATCAGCTATGACGAGGCCTTCAAGGGCCGCTTCTCCATCTCCATGGAGAACTCCAACAACCTGCTGCATTTTCAAATGACCGGCCTGAAGCCCAAGGACACCGCCCACTATTAATGTGCCCCGCTGTGACTATGCGTCGGGGTTCCCCCGACTCCTGCACCCCCGTAGTGGCACGGACAGACTCCACCAGCCAGTAGAATAGAGGGAGTTTATTGCTTCTCCAGGATACAGCACAGCATAGATGTAATCCGGTTACAGAGCCAGGCCTAGGATGCCTCAGCCCCCCTTGAGATGGGGGAGACTGGGCCCCTAAATCCCAGCCCCCTAGTTTAGGCTGCTTCCTCCATGATTCCAGACAGAAACTAAAAATTCTCTTCCAGCCCTGCCCCCCAGCCAGGTGCTGGTCTCTGCCTTCCCCCCTTTGTCTCTCCCTGGGTGTCTTGGTTAATACACATTTGGGAGAGTCAGTGAGAATCTCCCATCACAGCGCAGGGGGCCCCGGGTCACAGAGCAGACAGCCCCCCCACTACGCCACAGCTGTCCCTCCTCCGAGAGCAAACTGAGCAGGTTCACTCCGCTTGTGACCTAGGGAAGTTCGGGTCCCCTGCCTGGGAAAGCTGCCGCGGGGACATTGGCGCTCCCCTTGGCTTGGGCTGGCTGCGGTGATGCTCTGCAGGAGCCGGCTCCCCACTGTCCGGTTGCTGCACAGCTCTGGGGGGACCAGCATGGACCTTTCTTCGGTGGCCGTACCAGCCCTTCCACTGCCCTTGAGCTCTGGCCCGGGTCTCTCTGGCCAGGGCCATGAGTTCAGCGAGCCTTTCCCGGAAAGCCAGGATGTCTGCCACCCCCGACGCTCCATCCAGGGGGGTCTTCCCCTCCCATATCTCTCTCAGCAAGGCCAGGGGCTCCTTTCCCCCTCTGCACCCTGGCTTGGTTCGGGAGAGCCTGGCAGACCCTCGGGGTGCCTCCCCATGTGCAGACAGCAGATGGGTGTGATGACATGTCGGGGTTCCCCGGACTCCTGCACCCCCTTAGTGGCACGAACAGACTCTTCCAGCCAGTAGAATAGAGGGAGTTTATTGCTTCTCCAAGGATGCAGCACAGCACAGATGTAATCCGGTTACAGGGCCAGGCCTAGGATGCCTCAGCCCCCCTTGAGATGGGGGAGACTGGGCCCCTAAATCCCAGGCCCCCTTGCTTAGGCTGCTTTCTCCATGATTCCAGACAGAAATTAAAACTCTCTTCCAGCCCTGCCCCCCAGCCAGGTGCTGGTCTCCACCTTCCTCCCTTTGTCTCTCTCCGTGGGAGGCTGAGCCTGGGTGTCTGGGTTAATACACATTTGGGTGAGTCAGTGAGGATCTCACATCACAGCACAGGAGGACCCTGGATCACAGAGCAGACAGCACCCCCACTACGCCACACCCGCAACATAGTGACACGAAACCTGCAGCTGCTCGTACACAAACCAGAGCTGCAGAACCTCCCACGTCTGCCACATGGGGGCTGCAGAGATACACGCAAAACAGACCTGCCTGTGGCACAGGAAAGCGAAGACCTATCAGGATGGAACTCGCTGATGTCACGGATTAACTCTTACGTCCCCTAGTTCCATTCTGTGCGGGAAGAAAGATGCAGTTTGTGCGGTGCAGGGAAAATCCTGGAAACTGTCTTCAAAAGCCAAATAAACAAACCTCCTGCCCCACGTGCCTCAAACACAAAAGAAACAGTCAAGTTACACGAACCTTAAGGAAAAAGGGAACAAAATAGTTCCCACACTCACCAAAGGGGCAGAGCCACATGAGGGCAACAAAGTGTCGCGTTTGAGCATGAAGCTGGAATCCGGAGTTCAAATCCCCATTTATTCAGTTCACCTTCAAAACGCGGGGTGTCAGGCCAGGGGCTGGAGCCGAGATCCTGGTGCCAGTTTGAGGTTACACCTCTGCTTTGTCCACCCAACTTGACCCACCTCCAGTGAATGCAATGAAAGTGCTCGGAGCCCATTTAAAGTATCACAAACCCTCCTGCCAGCGTGTGGTTATGGGGAAAAGAGCATCAGGCAAACCCCCTCCAGAAACGGAGCTCCTTGTCCTTGGGAATATCAGACAGAGATCTGCAAAGATCTCTCGGGGTTCTGGGTGCCAAGATCCCTTAACAAGGCAATAGGGACACCTAACTGCCTACCCAGCTACCTACCTGTTCCTCCAATTGATAATCAATAGCAAATAAGCAGACGTCAATAATCAATAATGGTTGAGTTTGGGATGCATCAGGTATCAGTGTTTGGGTGTTTGGAAAAGGGAAAAGGGCAGATTAATTGGCGTCCCAGGTCCCAAAATTTGACTTCTTCAGGGCCTACTTTTTTACACGAATAAAAGAAACTAATGAGACAGACAGGAGCAGGGTGAGACAGTTTCATAGAATCATAGAACACTAAAACTGGAAGGGACCTCGAGAGGTCATCGAGTCCAGTCCTCTGCCCTCATGGCAGGACCCAGTACTGTTTAGACCATCCCTGATAGACATTTATCTAACCTGCTCTTAAATATCTCCAGAGATAGAAATTTCACAACCTCCCTAGACAACTTATTCCAGTGTTTAACCACCCTGACAGTTAGGAAGTTTTTCCTAATGTCCAACTTAAACCTCCCTTGCTGCAGTTTAAGCCCATTGCTTCTTGTTCTATCCTCAGAAGCCAAAAAGAACAATTTTTTTCTGTTCTCCTTGTGACACCTTTTTAGATACTCGAAAACCGCTATCATGTCCCCTCTCAGTCTCCTCTTTTCCAAGTGTAATTGACTCTGGGCCTTTGTGTTTTCCTCCTTTGCAGCAATGGAGGGGAGGCAGGGAGAGAGAGAGAGAATGTCTGTCCAGGAAGGGCACAGGGAGGCAGAGGGGCCTTTTGATAGGCTCCTTCTCACTCGTCCCTTAGGCGCTGCCTCGTTATGCAAATCCCTGCGCTGGGCTTTGGGCTAAAGTAGCAGTCCCCGGGAGCACACCACCACCGTGTCCCCAGGCTCCGAGCTGTCTCCTTCTAATGCACCATGAACTCCCTGCTCCTCCCGCTGCTCCTCCTGGCCCTGGCCCCAGGTAAGTCATGGCGGAAGGCGGAGCAGATCTGGCAGGTACTGTGGGGGGAGGAGGGGCAGGTGGGTTGAAGTCTTACCGATCCCAGCTTTTCCCAGGTGCCCAATCCCAACTCCAGCTCCAGGAGTCTGGCCCGGGCGTGGTGAAGCCCGGGGAGACCCTCACACTCACATGCTCTGTCACCGGAGGCACCATCACCAGCAGCTTCTGGTGGGTCTGGGTACACCAGGCTCCGGGCCAGGGGCTGGAGTAGATGGGAGGATGGATCGAAGGCACAGACTACAACCCATTATCTGAGGCACCATGGGGGATTTCAATATCTCCCGTTGAAGCTGTTCCTCAGTGTGGAAGCAGAACTAAGGGAGAGGGGATTTGGGTGGCCATTTCAGGGTTTGTCAGTAGCAGAGCAAGAGTCTGGTTCACTCTGACTCCTGCTAACGTGAGAGCTAGAAGAGACGCTGCGTTCACCTTTCTGCCTCGCTCTCCAAGATAAGAATGGAATGCTGACCTCAGTGAGACCCTTGGAGATAAGACAGTGTCCGATGGGAATTGAGTGGGCAGAGAAGTAATTGTTTAATGTTATATGTAATGGAAAAGTATATATATTGGCTTTTAATTGTTTTGTATTTGAAGATCTGCTTATGCTGTCTTCCCTTGCAATATTGCTCGAATAAACTGCCTCTGGCAACTTGTTGCTTAAACACAACGCGGAGTGAAAGCTCGTTATCTTCCACAATTTGGTGCCTGCCGTGACTTGGATGGCAATGACCGGGTGAGGGCAGTGGCAACTGCTGCAGGCCGTCTCCCCTGCTGACCCCCAAGGTGCCAAACGAGAGGTAAGAGACATTTTGAAATCTCTGAGGGGGTCAGAGGGAGGACTGCCCATGGAGCCGTCTGCCTCGTTGGGCTCATGCCATCCAAACTTCTTGAATCTGCAACAAGGTCAGATGCAAAGCGATTCTAGGGAGGTTGTTTTGTTACCCCCGAGTAGGCCTAAGTTTATGCAGTGCTGGGGAACTGCTGTGGTATTTGTGGTGCCGCCCCAGGTACGGGAAGAAAATTGTATTGCGTCCGGACATAAGGCACTTAGGTTTATGCAGTGCTGGGAACTGCTGTGGTTCTGGGGGGAAACGTGTTGTTTGCCGCCCCAAATATGGACGAGGTCCATAAAGAGAGATGCATCTAAAAGTGGGAAAATTTCTGTGTGAAAAGCATGTTGAGTGTGAATGTAATTAGTGGAGTATGAATGCCGCTGCCCAGGTCTCTGAGAAGTAAGCTGATTCCAGCCGCCCCAGGGCTCTCCCATGAGGGAGTTCTGAAAGCAAGGAGGGTCAGCTGAACCTCGAAACCAAGTGGATATGTGAGAGAGTGACGACTCTCCTTATTTCATGAGCTGCTGCTAAGGTCTGTTTCTTAAGTACTAGGATGGGGGGAGGTCAGTCTAAGCACGGTCCCTCACCACCAAAAGGCACCCCTGCACACTACATGTACATGCATTACAATCCAAACACCTGCAGGTACGTGAATGATTGGAATCTTTTTACACGTGGTAATCCACCTAAGCAATTTCCACAGGAAGGTACTTTTGATTTAGATAAGATCCTATACCTCAGAGAAACCCTTAATTCACCAAAAATCCCAGATATGCAATGGGGACCATTTGTCTATTGGTGGGAGGAAGCCACAAAGAGACTCCATGAGTCCCGAATGTGGAGTCTAAGGGACTCTCAGGAAAAACTAAAAACACAAGTGCAGGATTTGAAATTAAAATGCAAGGCACCTGGATGTCTTCCCATCCAATCCACCTCCCTAGCTCCCTCAGCTCCTTTGTATCCCCAATTAATTAAGGCTGAGAGCGAGGGAGAGACAGCTGAAGATGTTGTGGATTTCTTTAGCAATGCACCAAGGCAGCCGCCGCTGCTACCTCATCGCCTTTATCCCCCTCCATCTTTCTCTCCCCTTTGGCAGGCTGTGTCTCCTGAGCAGCTGGCTGTAGCATCAGACTCATTGGCACAGGCTTCACCCCCACAGATTAATCCTTCTGGGAGGAGTTCTTCTTCACCAGCACTGCCTAGTAGTCAGCAAACCGGGGGGGGTTGATTCTCACCAGTCCCCCGGTTCGTTAAATTCTACCGGGTCCTACACCCCAATTGCAGCACGCACTAGATGTCAAATAGCCCCAACATTCCAGGGTAACCCTACAGTACTGGCTCCCTTACGACAACTACCTGGTGCTGGAGATGCCTTAGTGACAGTACATGCCCCTTGGACACCAGGAGACCTTAAAAATTTAGCTATGGGATTTCCAAAGCTCAGGGAGGAGCCTGGAAAATTTAAAGAGGAACTCGAGATAGTATTTCAGTGTTATGATCCTACATGGGCTGACGTTAACCAGCTCTTACGAGTAATAATGCCATCTGAAGCCCCAAAGCAGTTCACCGCTCAGGCTAACTGGCCAAATGCCGACCCCGGAAATGGGCAACCCCTGACTGACGCTAAGGGCTGTCTGTTGGACGCCATCTCAGAGGTATGCCCGAAGAAAACTGATTGCACAAAAATTAGCAGCTGTAAGCAGGACAAAGGCGAACTCCCTGCCGATTATTTAGATAGGATAACAAGGGTATTTGAGCGACATTCCGGGATTGCCCAACCAGCTGATAATGCCAGAGAGGCAGTAGGGGCTGCTTTTGTGCAAGGACTTTTGCCAAAGATTCAACAACAGCTAAAGACAATTTGCATCGGCTGGCAAGCCAAGCCCCTTTCTGAATTGGTAGTAGTTGCAAACCATTGTGCAGCTTGCTTAGAGCAGAAGAAAGAGAATGCTGAATTAAAGCTTATGGCTTTACAGTTACAGACTTATGGAGCCAAGGGGGCAGTGGGGGGGGAAGAGCACGGGGTGGAGCACGGAGGAGAGGAAGAGTTTCCTCATGCCCTCCCCCGTTGAGGAGTACGGCATGTCATTACTGTGGTCAGGAGGGTGTGGCAGCGCATCGGGGTCCCCCGACTCCTGCCCCCCCATAATGGCATGGACAGACTCCACCAGCAAGTAGAATAGAGGGAGTTTATCGCTTCTCCAGGATACAGCACAGCACAGATGTCATCTGGTTACAGGAACCGGGCCTAGGATGCCTCAGCCCCCCTTGAGATGGGGGAGACTGGGCCCCTAAATTCCAGCCCCTTTCCCTAGGCTGTCTCCTCCATGATCCCAGACAGAAACTTAACTCTTCCTTCCAGCCCTGCCCCCAGCCAGGGCTCCACTCCCCTTCTTCCCATTGTTCCCCTCCATGGGGGATAACTCGTTGGACAGGTTTAGAGCCCCCTTTGCATAATGACTCATCCCCTGCCCTGCTGGGCCATGCTACAGACAGCAGCCAGCGGAGGTCACCCACAGCCCACTGCCCAGCATAGCAACCAGCAAGGTACCCCCACTACGTCACAGAGGGTCATTGGAGAAATGAGTGCCCAAACTGACCATCTCCACACCCCTCATTGCCTCTTCCCCCTCCATCTTTCCCAAACCCTGTTGCACCTGCCTTTTCTCCACAAGTTAATTCTTACTAGGACAGCCTGAGGGAATGTAACTGCATCATGAATCCTTTACTCCCCATTTCTCAAGCAGGGCCATATGTTAATTGTGAAATAGCAGGCCAGCCTGTAGCTTGTCTTGCAGATACTGGTGCCAGCAGATCAGCTTTAAGGTCTGCAGATTTCCCCTTTGTTCCCTTGTCATGCTCATCTGTTACTGCTGTTGGTATTTCGAACCAACCCGTTCCTCATCCTGTCACAAAATCCCTTTCTGTTTCCTTGGGACCCATTTCAGATCAGCATGCCTTTTTACTTAGTCCATCCTCCCCTGTGAATATACTGGGACGAGATCTCTTGTGCAAATTGGGCTGCACTATTTACTGTACACCAGATGGAGTGTTCTTAAATGTCCCTGATGAGAATACCAATCAAGTGCTGGCTACCCTGCAAACAGAGGAACCAGCCCAGCAAAGTTTGCCTCTCAGTAATGATCTTGTTGATTTACTGTCACAAGTTCCCTCTTGCTTGTGGTCCCAACATGCAAATGAGGTGGGGCAGATTTGGACAGCTGAAACAGTCAAAATTCTTGTTGATCATTCTAAGCCTCTTCCCAGGGTGCCACAGTATCTGCTGCACCCTGAAGTGGAAGAAGGGATTGCTCCAGTAATAGATTCTTTGATAGAACAGGGTATAATTGTTCCTGTTTCTAGCCTTTGTAATACTCCTATCTTTCCCGTGAAAAAACCAGGAAAGAATACCTATCGTTTTGTGCAGGATCTCCGTGCAGTTAATGCTTTTGTCCTGCCATCTTTTCCAGTGGCTCCAAACCCAGCTACCATTCTTTCTTGTATACCCTCTGCAGCCACTTGTTTTACTGTTCTGGACCTTTGTTCAGCCTTCTTTTCTATTCCCATTGATCAAGATAGCCAATATTTGTTTGCTTTCACCTATAGGGAACGTCAATACACTTGGACCCGGTTGCCTCAAGGGTATACTGAATCCCCATCTCTATTTTCTCAAATCTTAAAGAAAGACCTCGATGATGTAGTCTTTCCAGAAAAGTCTGTACTTATACAATGTGTGGATGATCTTTTGTTAGCATCCCCTTCTTTTGAATCCTGTAAAATTGATACTTTGGTTCTTTTGAAAGCTCTTGCTACAAACAGCCATAAGGCCTCCCGAGAAAAGCTTCAGTTGTGCCAGCCTAGGGTTCATTATCTTGGTCGTGATTGTGACGTAGTGGGGGGTACTTTGCTGGTTGCTATGCTGGGCAGTGGGTTGTGAATGACCTCCACTGGCTGCTGTCTGCAGCGCCGCCCAGCAGGGCAGGGGGATGAGTCATTATGTAAGGGGGCTTCGAAACTCGTCAGACAGGTATCTCCCATGGAGCGGAACAATGGGAAGGAGGGGAGTGGAGCCCTGGCTGGGGGCACGGCTGGAAGGTAGTGAGTTAGTTTCTGTCTGGGATCATGGAGGAGAGAGCCTAGGGAAAGGGGCTGGAATTTAGGGGCCCAGTCTCCCCCATCTCAAGGGTGGCTGAGGCATCCTAAGCCCGGTTCCTGTAACCAGATTACATCTGTGCTGTGCTGTGTCCTGGAGAAGCAATAAACTCCCTCTATTCTACTGGCTGGTGGAGTCTGTCCGTGCCATTACGGGGGTGCAGGAGTCGGAGGACCCCGACGCGCCGTCACACTGTTAAATTGATACTTTGGTTCTTTTGAAAGCTCTTGCTACAAAAGGCCATAAGGCCTCCCGAGAAAAGCTTCAGTTGTGCCAGCCTAGGGTTCATTATCTTGGTCATGATATTTCATTTGGTACTCGACATTTATCAGATGCTCACTGTGACGTAGTGTGGGTACCTTGCTGGCTGCTATGCTGGGCAGTGGGTTGTCAGTGACCTCCACTGGCTGCTGTCTGCAGCACGGCCCAGCAGGGCAGGGGATGAGTCATTATGCAAGGGGGCTTCGAAACTCGTCAGACAGGTATCTCCCATGGAGTGGAACAATGGGAAGGAGGGGGGTGGAGCCCTGGCTGGGGGGCAGGGCTGGAAGTGAGTTAGTTAGTTTCTGTCTGGGATCATGGAGGAGACAGCCTAGGGAAAGGGGCTGGAATTTAGGGGCCCAGTCTCCCCCCATCTCAAGGGGGGCTGAGGCATCCTAGGCCCGGTTCCTGGAACCAGATGACATCTGTGCTGTGCTGTATCCTGGAGAAGCAATAAACTCCCTCTATTCTACTGGCTGGTGGTGTCTGTCTCTGCCATTACGGGGGTGCAGGAGTCGGGGGACCCCAACACGCTGTCACACTCACATTACAGCCATTTTAAAAATGCCTAAACCTGTCACTATCTCTCAAATGAGAACCTTTCTGGGCATGACTGGGTACTGCAGGCAATGGATTTTGAGTTATGCAGCAATAATTAAGCCATTACAACAGCTAATTAAAACAGGTACTCCAGAACCCCTCCCATGGTCCCAAGAGGCTGAACAAGCCTTTGTGGCTATTAAACAAGTCCTTTCTAGTGCCCCTGCTTTGGGCCTCCCTGACTACGCTAAGCCATTTATTCTTTTCTGTCATGAATGTGATGGATTCGCTTTGGCTGTGTTGACACAGAAACACGGCGATAAACACCGTCCACTTGCCTATTACAGCTCTGCTCTGGATGCTGTAGCCGCTGGTTTTCCCCCCTGTCTCTGGGCTGTGGTCACAGCTGCATTGGCAGTGCAACTATCTGAAACTATAGTTTTAAGTTCACCCTTAATGCTTGCTGTGCCTCATGCAATAGAAGCACTCTTGTTAAGAACCAAGACACAACATCTGTCCACTTCTCATCTCCTTAAGTATGAACTCATTTTGTTAACCTCGTCTCATATTACCCTGACTCACTGTCCCGTCCTAAATCCAGCTTCCCTTTTGCCCAGGCCGACAGACGGATCACCTCATGACTGTGTGTCTGTGACTTCTGTCCTTACCCGTTCAAGGGATGACCTTACCGACATGCCCCTGCAGAATCCTGATCTCATTTATTCTGTAGATGGCTCTTGTTTGCGAGATTCTAAGGGGAAATTAACTGCTGGGTATGCTGTATGCTCTTTATATGCTGTAGTTGAAAGTGCTTCTCTGACTTCTGTCCTGTCAGCTCAGATTGCAGAGCTCATTGCTTTGACTAGAGCATGTATTTTGGCTCAACATAAAACTGTCACTGTTCACACTGATTCTCGATATGCTTTTGGAGTGGTACATGATTATGGTTTGCTGTGGAAACACAGGGGCTTTCTTACATCCTCTGGTTCCCCTATAAAGAATGGTCAATATGTGTCTGCTCTCTTGGATGCCCTTCTGTTACGCAAAGCTATTGCTGTTGTAAAGTATACTGCACATCAAACCCTTCATGATGAAGTTGCGAGTGGGAATGCTTTGGCTGATAAGGCGGCCAAGCACGCGGCCCTTTTTGCCCCCCCTCGGGCTGAATATACTTTTGCCTTAATTGAACAACCTCCTATAGCTTCCCTGGACGATCTCACTAGAATCCAGGAGATGGCACCAGAAGCTGAGAAACATTCTTGGAGTGTTGCTGGGTGCATATTACACCCTGATCACCTTTGGCGCTCCCCGGACGGCCGCCTGGTTGCGCCTAGGGTGCTCTTGCCCTATTTTGCTCGCGTGCACCACGGAGTGGCACACGTGAGCAAAGGGGGGATTATTAATGCTGTTAATCGAGACTGGTTTACACCAGATTTTTCTCCTGTGGCCCAGCACTACTGCCAACAGTGTACGATTTGTCAACAGCACAATGTTGGTAAGGCTGTTAAGGTAAAACAGGCAGCACATCCCCCTTCTTGGGGACCCTTTACAAATATTCAAATCCATTTTATTCAATTGTATAAATGCTGTAATTATGAATATGTACTAGTATTAGTTGATGTTTTTTCAAGCTGGATTGAAGCCTTCCCCTGTAGGAAGGCAGATGCCAAGACTGTGGTAAAACTTTTACTTAAGGATTTTATACCAAGATTTGGTATACCTGTTAGTATTAACAGTGATTGTGGTACTCATTTTACTGGACAGATTGTAAAAGAATTGTGTACAGCTTTACAGATCCAGCACAACCTCCACTGCCCCCATCACCCGCAGTCTGCTGGGACAGTGGAACGCCAGAATGGGATTTTGAAAAACAAACTGGCCAAGATTTGTGCAGAAATGAACTTGAAGTGGCCAGATGCCCTTCCATTGGCATTAATGAGCATGAGGGCCAGCCCGAATCGAAAAACTGGACTCAGCCCATATGAAATCCTGACAGGGTGCCCGATGTGATTACCAGCAGCGCCCCCTCTGACCCTTGCTCAGATGGACATTCATTTAATGGATGATATCATGCTTAATTATTGCCAGACATTAATGAAGTGTGTTAGGTCCTTTTATTCACAGGTAAAAGAAACGTTACCCAAAGACCCTGAGCAACCGTGCCATCTGTTGGAAGCCAGCGACTGGGTCTACATAAAGGTCCATCAGCAAAAGACTGCTCTAGCCCCATGCTGGAAAGGGCCTTACCAGGTCCTGCTAACCACCAACACCGCTGTGAAGTGCCAAGGACTGCCTACCTGGACCCATGCTTCTCATTGTAAAAGGACCCCTCCACCTCGAGATGACTCGACTTCAACTACTGATGGGTTTGTCCCTCTTTCTGGTCCTGTTCTTTCTCCTGCTGAATAGCAGAAGACAAGGGCAAGGTGAAGTGCTAGTAACCTCTCCCTTGCCCACTAACAGAACTACTATACCTCTGGTATATGCCAGAAGGACCAAAATGTTACAGGGTGATGTGCTAGCAACCTCTCCCCTGCATGATACTGAATTACTACTATTTCAAGAAAGAAGAAGAAAAATTAGCTCCCCTGACACTGCCGCAGTCCAGAACTTTTAACAACAAAGGACATTAAGAACTGGCCCTGGTGGAAAAGGTGGAGCATTATACACTGGCAAGGAGGGACTTGTGGGACCCGCAGTTGGGAGTGTGGTGTTGAGTGGTTTGGTGGGTTTCTTCCAGGAGCTGCGATCTGTGCTTATGGGCAAATACCAGCAGAATGCACTTCTCTCCCCAACTGGCTCTCAGATGATGAATACCAAAAACATCTTGATGCCACCGTCCTTACTACCTCCTCCACCTCCACTGCCATTCCGGTAACGTACCCAAATACAGATGACACTATGTATTCTGATGAAATCCAATGGCCAAGGCCTTCACATGTTAGTGACTTAGCTAAGTATTGTCTGGAGAATTTATTTTTCAAGGTTCTAAATTTTTCATTTGAGCGAACAATTGAATGGAAGTCAGATGGATCAGTAGAGATAGGGGTATATGATATTACTGTACATGAACATGAGCCACAAAATTCTAGCATTGAGGTTAGGGGATTTTCTGATGGGGTTGACATGATGGCCATCCCCGGAGTTTGTAGTCTGTTGAAAGGAAGGGGGCCCTATTGTTATTTGGTTACCCAACTAGCAAATGGCCAAATTCAGACTCAGAGAATGTGTTCGCTTAATGGAAATTTTACCTGTACTAAGATAATTCCCCTAACTAATAATCTTACCTGCGCTATATTGCAATATACTCCTTCCTATGCTATTGATATTAGTATTGCTCAAAATTATATTAGAGTTTTTAATCAACAGATGTGGTATGATACTGTGTCTAAAAGAGATGATGTGATAGGATATCGATGGACCATAGTTAATGCCACACTAGGGACTGTAAAATTTACACTGCCTTTGCCCAGATTTCAGGTTACCTCTTTGTATCCAAACTGTTCTAAGGGGGCTGCCATTCAGTTAGCACAACAGAGGGCACGGGTTTCCACCAGGAGGAAAAGGGACTTGGGAGACCACCTGTGGGATGGTGCCAATAGTGCAGCAACAGTGTGGAACATATACAGGGGCCAACAACATGAGGAAAGGCTGGGACAGATAGAGGAAGCCACTGGGCTTATTACTGGAGCACAGCTAACCCACGTTCAGGCTGGAATTGGTGAATTGCATGTTATCTCCGCCCTCAGCTCAGTGGCCCAGGACTTGCTGACAAAGATGATACTGGATATCACTGAGGCGGAGAAGGTCTTGCAGTGGGATCTGGCTTGTTCGGAGGTTCAGGATTTCCTGAATGACCAGCTGATGGCCATCCGGAGTGATCCTGAGCATCAGACCTGGCCCGCTGCCCTTGCAAATGCCTCGGGGATACCGTCAGAACTGTGGCCATGGAGACATACTTGGAGATTTTCAGGGTGGCGATGCAGGCACTCACAGTGCTCCTTCCAAGCACACGGGCCGGTCGGAGGGGGGTGGGCCCCCACATGCCGAATCTTGCCGGGTCCGTTGGGAGGATGCATGTGGGACTGGGCGATTCACCGAGACATCTGGGAAATTAAACCACCTGGTGCGCCCAGCCGTTTCATATTCAGTGCTCCTGGAATGACACCTGATATTTGGATAGGGGTAGGAAATCAGTGGATGCTTTGGCCTTTAGAACCCCCACAGCTTCAGTGCATATGAAAGCTGAGACCAGGGGAAGTTGTAACTGTGCACAACAGCATTTGTTGGGAAGGTAGGGGACAAGGATACACCCTAACAGGACATTTGCTCTTTCAAGCCAATAATAGCTGTGTACATGTTAACGCCACCACCTTACAAGACATGCACTTTCATCTCACCACTGTTACGGGAAATCACGTCATTTATTGGCCCGCAGACAAGGTCCTACAAACAACCCTTAGATTCCAAATACCCCTTGATTGGACTACCCTAGTACCTGACCGATTCCAGAATTTACTTTCAATTATACCAGAGGTCCAGAAAATCTCTGAATTACAAGGTCAAATTCATGTTCTCCAAAATACCTATCAAACTGAGGCACATGCTTTCCATACAGTCTATAGAACATCCCTCCTGTGTACTAATTATGATATATCGTGTTATGTAACTAAGGCTATGCAGCAACCCCATTATAGAATTATTGAGGGGATATTAATGATTGTATTGCTTTTGCTTATTGTAGGATTATTTTATTGTTGTTATAGAGGATGTACTAATGGAAATAGTTTTCATGTTCATACTAATCATGTATTACCATTACAACCAATCCATACCTGTGAGGTCAATCCTCTCGATGTTAAAACAGAAATACAATGTTTAATGAATATAGAGATTTGAAGAAGTAGTTGTGCCTAGAGCACAAAAGGGGGGAGTATGGAAGCAGGACTAAGGGAGAGGGGATTTGGGTGGCCATTTCAGAGTTTGTCAATAGCAGAGCAAGAGTCTCGTTCACTCTGACTCCTGCTAACGCGAGAGCTAGAAGAGACGCTGAGTTCGCCTTTCTGCCTCGCTCTCCAAGATAAGAATGGAATACTGACCTCAGTGAGAACCTTGGAGATAAGACAGTGTCCTATGGGAATTGAGTGGGCAGGGAAGTAATTGTTTAATATTATATGTAACGGAAAGGTATATATATTGGCTTTTAATTGTTTTGTATTTGAAGATCCACTTATGCTGTCTTCCCTTGCAATATTGCTCGAATAAACTGCCTCTGGCAACTTGTTGCTTAAACACAACGCAGAGTGAAGGCTCGTTATCTTCCACATCTGCCATCTGTCACTACTGAGAACAGCCTTTCTCCATCCTCTTTGGAACCTCCCTTCAGGAAGTTGAAGGCTGCTATCATATCCCCCCTGACTCTTCACTTCTGCAGACTAAACAGCTCTCAGCCTCTCCTCATAGGACATATGCTCCAGCCACCTAATCATTTTCGTTGCCCTCCGCTGGACCCTCTCCAATGCCTCCACATCCTTTTTGTAGTGTGGGGTCCAGAGCTGGATACAATACTCCAGATGTGGCCTCACCAGAGTCGAATAAAGGGGAATAATCACATCTCTGGATCTGCTTGCAATGTTCCTCTTAATGCAACCTAATATGCCATTAGCCTTCTTGGCTACAAGGGCACACTGTTGACTCATATCCAGCTTCTCATCCACTTCTCATCCCCAGGTCCTTTTCTGCAGAATTACTACTTAGGTGGTTGGTCCCCAGCCTGTAACAATGCTTGGGATTCTTCCGTCCCAAGTGCAGGACTCTGCACTTGTCCTTGTTGAACCTTATCAGATTTCTTGTGGCCCAATCCTCCAATTTGTCTAAGTCACTCTGGACCCTATCTCTGCCCTCAAGCACATCTACCTCTCCCCCTAGCTTAGTGCCATCTGCAAGCTTGCTGAGGGTGCAATCCATCCCCTCATCCAGGTCATTAATAAAGATATTGAACAAAGCCAGTCCTAGAACCAAACCTTGGGGCACTCCGCTAGAAACCGACCGCCATCCTGACATCGAACCGTTGATCACTACCCACTTGGTCCAGTCTTCTAGCTATCTTTCTATCCATCTTACCATCCCTTTATCCAATCCACATTCCCTTAACTTGCTGGCAAGGATATTGTGGGAGACCATACCAAAAGCCTTGCTAAAGTCAAGGTATATCACATCCTCTATCTTATAGAGGCATCAATGGGAGGGAAATCGACTAATTGACTACTCAAAGTACTAGTCAGCTAGTCTTTTACATCCTTACTACACTCCCTGGCCCAGCCTGGAGCTAGAAGAGGGGACCCAGACCAATGATTGAGGGGCCATCCCAGGGCCAGGACAGAGTTGGGGTAGAGGCCCAGAATTGGAGGGACTGGGGTTGGAGTCAGCAGAGGGTTCGGGAGGATGAGGGGGGCCACACATTTCTTTCTCACAGGAACTCCCCTGGCCCAGTCTGGGGGCAGAGGACAAAGGAGAGGTCTGTGTAGGCCTCCCTTGCTGGTGCTCCCCGGGCTTGACCCAGGAGTGGGGGGAAAGAGGGCCCACACACACCTCCCCCACCAGTGCTCCCAGGCCCAGATGGGGGGGCTGGGGACACAAGCTGACTTGCTGTGCCTACACTTGGCAACCCAGAGCTACTGGTGGGCAGCCCATGGGTCCTGCAGGCCATGGCTGTGATGCTTGGTCTGGTGGTGCTCCAGGGGCAGCGGCTCAGCTGTGGGACTGGTGGTCTTTCTCTCCCCATCCAGCTCTGGGACTAAGGGCTGAGGGTGGAGTTTGGGGCAGAGGGGCCACTTACCTGGGCTAGTGGCAGGAAAACTGGAGCGCCCCGCCCCCAGCTGGCCTCTCTCTGACACTGCAGGATTTGTGCCCTGCACTCACTGCTCCCAGTGGTGACTGTGAGTGTCGCATCCCTTCTCTCTCTCCACCCTCCCTTTCCATGCTTTGGAAAACAAATTGAAATCCAGGCAGGTCCCATTTTCCTGGCATAACCAAACCCTGACATTAGAAGGAGAGGAAGCTCAGCGCAGCCCCCTTCAGCCCAGGACTCCTGAGCTCAAGCGATCTGCTGGCCTCAGCTTCCCCGGGTGCTGGGATCACAAGGACCCACCACGGGGCCCGGCTGGGTTTCCCTTCTCCCGCTTGCACCTTCACACTCCGGTGCCACAGGCTGGGCTTGCGCTGGCTGCAACTGGCCCCAGGAATCCAGCTCATTCTCCACAATGTTATTTGCATTATGGCGCGTCACAGTGAGGTGACAACACCGGACTCGGGTCCTTGGGCCCAGCCCCAGTCCTGAGAATGGGGCGCGGGGCTGCGTGAAAAGACATCCGGTCTGGCTCGGGTGCTGCTAGTCACGGGTGTGCCCCGCTCTCCGGAGTTTCCACCTGCTCCATTGCTGACCTGGCTCCCCTCGCCCTTGGCCCCCCGGGGACCCTCAATCTACCGCAAATCACCGCATCGACGCGCCTTTCAGCCCAGACAACAGCTCAGCCCGACAGGGGGCAGCCTCTGGACTGTGAGACATGACCCACCTCAGCCTCCTGCGGTGCACAGGAGGGTCTGGGCCACCTTGCGTGGGCAGGGGCCTCCCAGCTCCCCCTATAAGCTCCGCTTGTCCGTTCTAAGCTTTGGCCACACGGTGTAAGACCGGACCGTGAGATCCCTGGGGCTGAGCCCCGTGCACCGCGAGACACAGACTCGCACCCAGGCTCATGTGGAGCTCGGAGGCCTTAGACAGAGCGAAGCGTTTCAGCCCACGGGAGGCTACTCGGATCCCGGGGGCAGGGAATAAGGTGCCACCAGGGCAATGGCGGGGAGCGGGGTCGGTGACACGTGTCCAGAGGATCCCACCTGGTGATCCACTCCTGTGCCACAGAGCCGGGTGTCCCTGTTCCGCCTGCCCTTAGTGCAGGGCCGGAAACCAAGACCCCAGTCCCACTCCACTCATGCCTCTATCAAAAAAAGGGGGGGAGCAAAAAATTTTTTGCTTGGGGTGGCAAAAAACCTAGAGCCGGCCCTGGTGTTTGTACAACCTTTTATGTCGGATTCTGTTGCTCAGTTGGGTGTCCCACTCTCCCAAGGGAGGCCTGGATTCAAACCCCATTCCTGCCACAGCTTTGGTTTCCTGTGTGGAGAAGTGATCTCAGTTGATGTCTCCCCTGTATTGTAAGATTGCTTAGGAATTATCTGAAAGTAGGTGTGGAAGTCGAGAGGGAAATTGGGAATATCTGTGCTTTGAACCATAAGTAGAAGAACTGAACCCTAGAAATCGAGCAGGGCACGATGACTTAGCTGTCTAAAAAGTTGCCTTTTAAACAGACGATCGTGGATTCAACTCTCCGTGGTGTCTATTTTGGGTGTGGCCTTTCCCACGGGGGTCTAGTCCTAGGTGGTTCTGACCCAGTCAGGTCCGGAAATGAAGCCTGGAGACTCCATTCGGCTGACATGCACCGTAAGCAGGCATATCCAAGGCAAGGGCAGAGGAACTCAGCACTTTGCCCTCCATCCCTAGCCCCAGGGAACAAGGAACAATCCACCCAGCGCCCCGAACCGGCAGCTCTAGTCCTTTTCCCCCAGTCAGCCCGGTTAATCCGCCTGCTGCTAGCCTCCCTCCCGCTATGCAGCCCAGTCAGTATGAGCGGTCAGAAATGGGCAAGCGGCATCGGCCTCTCACCGCATAGAACTCACTGAGCGCAGCGGGAAGGGATCTGGGGGGAGAGTTACAGAAACGGTGCAAACTGGGGCTCGCGTGTCCTAAGGGGCCTAACGGAGCAAAAATCGAAATGAGCGTCTGTGTGATACGGGAACGGATTCGCATCAAACCGCCTTTAGCCCCCAGCCTGGAGCTACAATTCCCACCGAATCTGAACAGAGAGCAGAAATGTTCGCACCCCCGGGCTCACCCCTTCCCCTGGCGCCACGCGAGCCAAAGCCCGCTAAATCCAATGAAATTATGTCCCTTCCCCACAGGCGATTCCCAGGCAACCCCTAGACACGAATGGCGAGTTAAGTGACGTCATTTCTCCGTATCTCCCCATCGGGACCCCCGCGCTGTGCCAGGCGCTGCACAAACACACAGGGAGGGGAAAGAGACTCCTTCTGCCGGAGACTCCATGGCAGTGACTCGGCTCGTTGAGGGAAGGCGTTTGTGCCTCTGATAAGGAGGGGAATATGCAAATGGCGGTGACCGGTGACTGCTTAAATCGGTGTCTCTATCTCCCTAGGCTGCACCCGGAGAGACACCGCGCAGCTCCCGGTGTCTGTGCAATTACCAGCCAGCTCTGCCGCCCATCGACAGGGGAAATGAAATTTTGGGTCTATTTAGTTTTCGTGGTGGCAGCTTTGCCAGGTATTTTCTAGCTAACCACGCTGAAGAGGCGGACGGATATTTCGTATTTGACATTTTGATACTAACGTTTGTGTCGCGTCTTTGTTCCCAGGTGCCCGGTCCCAGATCAACTTGGTGGAGTCCGGAGGGGATGTGAAGAAGCCCGGAGACTCTCTGCGCCTCTCCTGCAAAGCCTCCGGCTTCACCTTCAGCAGCTACGGGATGAGCTGGGTCCGGCAGGCTCCGGGGAAGGGGCTGGAGTGGGTCGCTTATATTAGCAGCGGGGGTACTACATACTACTTTGATGCCGTGAAAGGCCGATTCACCATCTCCAGGGAGAACTCCAACAACCTGCTACACTTGCAAATGACCGGCCTGAAGCCCGAGGACACCGCCCGCTATCACTGTGCGAGAGACTCACAGTGACACAAAACCTATTGACGCTCTTGCAAAAACCCAGGCTGCAGAACCCGTGGCCGCCACGCGGGGGCAGCAGAGACACGAACAACCGGGCGCTGGGCACAACGGAGAAGGCGCCTCCAGACGAATAAAACATAAACCTGCCGCGGGGCTTTAACCCTTTCACTGCCCAGCCACGTCCCCTGCTTGCAGCCAAAGACCCTCTGGGCCCGTGTAGCAGACACACCCCGGAGCAGGAAAGGAGACGGGAGAAGACACAAAGGAGGCGGTGGTGACCCTGGCTGTGTCTGGGGACGGAGGGGGATGGGCAGGTCTCGGACACACTGGGCAGGAGACAGACAGACTGGGCTGTGCCATGTGTCACTCGGGGCACCCTGTTTAAATAGCAGCTCGCGGGGACCCAGCGAGCAGACCCACTAGCAGCTGAGCTATTCACTCCTGTTCCGGGTCTGGGTGCCGATGAGGAATCCCTCCTCCTCCCCCTCCCCTCGGCCCGCCGCTGCCTCCAGCCAGTGAGTATTTGAGGGACAGGAGCTAAGGGCTCTAGCCTTGGGCTCACACACTTGGATTCGCTTCCCTGATCCGTCGCGGCCTCCCTGTGTGACCGCTGACATGTCCCGCAGAACCAGATCTTTAGTGGTGTCCGCTGACGCAGAGAGGGGCCGGCGGGATTTCCAGAAGTGTCCAGGCTTCTGACGCCCAGTGATTTACCTGGGAGCTGCATGTCGCTTTGGTGACCCTCACGCAGCATCTGTCTGTGTCTTCAGGGGCCTGCAAACCGCTGACAACCGGGCCCTGGCGGATTTCACAAATGGAAGGAGCAGACGGTTAATTTCCATGGACCTGCAGTGAGTGTTAGCGGCCTCCATAGCTCAGGCTCTTTGGCACAGCCGGTTAGATACTGCTCTGTGTACTGAGGCACCTGTGTAAATCTGTCCCGTGGGGAACCTGGTGTGAAGTGGGGCTAAGAACCCCCTTCCTCCCTCACAAGAGCGCTGTGAGAGCAAGCACACTACAGAGATTACCACAATGGGGCAATAGAATCACTCAGACAGCTGTTGTGGGATGGAATTCACATCTCCATCAATATCTTTGAAAAAAATCACCCCCCTCAGCTGTGTTTTTCCAAGTTCAGCTGGTCCAGTCCGGGCTAGGGAGGGCGGGAGGAAGGGAGGAGGGGCCCTGTAGGCCCTTCTCACAGACCTGTGCTGTGTCTTCTTACTCCCTCTCCAGGGTCCACACTGGGCACTGGCTCCCCAGGCACAGCTGGGGAGGGCACTGTGCATAGACTCTGGCACAGGGGCTGGATATTCCCATCTTCCCAGTGTCAAGTGGACACCAGTACTGAGGTCTCCCTCTGCCAGCTCCTAAATCCTCCTCGGGAACCCGCATGAGCACCGAGAGTCTGACATCTCTTACAGTCCCACAGGGAACCGGCATGAAAATCCCTGCTCGGGCTCCTGGTTAAATACCAGCCCCTGGTTCTAGGTGCTTCATTCCCTGCCCAGAGACAGACCTGTCCGGCCCTGCCCTCTGGGGAGTTTCCCTCAGTGCCTGCGAAAGAGAATGGAACCTCTGCTGCTTTTCCTTGCCCTGCTCACCGCCCCCAGCTGAGAGTGTCCGTGGGGCAGAGGGGAACTAAGAACAGAGCCCTGGATTGGTTCGTGGGTTAATATTGTCTTGGCTTGTTTTCTCCTTTCCCAGGTGTCCTTTCTGAGGTGCAACTGATCCAATCCGGCCCGGGGGCGGTGAAGCCCAGAGAGACCCTCACCCTGAGTTGCGCCGTCTTTGGGGATACTGGGGATAGTGGCGCTGCCTGGAACTGGATCAGGCACCCTGCAGGGAAGGGGCTGGAGTGGACGGGGCAGATGTGCTATGAAAGCTGCAACGAGGACTGGGAAAGAGAGTTCGCCCCCTCCCTCCAAGGGCCGAGTCACCGTCTCTGCAGACGTCACCAGGAACCAGGTCTCGCTGTAGCTCCGCTCGCTGACAAATTCAGACAGCGCTTCCTAGTGCTGCGCCAGACACACAGTGACGCAGGGCAGAGCCGGGCCTGCACTAACAGGGGGAAGCGGGTTTTCAGCAGTGCGGAAACACTGGGGACTGGGCCATTGATCACAGTGGGGGGCGGGGCTGTGGCTGTGACTCTCCATTGCCTTTACCCCGGGTTGTTGCTCACAAAGCTCCCGTGTATCTGCCTGGCTCAGGGTCCAGCCGGCCTGACATGCCCATGAGAATGGCCCGGCTCAGAGACCCGTGAACATTCCCGGTCCCCTCCCAGCCAGACAAGGCACCGCCTCTGCGCCCCTCTTGTGACACAAGCAAGTCACGTGTCGGCCCGAGAAGGGGGCTAGTTCCCTCCCTCTGCCTTGTACAGGCTGGTTCGATCCAAGCATCCCAACCTCCACCCACCGCCACCCTACCCTGAGCGGTACGAGAAGTCGGGGTGTGCTTGTGTGTTCCCCAGTGGGTATGGTTCCACCTTAACCTCATACCATGGGGTTCTGGCACCAGTGCACCTATGGGAGTTGGGAGCCTGGCTACTTCAGAAAATCCCGCCAGACACCTCAATATCCGGAACAATCAGGCGCCTGGTGCCTTGTCCCGGGTGACACAGGGAGTCTGGGACAGAGCAGGGAGATGAACCAGGCCAGGCAGGATCCCAGGTGAGAGCCCTGCCCCTGAGTGACCCACTGTGACGTAGTGTGGGTACCTTGCTGGTTGCTATGCTGGGCAGTGGGTTGTCAGTGACCCCCACTGGCTGCTGTCTGCAGCACGGCCCAGCAGGGCAGGGGATGAGTCATTATGCAAGGGGGCTTCGAAACTCGTCAGACAGGTATCTCCCATGGAGCGGAACAATGGGAAGGAAGGGGGCGAGGCCAGCCCTGGCTGGGGGCAGGGCTGGAAGGAAGAGTTAGTTTTTCTGTCTGGGATCATGGAGGAGACAGTCTAGGGAAAGGGGCTGGAATTTAGGGGCCCAGTCTCCCCCATCTCAAGCGGGGCTGAGGCATCCTAGGCCTGGTTCCTGTAACCAGATGAGATCTGTGCTGTGCTGTATCCTGGAGAAGCAATAAACTCCCTCTATTCTACTGGCTGGTGGAGTCTGTCCGTGCCATTACAGGGGTGCAGGAGTCGGGGGACCCCGATACGCCACCACAGTGGTGTCAGGGGTGCGATGCACTATACCCCGTGGATGGAGCTCCCAGCAGCAAGTGACAAGGCGCAGTAGAAGCAAGGGCCTTAGAGCCAGGCATGCTGGAGACAGAGCGAAGCGGTTCCTGAGAATTGTGGGGCGCAGCAGCACTAGACTGGTGAGTCTGCACTGAGGGGACCAGCGGGGAGATGGCCTACACCCAACTCCTGAAGGCAGAGCTGGTGAAGCTATGCAGAGAGAGGGGCTTGCCTGTGTGGAACGCAACCAAGGCCCAGCTGATTGCCCGGCTGGAAGAGAATGACCAGCCACAGGGCTGGGATCCTGTCCCAGTGCGGAGCAGCCAGACCACCCCCTGGGAGCGTGTCAGGCTCTGAGGGTGGGCGGAGCACTGGAACCCACCGGAGAGACGGGACATCCCTGCCGAGCGTCCACACTGCCCTCTTGTGCAAGAGCTCCTGCACAAGAGGGCTTACACCTGTTAGAAAAGAGCGTAACTCTTGCGCAAGAAGCCCTCTCTTACCACGCCACACTGTGAATTTCCTTGCACAAGAGCGGGCGGGCAGTGTGGACGCTCTGCGGATTCTTGTGCAAGAACAGCCTTATTTGCGCAAGAAGCCGTGAGTGTAGACATAGCCCCATTGTCCTGTCTCCTTGCGACACTCACCTCCCTACACAGAGCCAACCAAACCAGACCCTGCACCTCCAGGAGCTCCAGCCTGCTCCTTAGAGCCTGAGACCGACAGACGCTTTCCCAACCCCTCCCCCCCCGCCCCCCGGCCTGCAGCCCCCAGCCCATTTCTTACCCTGCATTGCCATGGCCAGCGGCTTCTTCTCTGGGTTCCTCCTGGCCCACGCCTCCCTACCCCCCCACCCCCGATCTCTGGGGCTGCTCTGCTGCCGGCCAGTGATACCCAGACCCAGGGTGAGACTCGCTTTAGCTCGGTTCTGCGCTGGGGACGTTCCTTGCACGGTCTGTGTTGGTAGGTGGCCAGGCGGACGCAGAACTGGAGATGGGCTTTAAATATATCAGGAGAGTCATTCCCGCTGGAGTCACTGTCAGTTGGGCCGGGCTGACCCTAACCCTCACCCATTCCCATCTCGGGCGGGGCCTGGGACCGCGCTGTGAATTCAAACAGTGCAGAGAAAGACGCCTGCGAGCCCCGAGCCATAGAGCCAGGTTTACCTGGGGTGCGTTTTATGGACTGAACATGTCCACCGAACTCCAGCAAGGGCCGCTAAACCTGCTTCCTGTGCGACCTGGGCAGGTGGCAGAGGGGCCAGACACACGGACAAGGGGATAGACAGAGAACAGGGGCGGTGGCGGAGGGAGATTGTCTCTGGTTTAACACAAATCCCCAGAGTCACGTTGACAATAAAGCTAAACCGCAACCCATGGCCACGTGGGGTCAGCAAAATATTCCCCAACCAGTAACTGTCGGACAGTGGACCACATCCGCTCTTCTCCAGCCAGGATTTGCACAGGCAGGGTTTGGTCCCAGGCCAACCCCATGAGATGGCTGGGAAGTGAGTCCCCGGCACCTCTGGGGGACTTTGGGAATCACCGCTCAGCCACAGAATTCACCAGAGCAGAGCCCCAAAGTCCACAGCTTCATCGCTTTGGTTACTGCCCCTTTCCTCCCCCCAGCCCCACTCCATGGGGTATCACATGGGTTCAGAAAAGGGCAACTAAAATGATTAGGGGTTTGGCACGGGTCCCATATGAGGAGAGGCTAAAGAGACTGGGACTTTTCAGTTTAGAAAAGAGGAGACTGAGGGGGGATATGATAGAGGTCTATAAAATCATGAGTGGTGTGGAGAGGGCCGATAAAGAGAAGTTATTTATTAGTTCCCTAAATAGAAGAACTAGAGGACACCAAATGAAATTAATGGGTAGCAGGTTTAAAACTAATAAAAGAAAGTTCTTCTTCACACAGCGTGTAGTCAGCCTGTGGAACTCCTTGCCAGAGGAGGCTGTGAAGGCTAGGTCTATAATAGAGTTTAAAAAGAAGCTAGATAATTTCATGGAGGTTAGGTCCATAAAAGGCTATTAGCCAGGGGATAAAATGGTGTCCTTGGCCTCTGTTTGTCAGAGGCTGGAGAGGGGTGGCAGGAGACAAATCGCTTGATCATTGTCTTCTGTCCACCCTCTCTAGGGCACCTGGTGCTGGCCACTGTCGGCAGACAGGATACTGGGCTAGATGGACCTTTGGTCTGACCCAGTACGGCCATTCTTATGTTCTTATGTTCACATCCCAGTAACCCAGCACGATTCACCTCCTCATTGCAGTTTCCGGTTCAGCTCTAAACTCCCCCCGAACTCCCCCTGAGATCAGCATGTTTCGTGCTTCCCTGATTCACACTTATCACTCGGCCTCTGTGTCTCTCAGGCAAGTTTCCAGCCTCACTTCCGGCTCCTGGGTTGGCATTTTTGAGGGAGGTGCGCTCTCCATATGCAAATACAGAGGAAATTTCTTTAAAAAGCCGGGGCCTGGTGCTCCGTGGATGCGCGTTGCGGCAGACAGAGAGGCGGTGACTTGCTACTGTAGGGCCGCTGCGAGCAATAGCCATGAAATGTGGGCTCAGTTTTCTTCTCTTGCTGGCAGTTCTCCCAGGTGGGTGAATATCACAGGGGCAAGGCCGGGGGCAAACAGAACTAGCCAGGAGGACTCTCGCCATGTGTCTTCTTTCTCCACAGGCCTCAGGGCTCAGATCCAGCTGGTCCAGTCGGGGGCAGAGACGAAGAAGCCGGGGGAGTTGGTGAAGGTGTCCTGCAAAGGCTCTGGCTACACATTCACTAGCTATGCAATCAACTGGTTTCGACAGGCTCCCGGGAAAAGGATGGTTTACATCGGATGGATTAACACAGACACGGGGGTGCCCACTTATATGGCTAGTTTCAAGGGGAAAGTCACCATGACTTTGGACAAATCCGGGAGCACAGCCTTTCTGCAAGTGGGCAGCCTCCAGGCAGAAGACACCGCCGTGTATTACTGTGCCAGAGACACAGCGAGAGAAACCCCATTCACAGCCGTTCAAAAAGGAGAAGCAGGTTTCCTCCTGAGTGTGGCGACAGCAGCTTATCGCACTAACCAGCAGCGTCCTTATCTCGCTGCTCTGGTCCGCACCCTCATGTTCCTGGCACCCGCCTGCCATGGCACATTCCAAGTCTCGTGGGGAATTCGGACACTTCCTTCCCGTTGATGTCTGATGGGTCCTGAGCATGCACATCCCGGGGCTGCCTGGGAAATCCAACCCGCCGATTGTCCTTCCTTTGCTGGCAGTGGCCTTTATTGCCTCGGGGGTGTCTGTGGCCGCTGGGATCACGGAGGCCTGATCTCTGACTGTGGCCTCAAAATGCTACAGGAGTAACGTGGCTATAACTACAACAGTAACACACATGGCCCCGCACTGAGGGGCCAGAGTTAGTTACAGCGCCACGCACAGTGGCCGAGATTCCCAGCCTGTAGAAATACGCACAATCCCATCGGCTCGGACTAAACTGCCCTGGTTTGTGCTGGCTGGAAATCTGTCCCCTTTGAGTCCGATGGAGAGATCCTGATTCGCACCACCTGGGAATCTGGTCTCAGGGTATGTCTACACTACAAAGTTAATTCGAACTAACAGCTGTTAGTTCGAATTAACTTTCATAGGCGCTACACACGCAAACCGCTAGTTCGAACTTAATTCGAACTAGCGGAGCGCTTAATTCGAACTAGGTAAATCTCATTCTACGAGGACTAACGCCTAGTTCAAATTAAGTAGTTCGAATTAAGGGCTGTGTAGCCACTTAATTCGAACTGGTGGGAGGCTAGCCCTTCCCAGGTTGCCCTGGTGGCCACTCTGGGCCAAGCCAGGGAAACTCGTCTGCCCCCCTCCCGGCCCCGGAGCCCTTAAAGGGCCACGGTCTGGCTACGGTGCCCATGCCAGGTGCAAGCCTGCCAGCAGACCCTGCACCTGGCACGGCACGAGCCAGCCACCCTCTGCCACCCAGCCCTCCCCCTCTTCCCAGGACCAGGCTGGCGGCTCCCAGGAGCCTGCCCGGGGTCGCAAGAGGCGGATGCCTGCCTGGTCTAGTGCGGAGATCGTGGACCTTATCCAGGCTTGGGGGGAGGCCTCCAACGTCCACAATCTCCGCACTAGGCACAGGAAAGTGGCCGTCTAGGGCAGGATAGCTGCCAGCCTGGCCACCAAAGGCCACATGCGAACCCAGGAGCAGGGTTGCATGAAAATCAAGTTGGTCCAGTGAGACCCCCAACCCTGAGCTTAGAACATAAGAACATAAGAACGGCCGTACTGGGTCAGACCAAAGGTCCATCTCGCCCGGTAGCCTGTCTGCCAACAGCGGCCAACACTAGGTACCCCGGAGGGGATGGACCGAAGACAATGGCCAAGCCATTTGTCTCGTGCCATCCATCTCCAGCCTTCCACAAACAGAGGCCAGGGACATCATTCCTACCCCCTGGCTAATAGCACTCCATGGACCCAACCTCCATGACTTTATCTAACTTCTCTTTAAACTCTGTTGTAGTTCTCACCTTCACAGCCTCTTGTGGCAAGGAGTTCCACAGGTTGACTATTTGCTTTGTGAAGAAGAACTTTCTTTTATTAGTTTGAAGCCTGCTACCCATTCATTTCATTTGGTGTCCTCTAGTCCTTCTATTATGGGAACTAATGAAGAACTTTTCTTTATGCACCCTCTCCACACCACTCATGATTTTATAGACCTCTATCATATCCCCCCTCAGTCTCCTCTTTTCTAAGCTAAAAAGTCCCAGTCTCTTTAGCCTCTCTTCATATGGGACCAGTTCCAAACCCCTCATCATTTTAGTTGCCCTTTTCTGAACCCTTTCCAAGGCCAAAATATCTTTTTTGAGGTGAGGAGACCCCATCTCTACACAATACTGAAGATATGGCGTACCATAGTTTTAGACTTCTCCTCCTCCTTCTTCCCCTGGCTTCCCCCTTCCAGCTCCCTCCTCCCAGGTTTCCACCTCCCCTCGCCCACTCTCTCTCTTCCCCTCTCCCACCTCCTTTTCCCAGTCTCCCCAGAGGTTAATCCCCCCCCCCCAGTTTTGTTAAATAAAGAGAGTTTCTATTTTTGAACACACGTGTCCTTTATTTTTTACATGAGGAAGGGGGGCTAGGGAAGGGTAAGTGGAAGGAGGTGAGGGAGGAATGGGGCACGAGCCCCTGATGGGGAGGACTGGGGTGGCTCTGCGGGCTCCTGGGGGTGGAAGCTCTCCTGCAGGGCCTCCTGGATCCTGACAGCCCCCCAAATGACCCCCCCGGATGGCAGCCTGCGGCAAGTGCAGCCGGGCTGATGGCCGAGTGCTGTGATGTGCCGAGGGTGGGCACTCAGGGCACTCCAAGACAGGACTGCTTTGCTGTCCCTCATCGAGGTAGACAAGCAAGCGGGGAACCCTGAGAACTGTCTGTCCGGGGTGGGGGTCGGGTCCCTTTAAGCACAGCCCTCGGCTAGCCTGAGGCAGCAGCTCCACGCTCTAAGTCCTAAGCTGATGCCCCGCTGGCACTGGTTCTGGCCAGCCTTAACTTCGGTTCAGGGTCCACTCAATGTGGACATGCTAGTTCGAATTAGCAAAATGCTAATTCAAATTAGTTTTTAGGTCTAGATGCACTAATTCGAATGAGCTTAGTTCGAATTAGTGCTGTAGTGTAGACATACCCTCAGTGACTCCACTGGAGCTATGAACAATTGATTCCACTGGATGCTTCGGCCACTGATGTCATTGGAGCTCCGCCAATAGCATGGGCCGGAAATCTGTCACTCTGGTAAATATTATTGAAAAGCTCAAATATGGATAAATACGGGAAAATGGAATGAAACGAGTTTGGTTCACAAATGCAAGTGATCATTGCAAGTTTAGAGCAGGCAATTCGCTATGCGAGAGGTGACGCTTCCCCCACTAAATCAAGAATATAAACAAAACAAATAAACCTTCAAAATACCAAACAAGCATGAGGTTGAAAAAACGAGTTAAAGAAAACAAAAACAAATGAGGAGAAACACCAGAGGCCGAGTGACAGAGGAAACCAGATGCAGCAGCATGTCACGGTATATCCACAAGTCACCTGCAATGAGTGTTACAAGCATCCGCACCATCTATGTAGATTGCCCTGTGTTCCCGCCACCCACCTCGCTTCCGAGACCAATCACTTAGCAGAGTCATTTCCACTTGGCAGAGGCAGCCTCTCAGACAGAGCGAGAGTTTGATTCTTCGTTCTCAAAGCACTCGTGGCCCTAAGCCAGGCAGGTCACATTCCTACCGACACCCAGGGCTCAACCCCAGGCCTACACCCAAATCACTGGCTGTTTTGAACCTTTTAGAATCCCAGCTCCGGGCCCTGCGGGGATGCTCTTTATTCCCTGTGAACACGGCGGGGTTCTCTTGTGACCTGCCTCAGGGTGGGGCCGGCGCTCATGAAACCAACGTGATTCTGTCCTGCAAGTGTGTGTGTGAACCCGCCCTGAGCTCAGCGCTTTATACCCACCAGACCTTCTAGGCCCGCCTCGGGCACCGCTAGCAAAACATGCAAATCCAAGGCAGAGCTTTGTGCTTAAAACCAAAGCGTCCAGGTACACTTTCTAACATACCCCCCTCCGCTCCCCTGGTCTGAAGCCCTTGGGCCTGTTTCTCTCCGTTCACTCCCTTTCTCACGCTGTCCGGGCGGAGATTTCTCCTTTGCTAAAAGCTCTCTCCAGTGCGTTCTTGTGCCGGTGAATTACACCCTTTTGCTGATCAGTTCTGTGTGTGCGCTGGGTGCCTGACTGGCTTGTTCTGTGTTCGCAGGTGCCCGGTGCGATGTGGAGCTGGTGGAGTCTGGGGGAGGATTTAGAAAAGCAGGCGAGTCCCTCACAATCTCCGGCTTCTTGATGCTCTGGGCGCACCAGGTTCCCGGGAACAGGCTGCAGTGTGCGGCCTGGATCAAGCACAATCAGGCCCGGCTCTAGGTTTTTTGCCACCCCAAGCAAAAAAAATTTGGCTGCTCCCCCCCCTTTTTTGACAGAGGCATGAGTGGAGTGGGATTGCGGGCTTGCTTTCCTGGTGCTTAGAGCCGGCCCTGCACTAAGGGCAGGAGGAACAGGGACACCCGGCTCTGTGGCACGGAGCGGATCGCCAGGTGGGATCCTCTGGGCACGTATCACCGACCCCGCTCCCCGCTATTGCCCTGGTGGCAACTTGTTCCCTGCCCCCGGGACCCAAGTAGCCTCCCGCGGGCTGAAATGCTTCGCTCTGTCTAAGGCCTCCGGGCTCCACACGGGCCTGGGTGCGAGTCTGTGTCCCACGGCACACGGGGCTCAGCCCCGGGGATCTCACGGTCCGGTCTTGCACCGTGTGGCCAAAGCTTTGAACTGAGAAGCGGCGCTTAAAGGGGGAGCTGGGAGGCCCCTGCCCACGCGAGGCAGCCCAGACCCTCCCGTGCGCCACAGGGGGCTGAGGCTGGTCGCGTCTCACAGTCCAGGGGCTGCCCCCTGTCAGGTTGAGCTGCTGTCTGGTCCACAAGACTTGTCGATGTGGCGATTTGCGGTAGGTTGGGGGTACCCAGCGGACCAAGGGCCAAGGGAGCCAGGTGTGGCGGCGTGTCGGGGTCTCCCAACTCCTGCACCCCCGTAATGGCACGGACAGACTCCACCAGCCAGTAGAATAGAGGGAGTTTATTGCTTCTCCAGGATACAGCACAGCATAGATGTCATCTGGTTAAGGGAACCGGGCCTAGGATGCCTCAGCCCCCCTTGAGATGGGGGTGACTGGGCCCCTAAATCCCAGCCTCCCTTTCCTCAGGCTGCTTCCTCCATGATTCCAGACAGAAACTGCCCCTCTCTTCTAGCCCTGTCCCCCTTGCCAGGGCTCCACCCCCTTCCTTCCCATTGTTCCGCTCCATGGGAGATACCTGTCTGACGAGTTTCGAAGCCCCCTTGCATAATAACTCATCCCCTGCCCTGCTGGGCCGCGCTGCAGACAGCAGCCAGTGGAGGTCACTGACAACCCACTGCCCAGCATAGCAACCAGCAAGGTACCCACACTACGTCACAGTTCTCCCCCGCTCCCCCGAGAGCGAACTGAGCGGGGCCACTCTGCCAGTGGCCTAGGGAAGTTCGGGCCCCTCGCTACGGGACAGCGCGTCGGCGATGATGTTGGCGTTCCCCTTGACGTGGATCACTTCCATGTCGTAGTCCTGCAGGAGCAGGCTCCACCTCAGCAGCTTGGCGTTGGTCCCCTTCATCTGGTGCAGCCAGGTCACGGGCAGTGGTCGGTTACACCGTGAAACGCCGGCCAAACAGGTACGGCTGCAGCTTTTGCAGGGCCCACACCATCGCTAGGCATCCCTCTCTACGGCCGCGTAGCTCCGCTCCTGGGGCAGCAGTTTCCTGCTCAGGTACACGATGGGATGGCGTTCCCCCTTCTCGTCCGCCTGCATCAGCACCGCCCCCAGCCCGGTGTCCCAGGCGTCGGTAAACACGATAAAGGGCTTGTCAAAGTCCGGGTTTACCAACACTGGGGCCTTGACCAGGGCTTCCTTCAGTGCACAGAGAGCCCTCTGGCACTGCTCCGTCCAGACCACCCTGTCTGGCCTCCCCTTCCTGCACAGCTCTGTGATCGGGGCAGCGATGGAGCTGAAGTTGGGCACAAACCTCCGGTAGTATCCCACCATCCCAATGAAGGCCTGGACCTGCTTCTTGGTCTGGGGTACAGGCCAGTCTCTGATGGCCTCCACCTTGGCCGGCTCTGGCTTCAAGCAGCCGCTCCCCACCTTATGGGCCAGGTAGGACACTTCGGCCATTCCAACCTTGCACTTCCCAGCCTTTACGCTCAGCCCAGCCTCCCTCAGCCGATCCAGTACCTGGCTGACTTGGGCCACGTGGTCCTCCCAGTACTGGCTGAAGATACAGATATCATCTATGTACGCTAGGGCACAGTTCTCCATTCCCCGCAGCAGCTGGTCCACCAGACGCTGGAAGGTGGCTGCCACCCCTTTGAGGCCGAAGGGCAGGACCGGGAACTCGTAGAGCTCCAGCGGGGTGATGAAAGCCAATTTCAGTCTGGCCTCCTGGTCTAGCGGCACCTGCCAGTAGCCCTTGGTAAGGTCCAGGGTGGTGAGGTAGCGAGCTCCCCCCAGCTTGTCCAGGAGCTCGTCGGGCCTTGGCATCGGGTCGGCGTCGGACACCATGATGGCATTGAGCTTCCGGTAGTCCACGCAGAACCGGATCGACCCGTCCTTCTTGGGAACCAGCACCATGGGAGAGGCCCAGGGGCTGGAGGATGGCTGGATCACCCCCAGGGCCAACATGTCCTGGACCTCTCTCTCCAGGTCCTGGGCTGTTTTCCCCGTGACCCTGAACGGGGAGCAGCGCACCGGGGGGTGAGTGCCCGTCTCCACCTGGTGGACAGCCAGGTTGGTGAGACCAGGCTTGTCGGAGAACAGCTGCTGGCGGGAGCGCAGCACCTCTCGGATCTTGGCCTGCTGGGCCGGGGTGAACTGGTCCGAGAGGGAAATTGACTCCAGCAAAGAGTCCTCTCCGGTCCCAGGGAACAGGCCGACCAGGGGATCCTCCCCCTGCTCCTCCCAGGGCTTACACACGGCCAGCACCAAGTTCTCCCTGTCCCAGTACGGCTTCATCATGTTAACATGATACATCCGCTGGCCGCGCGTCCGGCCCGTTAGCTCCACCACATAGTTCACCTCATTCAGCTGCTTCGCAACCTTGAAGGGTCCGTCCCAGGCGGCTTGCAGCTTATTCTTCCGCACGGGAATTAGGACCATCACCTGGTCCCCGGCAGCATAGGCGCGGGCCCGTGCATTGTGGTCGTACCAGACCTTCTGCTTCCTCTGGGCCCTGCTCAGCTTCTCTCTGGCCAGGCCCATGAGCTCGGCAAGTAGTTCCCGGAACATCAGGACGTATTCCACGACCGGCTCCCCCTCCGGGGAGACCTTCCCCTCCCACTCATCTCTCAGTAAGTCCAGGGGGCCCCTCACTCGCCTCCCATATAACAGCTCAAACGGTGAGAACCCCGTGGACTCCTGGGGCACCTCCCTGTACGCAAACAGCAGGTGGGGTAGGTACTTGTCCCAGTCCTGCGGGTGTTTGTGCATAAAGGTCCTTAGCATCTGCTTCAGAGTCCCATTGAACCTCTCCACCAACCCGTTGGTCTGGGGGTGATACGCCGAGGCCCAGGTGTGCTGGACCCCACACTTCTCCCACAAGCACCGGAGCAGGGCTGACATGAAGTTAGATCCCTGGTCCGTGAGAACCTCCTGGGGGAACCCCACCCTGCTGAAAATGGTCAGCAGTGCGTCTGCCACCGTGTCTGCCTCAATAGAGGGTAGGGCCACGGCCTCGGGGTAGCGGGTGGCAAAGTTCACCACCACCAGGATGTATTTCTTCCCCGTTCGGGTCACACTGTTGAAGGGGCCCCACAATATCCATCGCCACCTTCTGGAAAGGCTCCTCTATGATGGGCAGGGGTCTCATCGCAGCTTTCTTCCTGTCTTGGGCCTTCCCCACCCGCTGGCAGGAGTCGCAGGACCGGCAGTACCGCTGCACGGCCGCAAATATCCCCGGCCAGTTGAAGTTTTGGAGCAGCCTCAGCCGCGTGCGCCGGATCCCCTGGTGTCCCGAGAACGGGACGTCATGGGCCAGGTATAGCAGTTTATGGAGATACCTTTGGGGGACCACCAGCTGCCGCTGGAGCCCCCCACTCCCCTACCTTCCTGGGGGGAAGCCATTCCCGGTACAGAAATCAGGGCCGGCTCTGCGCTGCGACCCTGGCAGATGGCAGCGGGGACAGACAGCCGGACAAGGGGATAGACAGAGAACAGGGGCGGGGAGCCTCCGATTTGGCACAAATCCCCAGAATCACGTTCACAAGCTAGAGCGGCCCCCAAAGGAATATTTTGTCTGACAAAAGACAAGACCCTCCCCCAAAACGCAATAACGCGAAAGCGTCGCCCATGGCTACAAGGGGGCAGCAAAATGCCACGTGTGAGCCTGGGGAGAAACATTCCCTAACCAGGGACCCGGGAACACTGGGTCGGATCGTTTCCTCTCCTGGCACCTCTGGGGAGTCTTTGGGAATCACCGCTCAGACAAGCCCCTGTGTCCGGGGCTGCATCACTCCGGTTACTGCACCCCGCCCCGATGGGGCGTCACATCCCACTAACCCAGCACGACTCATCTCCGCATTGCAGCTTCCGGATCAACTGTGAACTCCCCCCGAAGTCCCCCTGAGAGCAGCATGTTTCGTGCTTCCCGGATTCACACTCATCACTCGGTCTCTGTGTCCATCACGCTCGCTCCTGGCTCTCGGGTTCGGCAGTTTTTGAGGACGGTGCAATCTCCATATGCAAATGCAGAGGACATTTCTTCCCTTTTAAAATCCCACGGCCCGGTGCTCAGTCGCTGCACGCTGCAGCAGAAGGG
>CM064351.1:18481095-18507357 GCA_032595735.1 Pelochelys cantorii | reverse complement strand
GCTAGGAGCCGGTGTACCCGGGGGAGCTCAGGGGCAGGTAGGGGGGAGCTAGGGGTCGTGTGTGGGCTGGGGAGCTCAGGGGCAGGGAAGGGGGAGCTCAGGGGCAGGGAAGGGGGAGTCGGGGCCGTGTGTGGCCGGGAGAGCTCAGGGGCAGGGAAGGGGGAAACTAGGGGCCCTGTGTAGCCGGGGGAGCTCAGGGGCAGGGAGGGGGGAACTAGGGCCATGTGTGCCGGGGACTCAGGGGCAGGGAGGGGGGAGCTAGGGGCCGTGTGTACCGGGGGAGCTCAGGGGCAGGGAGGGGGGAGCTCAGGGGCACGGAGGGGGGAGCTAGGGGGCGGTGTAGCCGGGGGAGCTCAGGGGGAGGGAGGGGGGGCTCAGGGGCAAGGAGGGGGGAGCTAGGGGCCGTGTGTAGCCGGAGAGCTCAGGGGCAGGGAGGGGGGAGCTAGGGGCCGTGTGTAGCCGGGGAGCTCCGGGGCAGGGATGGGGGAGCTCAGGGGCAGGGAGGGGGGGAGCTAGGGGCGTGTGTAGCCGGGGGAGCTCAGGGGCAGGGAGGGGGGGAGCTCAGGGGCAAGGAGGGGGGAGCTAGGCGCCGTGTTAGCCGGGGGAGCTCAGGGCAGGCAGAGGGGAGCTCAGGGGCAGGGAGGGGGAGCTAGGGTCCGTGGTAGCCGGGGAGCCAGGGGCAGGGAGGGGGGAACTAGGGGCCGTGCGGCCGGGGAGCTCAGGGGCAGTGAGGGGGGAACTAGGGGCCGTGTGTACCGGGGCAGCTCAAGGGCACGGAAGGGGGAGCTCGGGGCCGAGCATAACCGGGGGAGCTCAGGGGCAAGGAGGGGGGAGCTCAGGGGCAAGGAGGGGGGAGCTAGGGGCCGTGTCTAGGCCGGGGGCTCAGGGGCAGGGAGGGGGGAGCTCAGGGGCAGGGAGGGGGGAGCTAGGGGCCGTGTGTAGCCGGGGAGCTCAGGGGGCAGCGAGGGGGGAGCTCAGGGGAGGGAGGGGGGAGCTAGGGGGCCAATCGTAGCCGGGGGGGAGCTCAGGGGAAGGAGGGGGGACTAGGGGCCGTGGTAGCCGGGGAGCTCAGGGGTATGGAGGGGGAGCTAGGGGCTGTGTGTAGGGGGAGCTCAGGGGCAGGGAGGGGGGGCTAGGGGCGTGTGTAGCCTGGGAGCTCAGGGTCAGGGAGGGGGGAGCTCGGGGCCGTGGGGGGAGCTCAGGGGCAGGGAGGGGGAGCTAGGGGCCGTGTGTAGCCGGGGGAGCTCAGGGGCAGTGAGGGGGGAGCTCAGGGGCAGGGAGGGGGAGCTAGGGGCCGTGTGTAGCCGGGAGAGCTCAGGGGCAGGGAGGGGGGAACTAGGGGCCGTGTGTAGCCGGGGGAGCTCAGGGACAGGGAGGGGGGAGCTAGGGGCCGTGTGTATCCGGGGGAGCTCAGGGACAGGGAGGGGGGAGCTAGGGCCCGTGGTACCGGGGGAGCTCAGGGGCAAGAGGGGGGAGCTAGGGGCTGTGCGTAGCCGGGGTAGCTCAGGGGCAGGTAGGGGGGAGCTAGGGGCCGTGTAAGCTGGGGGAGCTCAGGGGCAGGAAGAGGGGAGCTCAGGGGCAGGGAGGGGGGAGCTAGGGTCCGTGCGTAGCCGGGGGAGCTCAGGGGCAGGGAGGGGGGAACTAGGGGCCGTGCGTAGCCGGGTGAGCTCAGGGGCAGTGAGGGGGGAACAAGGGGCCGTGTGTAGCCGGGGAGCTCAAGGGCAGGGAGGGGGAGCTCGGGGCCGTGTGTAGCCGGGGTAGCAAAGGGCAAGGAGGGGGGAGCTGGGCCGTGTGTAGCCGGGTAGCTCAGGGGCGGGGGGGGGGGGAACTAGGGGCCGTGTTTGGCCGCGGGAGCTCAGGCGTAGGGAGGGGGGATATAGGGGCCGTGTGTGGCCGGGGGAGCTCAGGGGCAGGGAGGGGGGAGCTCAGGGCCATGGGGGGGAGCTCAAGGGCAAGGAGGGGGGAGCTCAGGGGCAGGGAGGGGGGAGCTAGGGGCCAATCGTAGCCGGGGGAGCTCAGGGGCAAGGAGGGGGGAGCTAGGGGCCGTGAGTAGCCGGGGTAGCTCAGGGCAGGAGGGGGGAGCTAGGGGCTGTGTGTGGCCGGAGGAGCTCAGGAGCAGTGAGGGGGGAGCTAGGGGCCGAGCGTAGCCGGGGTAGCTCAGGGGTATGGAGGGGGGAGCTAGGGGCTGTGTGTAGGAGGGGTAGCTCAGGGGCAGGGAGGGGGGGCTAGGGGGCGTGTGTAGCCTGGGGAGCTCAGGGTCAGGGAGGGGGGAGCTCGGGGCCGTGGGGGGGAGCTCAAGGGAAAGGAGAGGGGAGCTAGCGGCCGTGTGTAGCCGCGTGAGCTCAGGGGCAGGGAGGGGGGAGCTAGTGTCCGTGTGTGGCCCGGGGAGGTCAGGGTCAGGGAGAGGGGAGCTAGGGGCCGTGTGTACCCGGGGGAGCTCAGGGGCAGGGAGGGGGAAACTAGGGGCCCTGTGTAGCCGGGGGAGCTCAGGGGCAGGGAGGGGGGAACTAGGGCCATGTGTAGCCGGGGGAGCTCAGGGGCAGGGAGGGGGGAGCTAGGGGCCGTGCGTAGCCGGGGTATCTCAGGGGCAGAGAGGGGGGAGCTAGGGGCCGTGCATAGCCAGGGGAGCTCAGGGGCAGAAAGGGTGGAGCTAGGGGCCGTTCGTAGCCGGGGTAGCTCAGGGGCAGGGAGGGGGGAGCTAGGGGCTGTGTGTAGCCGGGGGAGCTCAGGGGTAGGGAGGGGGGAGCTAGGGGCCGTGTGTAGCCGGGGGAGCTCAGGGGTAGGGAGGGGGTAGCTAGGGGCCTTGTGTGACCGGGGGAGCTCAGGGACAGGGAGGGGGGAGCTCAGGGGCAGGAAGGGGGGAGCTAGGGGCCGTGTGTGGCCGGGGGAGCTCAGGGGCAGGGAGGGGGAGCTCGGGGCCGTGGGGGGGAGCTCAAGGGCAAGTAGGGGGGAGCTCAGGGGCAGGGAGGGGGGAGCTAGGGGCTGTGTGTAGCTGGGGGAGCTCAGGGGCAATGAGGGGGGAGCTCAGGGGCAGGGAGGGGGGAGCTAGGGGCCGTGCGTAGCCAGGGCATCTCAGGGGCAGAGAGGGGGGAGCTAGGAGCCGTGCATAGCCAGGGGAGGTCAGGGGCAGAGAGGGGGGAGCTAGGAGCCGTGCATAGGCAGGGGAGATCAGGGGCAGGAAGGGGGGAGCTAGGGGCCGTGTGTGGCCGGGGGAGCTCAGGGGAGGGAGGGGGAGGTCGGGGCCGTGGGGGGGAGCTCAAGGGCAAGGAGTGGGGAGCTCGGGACTGTGTGTAGCCAGGGTAGCTCAGGGGCGGGGGGGGGGAACTAGGGGCCGTGTTTGGCCGCGGGAGCTCAGGGGCAGGGAGGGGGGATCTACGGGCCGTGTGTGGCAGGGGGAGCTCAGGGGTAGGGAGGGGGGAGCTCGGGGCCGTGGGGGGGAGCTCAAGGGCAAGTAGGGGGGAGCTCAGGGGCAGGGAGGGGGGAGCTAGGGGCCGTGTGTAGCCGGGGGAGCTCAGGGGCAGTGAGGGGGGAGCTCAGGGGCAGGGAGGGGGGAGCTAGGGGCCGTGTGTATCCGGGGGAGCTCAGGGACAGGGAGGGGGGAGCTAGGGCCCGTGCGTAGCCGGGGAGCTCAGGGGCAATGAGGGGGGAGCTAGGGGCTGTGCGTAGCCGGGGTAGCTCAGGGGCAGGTAGGGGGGAGCTAGGGGGCGTGTGTAGCTGGGGGAGCTCAGGGGCAGGAAGAGGGGAGCTCAGGGGCAGGGAGGGGGGAGCTAGGGTCCGTGCGTAGCCGGGGGAGCTCAGGGGCAGGGAGGGGGGAACTAGGGGCCGTGCGTAGCCAGGGAGCTCAGGGGCAGTGAGGGGGGAACTAGGGGCCGTGTGTAGCCGGGGCAGCTCAAGGGCAGGGAAGGGGGAGCTCGGGGCCGTGTGTAGCCGGGGTAGCTAAAGGGCAAGGAGGGGGGAGCTCGGGACCGTGTGTAGCCAGGGTAGCTCAGGGGCGGGGGGGGGGAACTAGGGGCCGTGTTTGGCCGCGGGAGCTCAGGCGTAGGGAGGGGGGATAGGGGCCGTGTGTGGCCGGGGGAGCTCAGGGGCAGGGAGGGGGGAGCTCAGGGCCATGGGGGGGAGCTCAAGGGCAAGGAGGGGGGAGCTCAGGGGCAGGGAGGGGGGAGCTAGGGGCCGTGTGTAGCCGGGGGAGCTCAGGGGCAGGGAGGGGAGAGCTAGGGGCCGAACATAACCGGGGGAGCTCAGGGGCAAGGAGGGGGGAGCTAGGGGCCGTAAGTAGCCGGGGTAGCTCAGGGACAGGGAGGGGGGAGCTAGGGCCCGTGCGTAGCCGGGGGAGCTGAGGGGCAAGGAGGGGGGAGCTAGGGGCTGTGCGTAGCCGGGGTAGCTCAGGGGCAGGTAGGGGGGAGCTAGGGGCCGTGTGTAGCCGGGTGAGCTCAAGGGCAGGGAGGGGGGAGCTAGGGGCCGTGTGTGGCCGGGGGAGCTCAAGGGCTGGGAAGGGGGAGCTCGGGGCCGTGGAGGGGAGCTCAAGGGCAAGGAGGGGGGAGCTAGGGGCCGTGTGTGGCCGGGGGAGCTCAGGGGCAGGGAGCGGGGAGCTAGGGGCCGTGTGTGACCGGGGGAACTCAAGGGCTGGGAAGGGGGAGCTCGGGGCCCTGGGGGGGAGCTCAAGGGCAAGGAGGGGGGAGCTCAGGGGCAGGGAGGGGGGAGCTAGGGGCCGTGTGTAGACGGGGGAGCTCAGGGGCATGGAGGGGGGAGCTAGGGGCTGTGTGTGGCCGGAGGAGCTCAGGAGCAGGGAGGGGGGAGCTAGGGGCCGTAAGTAGCCGGGGTAGCTCAGGGGCATGGAGGGGGGAGCTAGGGGCTGTGTGTGGCCGGAGGAGCTCAGGAGCAGGGAGGGGGGAGCTAGGGGCCGAGCGTAGCCGGGGGAGCTCAGGGGCAAGGAGGGGGGAGCTAGGGGCTGTGTGTAGCAGGGCTAGCTCAGGGGCAGGGAGGGGGGAGCTAGGGGGCGTGTGTAGCCTGGGGAGCTCAGGGTCAGGGAGGGGGGAGCTCGGGGCCGTGGGGGGGAGCTCAAGGGAAAGGAGGGGGGAGCTCAGGGGCAGGGAGGGGGGAGCAAGGGGCCGTGCGTAGCCGGGGAGCTCAGGGGCAGTGAGGGGGGAACTAGGGGCCGTGTGCAGCCGGGGAGCTAAAGGGCAAGGAGGGGGGAGCTCGGGACTGTGTGTAGCCAGGGTAGCTCAGGGGCGGGGGGGGAACTAGGGGCCGTGTGTGGCCGGGGGAGCTCAGGGGCAGGGAGGGGGGATCTAGGGGCCGTGTGTGGCCGGGGGAGCTCAGGGGTAGGGAGGGGGGAGCTCTGGGCCATGGGGGGAGCTCAAGGGAAAGTAGGGGGGAGCTCAGGGGCAGGGAGGGGGGAGCTAGAGGCCGTGTGTAGCCGGGGGAGCTCATGGGCAGTGAGGGGGGAGCTCAGGGGCAGGGAGGGGGGAGCTCAGGGGCAGGGAGGGAGAGCTAGGGGCCGTGTGTAGCCGGGAGAGCTCAGGGGCAGGGAGCGGGGAACTAGGGGCCGTGTGTAGCCGGGGTAGCTCAGGGACAGGGAGGGGGGAGCTAGGGGCCGTGTGTAGCCGGGGGAGCTCAGGGACAGGGAGGAGGCAGCTAGGGCCCGTGCGTAGCCGGGGGAGCTCAGGGGCAATGAGGGGGAGCTAGGGGCTGTGCGTAGCCGGGGTAGCTCAGGGGCAGGTAGGGGGGAGCTAGGGGCGTGTGTAGCTGGGGGAGCTCAGGGGCAGGCAGAGGGGACTCAGGGTCAGGGAGGGGGGAGCTCTGGGCCGTGGGGGGGAGCTCAAGGGCAAGGAGGGGGGAGCTCGGGACTGTGTGTAGCCAGGGTAGCTCAGGGGCGGGGGGGGGAACTAGGGGCCGTGTTTGGCCGCGGGAGCTCAGGGGTAGGGAGGGGGGAGCTAGCGGCCGTGTGTAGCCGCCGTAGCTCAGGGGCAGGGAGGGGGGAGCTAGGGTCCGTGTGTGGCCGGGAGAGGTCAGGGGCAGGGAGGGGGGAGGTAGGGGCAGTGTGTAGCCGGGGGAGCTCAGGGGCAGGTAGGGGGCAGCTAGGGGACGTGTGTGGCCGGGGGATCTCAGGGGCAGGGAGGGTGGATCTAGGGGCCGTGTGTAGCCGCGGGAGCTCAGGGGCAGGGAGGGGGGAGCTAGGGGCCGTGTGTGGCCGTGGGATCTCAGGGGCAGGAAGGGCGGAGCTAGGGGCCACGTCTGGCTGGGGGAACTCAGGAGCAGGGAGGGGGGAGCTGGGGGCCGTGTGTAGCCTGGGGAGCTCAAGGGTAAGGAGGGGGGAGCTAGGGGCCGTGCGTACCCGGGGAGCTCAGGGGCAGGGAGGGGGGAACTAGGGGCCGTGTGTAGCCGGGGGAGCTCAAGGGCAGGGAAGGGGGAGCTCGGGGCCGTGTGTTGCCGAGGGAGCTCAAGGGTAAGGAGGGGGAAGCTACGGGGCGTGTGTAGCCGGGGGAGCTCAGGGGCAGGGATGGGGGAGCTAGGGGCCGTGTGTAGCCAGGGGAGCTCAAGGGTAAGGAGGGGGAGCTAGGGGCCGTGCGTACCCGGGGAGCTCAGGGGCAGGGAGGGGGGAACTAGGGGCCGTGTGTAGCCGGGGGAGCTCAAGGGCAGGGAAGGGGGAGCTCGGGGCCGTGTGTAGCCGGGGGAGCTCAAGGGTAAGGAGGGGGAAGCTACGGGCCGTGTGTAGCCGGGGAACTCAGGGGCAGGGATGGGGGAGGTAGGGGCCGTGTGTGGCTGGGGGAGCTCAGGGGCAGAGAGGGGGGAGCTAGGGGCCTTGTGTGGCAGGGGCAGCTCAGGGGCAGAGATGGTGGAGCTAGGGGCCGTGCGTAGCCGGGGGAGCTCAGAGGCAGGGAGGGGGGAGCTAGGGGCCGTGTGTAGCCGGGGGAGCTCAGGGTCACGGAGCGAGGAGCTAGGGGCCGTGTGTGGCCGGGGGAGCTCAGGGGCAGGGGGAGGGGAGTTCGGGGCCGTGGGGGGGAGCTCAAGGGAAAGGAGAGGGGAGCTAGCGGCCGTGTGTAGCCGCGGGAGCTCAGGGGCAGGGAGGGGGGAGCTACGGTCCGTGAGTAGCCGGGGTAGCTCAGGGGCATGGAGAGGGGAGCTAGGGGCCGTGCGTAACCGGGGGAGCTCAGGGGCAGGGAGGGGGAACTAGGGGCCGTGTGTAGCCGGGGGAGCTCAGGGGCACGGAGGGGGGAGCTAGGGGCAGTGTGTAGCCGGGGGAGCTCAGGGGCAGAAAGGGGGCAGCTAGGGTTCGTGTGTGGCCGGGGGAGCTCAGGGTCAGGGAGGGGGGAACTAGGGGCCGTGTGTGGCCGGGGGAGCTCAGGGCAGGGAGGGGGAAGCTCGGGGCCGTGGGGGGGAGCTCAAGGACAAGGAGGGGGGAGCTAGGTGCCGAGCGTTGCCGGGGCAGCTGAGGGGCAAGGAGGGGGGAGCTAGGGGCCGTGTATAGCCGTGGGAGGTCTGGGGTAGGGAGCAGGGAACTAGGGGCCGTCTGTAGCTGGGAGAGCTCAAGGGCAGGAAGCGGGGAGCTTGGGGCCGTGTGTAGCCGGGGTAGCTCAGGGGCAGGGAGCGGGGAACTAGGGGCCGTCTGTAGCCGGGGGATCTCAGGGGCAGGGAGCGGGGAGCTAGGGGCCGTGTGTGGCCGGGGGTGCTCAGGGGCAGGGAGGGCGGAGCTAGGGGCCACGTCTGGCTGGGGGAACTCAGGAGCAGGGAGGGGGGAGCTGGGGGCCGTGTGTAGCCTGGGGAGCTCAATGGTAGGGACGGGGGAGCTCGGGGCCGTGTGTAGTCGGGGTAGCTCAGGGGCAGGGAGGGGAGAGCGAGGGGCCGTGTGTCGCCGGGGGAGCTCAGGGGCAGGGAGGGGGGAGCTCGGGGCCGTGTGTAGCCAGGGGAGCTGTAGGGTAAGGAGGGGGGAGCTAGGGGCCGTGCGTACCCGGGGAGCTCAGGGGCAGGGAGGGGGGAGCTAGGGGCCGTGTGTAGCCGGGGGAGCTCAAGGGCAGGGAAGAGGGAGCTCGGGGCTGTGTGTAGCCGGGGGAGCTCAAGGGTAAGGAGGGGCAGCTACGGGCCGTGTGTAGCCGGGGGAGCTCAGGGGCAGGGATGGGGGAGCTAGGGGCCGTGTGTGGCTGGGGGAGCTCAGGGGCAGAGAGGGGGGAGCTAGGGGCCTTGTGTGGCAGGGGGAGCTCAGGGGCAGAGAGGGGGGAGCTAGGGGCCGTGCGTAGCCGGGGGAGCTCATGGGCAGGGAGCGGGGACCTAGGGGCCGTGTGTAGCCGAGGGAGCTCAGGGTCAAGTAGGGGGGAGCTAGGGGTCGTGTGTGGCCGGGAGAGCTCAGGGGCAGGGAGGGGGGAGCTAGGGGCCGTCGGTGGCCGGGGGAGCTCAGGGGCAGGGAGGGGGGAGCTAGGGGCCGAGCGTTGCCGGGGCAGCTCAGGGGCAAGGAGGGGGGAGCAAGGGGTCCGTGCATAGCCGGGGTAGCTGAGGGGCAGGGAGGGGGGAGCTGGGGGCCGTGTGTAGCCGGGGGAACTCAGGGGCAGGGAGGGGGGAGCTAGGGCCCCTGTGTGGCCGGGGGAGCTCAGGGGCAGGGAGGGGGGATCTAGGGGCCGTGTGTAGCTACGGGAGCTGAGGGGCAGTGAGGGGGGAGCTAGGGGCCGAGCATTGCCGGGGCAGCTCAGGGGAAAGGAGGGGGGAGCTAGGGGCCGTGTGTGGGTGGGGGAGCTCAGGGGCAGAGAGGGGGGAGCTAGGGGCAGGGAGGGGGGAGCTCAGGGGCAGGGAGGGGGAGCTAGGGGCCGTGCGTAGCCAGGGAGCTCAAGGGCAGGGATGGGGGGAGTCGGGGCCGTGCGTAGCCGGGGTAGCTCAGGGGCAGGGAGGGGGGAGCTAGGGGCCGTGCGTAGCCGGGGTAGCTCAGGGGCAGGGAGGGGGGAACTAGGGGCCGTGTGTAGCCGGGGGATCTCAGGGGCAGGGAGGGGGGAGCTAGGGGCTGTGTGTGGCCGGGGGTGCTCAGGGGCAGGGAGGGGGGAGCTAGGGGCACGTCTGGCTGGGGGATCTCAAGGGCAGGGAGGGGAGAGCTCGGGGCCGTGTGTAGCCAGGGGAGCTCAAGGGCAAGGAGGGGGCAGCAAGGGGTCGTGTGTTTCCGGGGGAGCTCAGGGGCAGGGAGGGGGGAACTTGGGGCCGTGCGTAGACGGGGAGCTCAAGGGCAGGGAGGGGGAACTAGGGGCCGTGTGTAGCCGGGGGAGCTCAAGGGCAGGGAAGGGGGAGCTTGGGGCCGTGTGTAGCCGCGGGAGCTCAGGGACAGGGAGGGGGGAGCTAGGGGCCGTGTGTAGCCGGGGGAGCTCAGGGGTAGGGAGGGGGGAGCTAGGGGCCGTGCGTAGCCGGGGTAGCTCAGGGGCAGGGAGCGGGGAACTAGGGGCCGTGTGTAGCCGGGGGATCTCAGGGGCAGGGAGGGGGGAGCTAGGGGCTGTGTGTGGCCGGGGTGCTCAGGGGCAGAGAGGGGGGAGCTAGGGGCACGTCTGGCTGGGGGAGCTCAAGGGCAGGGAGGGGAGAGCTCGGGGCCGTGTGTAGCCAGGGGAGCTCAAGGGCAAGGAGGGGGCAGCTAGGGGCCGTGCGTACCCGGGGAGCTCAGGGGCAGGGAGGGGGGAACTAGGGGCCGTGTGTAGCCGGGGGAGCTCAAGGGTAGGGAAGGGGGAGCTCGGGGCCGTGTGTAGCCGGGGGAGCTAAAGGGCAAGGAGGGGGGAGCTAGGGGTCATGTGTGGCCGGGGTAGCTCAGGGGCAGGGTGGGAAAACTAGGGGCCGTGCGTAGCCGGAGGAGCTCAGGGGCAGGGAGGGGGGAGCTAGGGGCCGTGTGTAGCCGGGGGAGCTCAGGGTCAAGTAGGGTGGAGCTAGGGGTCGTGTGTGGCCGGGAGAGCTCAGGGTAGGGAGGGGGGAGCTAGGGGCCGTCGGTGGCCGGGGAGCTCAGGGGCAGGGAGGGGGGAAGTAGGGGCCGTGCGTAGCCGGCGAGCTCATGGGCAGGGAGGGGGAACTAGGGGCCGTGTGTAGCCGGGGGAGCTCAAGGGCAGGGAAGGGGGAGCTAGGGGCCATGTGTAGCCGGGGGAGCTCTGGGGCAGGGAGGGGAGAGCTAGGGGTCGTGTGTGGCCAGGGGAGCTCAGGGGCAGGGAGGGGGAAACTAGGGGCCCTGTGTAGCCTAGGGAGCTCAGGGGCAGGGAGGGGGGAACTAGGGCCGTGTGTAGCCGGGGGGCTCAGGGGCAGGGAGGGGGGAGCTAGGGGCCGTGCGTAGCCGGGGTATCTCAGGGGCAGAGAGGGGGGAGCTAGGGGCCGTGCGTAGCCGGGGTAGCTCAGGGGCAGGGAGGGGGGAGCTAGGGGCCGTGCGTAGCCGGGGTAGCATAGGGGCAGGGAGGGGGGAGCTAGGAACCGTGTGTAGCCGGGCGAGCTCAGGGGTAGGGAGGGGGTAGCTAGAGTCTGTGTGTGGCCGGGGGAGCTCAGGGGCAGGGAGGGGGGAGCTAGGGGCCGTGTGTAGCCGGGGGAGCTCAGGGACAGGGAGGGGGGAGCTCAGGGGCAGGGAGGGGGGAGCTAGGGGCTGTGTGTAGCCGGGGGAGCTCAGGGGCAGGGAGGGGGGAACTAGGGGCCGTGTGTAGCCGGGGGAGCTCAGGGTCAGGGAGGGGGGAGCTCTGGGCCGTGGGGGGGAGCTCAAGGGCAAGGAGGGGGGAGCTCGGGACTGTGTGTAGCCAGGGTAGCTCAGGGGCGGGGGGGGGGAACTAGGGGCCGTGTTTGGCAGCGGGAGCTCAGGGGTAGGGAGGGGGGAGCTAGCGGCCGTGTGTAGCCGCCGTAGCTCAGGGGCAGGGAGGGGGGAGCTAGGGTCCGTGTGTGGCCGGGAGAGGTCAGGGGCAGGGAGGGGGGAGGTAGGGGCCCTGTGTACCCGGGGGAGCTCAGGGGCAGGTAGGGGGGAGCTAGGGGTCGTGTGTGGCCGGGAGAGCTCAACGGCAGGGAGGGGGGAGCTCGGGGCCGTGTGTGGCCGGGGGAGCTCAAGGGCAAGGAGGGGGGAGCTAGGGGCCGTGTCTGGCCGGGGGAGCTCAAGGGCAGGGAGGGGGGAGCTCGGGGCCGTGTGTGGCCGGGGGACCTCAGGGGCAGAGAGGGAGGAAGTAGGGGCCGTTTGTGGACGGGCGAGCTCAGGGGCAGGGAGGGGGGAGCTAGGGGCCGTGTGTAGCCGGGGGAGCTCAGGGGCAGGGAGGGGGGAACTCAGGGGCAGGGAGGGGGGAGCAAGGGGCCGTGTGTGGCCGGGGGAGCTCAGGGGCAGGGAGGGGGGAGCTAGGGGCCGTGTGTGGCCGGGGGAGCTCAGGGGCAGGGAGGGGGAAACTAGGGGCCCTGTGTAGCCTGGGGAGCTCAGGGGCAGGGAGGGGGGAACTAGGGCCGTGTGTAGCCGGGGGGCTCAGGGGCAGGGAGGGGGGAGCTAGGGGCCGTGCGTAGCCGGGGTAGCTCAGGGGCAGAGAGGGGGGAGCTAGGGGCCGTGCATAGCCAGGGTAGCTCAGGGGCAGGGAGGGGGGAGCTAGGGGCTGTGTGTAGCCGGGGGAGCTCAGGGGTAGGGAGGGGGGAGCTAGGGGCTGTGTATAGCCGGGGGAGCTCAGGGGTAGGGAGGGGGTAGCTAGGGGCCGTGTGTGGCCGGGGGAGCTCAGGGGTAGGGAGGGGGAAGCTAGGGGCCGTGTGTAGCCGGGGGAGCTCAGGGACAGGGAGGGGGGAGCTAGGGGCCGTGTGTAGCCGGGGGAGCTCAGGGTCAGGGAGCGGGGAGCTAGGGTCCGTGTGTCGCCGGGGAACCTCAGGGGCAGGAAGTGGGGAGCGAGGGGCCGTGTGTAGCCGGGGGAGCTCAGGGGAAGGTACGGGGGAGCTAGGGGTCGTGTGTGGCCGGTGGAGCTCGGGGGCAGGGAGCGGGGAGCTAGGGGTCGTGTGTACCCGGGGGAGCTCAGGGACAGGGAGGTGGGAGCTAGGGGCCGTGCGTGGCTGGGGGAGCTCAGGGGCAGCTAGGGGGGAGCTAGGGGCTGTGTGTAGCCGGGGGAGCTCAGGGGCAGGGAGGGGGGAGCTAGGGGCTATGTATAGCCGGGGGAGCTCAGGGGCAGGGAGGGGGAAGCTAGGGGCCGTGTGTAGCCGGGGGAGCTCAGGGGCAAGGAGGGGGGAGCTAGGGGCTGTGAGTAGCCGGGGTAGCTCAGGGGCATGGAGGGGAGAGCTAGGGGCTGTGTGTAGCCGGGGTAGCTCAGGGGCAGGGAGGGGGGAGCTAGGGGCCGTGTGTAGCCGGGGGAGGTCAGGGTCAGGGAGCGGGGAGCTAGGGGCCGTGTGTGGCCGGGGGAGCTCAGGGGCAGGGACGGGGGAGCTCGGGGCCGTGGGGGGGAGCTCAAGGGAAAGGGGAGGGAAGCTAGCGTCCGTGTGTAGCCGCCGGAGCTCGGGGCAGGGAGGGGGGAGCTAGGGTCCGTGTGTGGCCGGGAGAGGTCAGGGGCAGGGAGGGGGGAGCTAGGGGCCGTGTGTACCGGGGGAGCTCAGGGGCAGGTAGGGGGGAGCTAGGGGTCGTGTGTGGCCGGGAGAGCTCAACGGCAGGGAGGGGGGAGCTCGGGGCCGTGTGTGGCCGGGGGAGCTAAAGGGTAGGGAGGGGGGAGCTCGCGGCCATGTGTGGCCAGGGGAGCTCAAGGTCAGGGAGCGGGGAGCTCGGGGCCGTGTGTGGCTGGGGGAGCTCAAGGGCAGGGAGGGGGGAGCTCGGGGCAGTGTGTGGCCGGGGGAGCTCAAGGGCAGGGAGGGGGGAGCTCGGGGCCGTGTGTGGCCAGGGGAGCTCAGGGGCAGGGAGGGGAGAGCTAGGGGCCGTGTGTGGCTGTGGGAGCTCAAGGGCAGGGAGGGGGGAGCTCGGGGCGGTGTGTAGCCGGGGGAGCTCAGGGGCAGGGAGGGGGGAACTAGGGGCTGTGTGTGGCCGGGGGAGCTCAGGGCCAGGGACGGGGGAGCTAGGGGCCGTGTGTAGCCCGGGGAGGTCAGGGGTAGGGAGCGGGGAGCTAGGGGCCGTGTGAAGCCGTGGGATCTCAGGGGCAGGGAGGGGGGAGCTCGGGGCTGTGTGTGGCCGGGGGAGCTCACGGGCAGGGAGGCGGGAGCTACGGGCCGTTTGCGGCTGGGGGAGCTCAGGGGCAGGGAGGGGGGAGCTAGGGGCCTTGTGTGGCTTGGGGAGCTTATGGGCAGGGACGGGGGAGCTAGGGGCCGTGTGTAGCCGGGGTAGCTCAGGGGCAGGGAGGGGGGAGCTCAGGGGTAGGCAGGGGGGAGCTACGGGCCGTGTGCAGGCGGGGGAGCTCAGGGGCAGGGAGGGAGGAGCTCAGGGGCAGGGAGGGGGGAGCTAGGGGTCATGTGTAGCCGGGGGAGCTCAGGGTCAGGGAGGGGGGAACTAGGGGCCGTGTGTAGCCGGGGGAGCTCAGGGACAGGGAGGGGGGAGCTCGGGGCCGTGGGGGGGAGCTCAAGGGCAAGGAGGGGGGAGCTAGGGGCCGTGTGTAGCCGGGGGAGCTCAGGGGCTGGGAGGGGGGAGCTCAGGGGTAGGCAGGGGGGAGCTACGGGCCGTGTGCAGGCGGGGAGCTCAGGGGCAGGGAGGGAGGAGCTCAGGGGCAGGGAGGGGGGAGCTAGGGGTCATGTGTAGCCGGGGGAGCTCAGGGTCAGGGAGGGGGGAACTAGGGGCCGTGTGTAGCCGGGGGAGCTCAGGGACAGGGAGGGGGGAGCTCGGGGCCGTGGGGGGGAGCTCAAGGGCAAGGAGGGGGGAGCTAGGGGCCGTGTGTAGCCGGGGGAGCTCAGGGTAGGGAGGGGGGAGGTACGGGCCGTGTGTAGCCGGGGGAGGTCAGGGGCAGGGAGCGGGGAACTAGTGGCTGTGTGTGGCTGGGGGAGCTCAGGGCCAGGGACGGGGGGAGCTTAGGGCCATGCGTAGCCGGGGGAGCTCAGGGGCAGTGAGCGAGGAGCTAGGGGCTGTGTGTGGCCGTGGGAGCTCAGGGGCATGGAGAGGGGAGCTCGGGGCCGTGGGGGGGAGCTCAAGGGAAAGGAGAGGGGAGCTAGCGGCCGTGTGTAGCCACGGGAGCTCAGGGTCAGGGAGGGGGGAGCTAGGGTCCGTGCGTAGCCGGGGTAGCTCAGGGGCAGGGAGGGGGGAGCTAGGGGCAGTGTGTAGCTGGGGGAGCTCAGGGGTAGGTAGGGGGCAGCTAGGGGTCGTGTGTGGCCGGGGGAGCTCAGGGTCAGGGAGGGGGGAGCTAGGGGCCGTGTGTGGCCGGGGGAGCTCAGGGGCAGGGAGGGGGAAGCTCGGGGCCGTGGGGGGGAGCTCAAGGACAAGGAGGGGGGAGCTAGGGGCCGTGTGTAGCCGGGGGAGCTCAGGGGCAGGGAGGGGGGAGCTAGGGGCAGTGTGTAGCCGGGGGAGCTCAGGGGCAGGTAGGGGGCAGCTAGGGGTCGTGTGTGGCCGGGGGAGCTCAGGGGCAGGAAGGGTGGATCTAGGGGCCGTGTGTAGCCGCGGGAGCTCAGGGGCAGGGAGGGGGGAGCTAGGGGCCGAGCGTTGCCGGGGCAGCTGAGGGGCAAGAAGGGGGGAGCTAGGGGCCGTGTGTGGCTGGGGGAGCTCAGGGTCAGGGAGGGGGGATCTAGGGGCCGTTTGTGGCCGGGGGAGCTCAGGGGCAGGGAGGGGGAAGCTCGGGGCCATGGGGGAGAGCTCAAGGACAAGGAGGGGGGAGCTAGGGGCCGTGTGTAGCCGGGGGAGCTCAGGGGCAGGTAGGGGGCAGCTAGGGGTCGTGTGTGGCCGGGGGATCTCAGGGGCAGGGAGGGTGGATCTAGGGGCCGTGTGTAGCCGCGGGAGCTCAGGGGCAGGGAGGGGGGAGCTAGGGGCCGAGCGTTGCCGGGGCAGCTCAGGGGCAGGGAGGGGGGAGCTAGGGGCCGTGTGTGGCCGGGGGAGGTCAGGGGTAGGGAGCAGGGAGCTAGGGGCTGTGTGTAGCTGGGAGAGCTCAAGGGCAGGGAGCGGGGAGCTCGGGGCCGTGTTTAGCTGGGGTAGCTCAGGGGCAGGGAGCGGGGAACTAGGGGCCGTGTGTAGCCGGGGGATCTCAGGGGCAGGGAGGGGGGAGCTAGCGGCCGTGTGTGGCCGGGGGTGCTCAGGGGCAGGGAGGGCGGAGCTAGGGGCCACGTCTGGCTGGGGGTACTCAGGAGCAGGGAGGTGGGAGCTGGGGACCGTGTGTAGCCTGGGGAGCTCAAGGATAAGGAGGGGGGAGCTAGGCGCCGTGCGTACCCGGGGAGCTCAGGGGCAGGGAGGGGGGAACTAGGGGCCGTGTGTAGCCGGGGGAGCTCAAGGGCAGGGAAGGGGGAGCTCGGGGCCGTGTGTTGCCGGGGGAGCTCAAGGGTAAGGAGGGGGAAGCTACGGGCCGTGTCTAGCCGGGGGAGCTCAGGGGCAGGGATGGGGGAGCTAGGGTCCGTGTGTAGCCAGGGGAGCTCAAGGGTAAGGAGGGGGGAGCTAGGGGCCGTGCGTACCCGGGGAGCTCAGGGGCAGGGAGGGGGGAACTAGGGGCCGTGTGTAGCCGGGGGAGCTCAAGGGCAGGGAAGGGGGAGCTCGGGGCCGTGTGTAGCCGGGGGAGCTCAAGGGTAAGGAGGGGGAAGCTACGGGCCTTGTGTAGCCGGGGGAACTCAGGGGCAGGGATGGGGGAGGTAGGGGCCGTGTGTGGCTGGGGGAGCTCAGGGGCAGAGAGGGGGGAGCTAGGGGCCTTGTGTGGCAGGGGGAGCTCAGGGGCAGAGATGGTGGAGCTAGGGGCCGTGCGTAGCCGGGGGAGCTCAGAGGCAGGGAGGGGGGAGCTAGGGGCCGTGTGTAGCCGGGGGAGCTCAGGGTCAGCAAGCGAGGAGCTAGGGGCCGTGTGTGGCCGGGGGAGCTCAGGGGCAGGGGGAGGGGAGCTCGGGGCCGTGGGGGGGAGCTCAAGGGAAAGGAGAGGGGAGCTAGCGGCCGTGTGTAGCCGCGGGAGCTCAGGGGCAGGGAGGGGGGAGCTACGGTCCGTGAGTAGCCGGGGTAGCTCAGGGGCATGGAGAGGGGAGCTAGGGGCCGTGCGTAACCGGGGGAGCTCAGGGGCAGGGAGGGGGGAACTAGGGGCCGTGTGTAGCCAGGGGAGCTCAAGGGCAGGGAAGGGGGAGCTAGGGGCCGTCTGTAGCCGGGGGAGCTCAGGGGCAGGGAGGGGGGAGCTCGGGGCAGTGTGTAGCCGGGGGAGCTCAGGGGCAGGAAGGGGGCAGCTAGGGGTCGTGTGTGGCCGGGGGAGCTCAGGGTCAGGGAGGGGGGATCTAGGGGCCGTGTGTGGCCGGGGGAGCTCAGGGGCAGGGAGGGGGAAGCTCGGGGCCGTGGGGGGGAGCTCAAGGACAAGGAGGGGGGAGCTAGGGGCCATGTGTAGCCGGGGGAGGTCTGGGGTAGGGAGCAGGGAACTAGGGGCCGTCTGTAGCCGGGAGAGCTCAAGGGAAGGAAGCGGGGAGCTCGGGGCCGTGTGTAGCCGGGGTAGCTCAGGGGCAGGGAGCGGTGAACTAGGGGCCGTCTGTAGCCGGGGGATCTCAGGGGCAGGGAGGGGGGAGATAGGGGCCGTGTGTGGCCGGGGGTGCTCAGGGGCAGGGAGGGCGGAGCTAGGGGCCACGTCTGGCTGGGGGAACTCAGGAGCAGGGAGGGGGGAGCTGGGGGCCGTGTGTAGCCTGGGGAGCTCAAGGGTAGGGACGGGGGAGCTTGGGGCCGTGTGTAGCCGGGGTAGCTCAGGGGCAGGGAGGGGAGAGCGAGGCGCCGTGTGTCGCCGGGGGAGCTCAGGGGCAGGGAGGGGGGAGCTCGGGGCCGTGTGTAGCCAGGGGAGCTCTAGGGTAAGGAGGGGGGAGCTAGGGGCCGTGCGTACCCGGGGAGCTCAGGGGCAGGGAGGGGGGAGCTAGTGGCCGTGTGTAGCCGGGGGAGCTCAAGGGCAGGGAAGAGGGAGCTCGGGGCCGTGTGTAGCCGGGGGAGCTCAAGGGTAAGGAGTGGGCAGCTATGGGCCGTGTGTAGCCGGGGGAGCTCAGGGGCAGGGATGGGGTAGCTAGGGGCCGTGTGTGGCTGGGGGAGCTCAGGGGCAGAGAGGGGGGAGCTAGGGGCCTTGTGTGGCAGGGGGAGCTCAGGGGCAGAGAGGGGGGAGCTAGGGGCCGTGCGTAGCCGGGGGAGCTCATGGGCAGGGAGGGGGGACCTAGGGGCCGTGTGTAGCCGAGGGAGCTCAGGGTCAAGTAGGGGGGAGCTAGGGGTCGTGTGTGGCCGGGAGAGCTCAGGGGCAGAGAGGGGGGAGAGTTAGGGGCCGTCGGTGGCCGGGGGAGCTCAGGGGCAGGGAGGGGGGATCTAGGGGCCGTGTGTAGCCCGGGGAGCTCTAGGGCAGGTAGGGGGCAGCTAGGGGTCGTGTGTGGCCAGGGGAGCTCAGGGGCAGGGAGGGGGGATCTAGGCACCGAGCGTTGCCGGGGCAGCTCAGGGGCAAGGAGGGGGGAGCAAGGGGTCCGTGCATAGCCGGGGTAGCTCAGGGGCAGGGAGGGGGGAGCTGGGGGCCGTGTGTAGGCGGGGGAACTCAGGGGCAGGGAGGGGGGAGCTAGGGCCCCTGTGTGGCCGGGGGAGCTCAGGGGCAGGGAGGGGGGATCTAGGGGCCGTGTGTAGCTGCGGGAGCTGAGGGGCAGTGAGGGGGGAGCTAGGGGTCGAGCATTGCCGGGGCAGCTCAGGGGAAAGGAGGGGGGAGCTAGGGGCAGTGTGTGGGTGGGGGAGTTCAGGGGCAGAGAGGGGGGAGCTCAGGGGCAGGGAGGGGGGAGCTCAGGGGCAGGGACGGGGGAGCTAGGGGCCGTGCGTAGCCAGGGGAGCTCAAGGGCAGGGATGGGGGAGATCGGGGCCGTGCGTAGCCGGGGTAGCTCAGGGGCAGGGATGGGGGAGCAAGGGGCCGTGCGTAGCCGGGGTAGCTCAGGGGCAGGGAGCGGGGAACTAGGGGCCGTGTGTAGCCGGGGGATCTCAGGGGCAGGGAGGGGGGAGCTAGGGGCTGTGTGTGGCCGGGGGTGCTCAGGGGCAGGGAGGGGGGAGCTAGGGGCACGTCTGGCTGGGGGATCTCAAGGGCAGGGAGGGAAGAGCTCGGGGCCGTGTGTAGCCAGGGGAGCTCAAGGGCAAGGAGGGGGCAGCAAGGGGTCGTGTGTTTCCGGGGGAGCTCAGGGGCAGGGAGGGGGGAACTTGGGGCCGTGCATAGCCGGGGAGCTCAAGGGCAGGGAGGGGGGAACTAGGGGCCGTGTGTAGCCGGGGGAGCTCAAGGGCAGGGAAGGGAGAGCTTGGGGCCGTGTGTAGCCGCGGGAGCTCAGAGACAGGGAGGGGGGAGCTAGGGGCCGTGTGTAGCCGGGGGAGCTCAGGGGTAGGGAGGGGGGAGCTAGGGGCCGTGTGTGGCCGGGGGAGCTCAGGGCCAGGGACGGGGGAGCTAGGGGCCGTGTGTAGCCAGGGGAGCTCAAGGGCCGGGAGGGGGGAGATCGGGGCCGTGCGTAGCCGGGGTAGCTCAGGGGCAGGGAGGGGGGAGCTAGGGGCCGTGCGTAGCCGGGGTAGCTGAGGGGCAGGGAGCGGGGAACTAGGGGCCGTGTGTAGCCGGGGGATCTCAGGGGCAGGGAGGGGGGAGCTAGGGGCTGTGTGTGGCCGGGGGTGCTCAGGGGTAGGGAGGGGGTAGCTAGAGTTCGTGTGTGGCCGGGGGAGCTCAGGGGTAGGGAGGGGGGAGCTAGGGGCCGTGTGTAGCCGGGGGATCTCAGGGACAGGGAGGGGGGAGCTCAGGGGCAGGGAGGGGGGAGCTAGGGTCTGTGTGTAGCCGGGGGAGCTCAGGGGCAGGGAGGGGGGAACTAGGGGCCGTGTGTGGCCGGGGGAGCTCAGGGGCAGGGAGGGGGGAGCTCGGGGCCGTGGGGGGGAGCTCAAGGGCAAGGAGGGGGGAGCTCGGGACTGTGTGTAGCCAGGGTAGCTCAGGGGCGGGGGGGGGAACTAGGGGCCGTGTTTGGCAGCGGGAGCTCAGGGGTAGGGAGGGGGGAGCTAGCGGCCGTGTCTAGCCGACGTACCTCAGGGGCAGGGAGGGGGGAGCTAGGGTCCGTGTGTGGCCGGGAGAGCTCAACGGCAGAGAGGGGGGAGATCGGGGCCGTGTGTGGCCGGGGGAGCTCAAGGGCAGGGCGGGGGGAGCTCGCGGCCATGTGTGGCCAGGGGAGCTCAAGGTCAGGGAGCGGGGAGCTCGGGGCCGTGTGTGGCCGTGGGATCTCAGGGGCAGGGAGGGGGGAGCAAGGGGGCGTGTGTGGCTGGGGGAGCTCAGGGGCAGGGAGGGGGGAGCTAGGGGCCGTGCGTGGCCGGGGGATCTCAGGGGCAGGGAGGGGGGAGCTAGGGGCAGTGTGTAGCCCGGGGAGGTCAGGGGTAGGGAGCGGGGAGCTAGGGGCCGTGTGAAGCCGGGGGAGCTCAAGGGCAGGGAGTGGGGAGCTCGGGACCGTGTGTGGCCGTGGGATCTCAGGGGCAGGGAGGGGGGAGCTCGGGGCTGTGTGTGGCCGGGGGAGCTCACGGGCAGGGAGGCGGGAGCTACGGGCCATTTGTGGCTGGGGGAGCTCAGGGGCAGGGAGGGGGGAGCTAGGGGCCTTGTGTGGCTTGGGGAGCTCATGGGCAGGGACGGGGGAGCTAGGGGCCGTGTGTAGCCGGGGTAGCTCAGGGGCAGGGAGGGGGTAACTAGGGGCCGTGTGTAGCCGGGGGAGCTCAGGGGCTGGGAGGGGGGAGCTCAGGGGTAGGCAGAGGGGAGCTACGGGCCGTGTGAAACCGGGGGAGCTCAGGGGCAGGGAGGGAGGAGCTCAGGGGCAGGGAGGGGGGAGCTAGGGGTCATGTGTAGCCGGGGGAGCTCAGGGTCAGGGAGGAGGGAACTAGGGGCCGTGTGTAGCCGGGGGAGCTCAGGGACAGGGAGGGGGGAGCTCGGGGCTGTGGGGGGGAGCTCAAGGGCAAGGAGGGGGGAGCTAGGGGCCGTGTGTAGCCGGGGGAGCTCAGGGTAGGGAAGGGGGAGGTACGGGCCGTGTGTAGCCGGGGGAGGTCAGGGGCAGGGAGCGGGGAACTAGTGGCTGTGTGTGGCTGGGGGAGCTCAGGGCCAGGGACGGGGGGAGCTTAGGGCCATGCGTAGCCGGGGGAGCTCAGGGGCAGGGAGCGAGGAGCTAGGGGCTGTGTGTGGCCGGGGGAGCTCAGGGGCAGGGAGAGGGGAGCTCGGGGCCGTGGGGGGGAGCTCAAGGGAAAGGAGAGGGGAGCTAGCGGCCGTGTGTAGCCACGGGAGCTCAGGGTCAGGGAGGGGGGAGCTAGGGTCCGTGCGTAGCCGGGGTAGCTCAGGGGCAGGGAGGGGGGAGCTAGGGGCCGTGCGTAGCCGGGGTAGCTCAGGGGCAGGGTGGGGAGAGGTAGGGGCCGTGCGTAGCCGGGGGAGCTCAGGGGCAGGGAGGGGGGAGCTAGGGGCCCTGCGTTGCCGGGGAAGCTCAGGGGCAGGGAGGGGGGAGCTAGGGGCCGTGTGTAGCCGGGGGAGCTCAGGGGCATGTAGCGGGGAGCTAGGGGTCGTGTGTGGCTGGGAGAGCTCAGGGGCAGGGAGGGGGGAGCTAGGGGCCGTGTGTAGCCGGGGGAGCTTAGGGGCATGTAGCGGGGAGCTAGGGGTCGTGTGTGGCTGGGAGAGCTCAGGGGCAGGTAGGGGGCAGCTAGGGGTCGTGTGTGGCCGGGGGAGCTCAGGGGCAGGGAGGGGGGATCTAGGGGCCGTGTGTGGCCGGGGGAGCTCAGGGGCAGGGAGGGGGGAGCTAGGGGCCGTGCGTAGCTGGGGGATCTCAGGGTCAGGGAGGGGGGAGCTAGGGGCCGTGTGTAGCCCGGGGAGGTCAGGGGTAGGGAGCGGGGAGCTAGGGGCTGTGTGAAGCCGGGGGAGCTCAAGGGCAGGGAGGGGGGAGCTCGGGGCCGTGTGTGGCCGTGGGATCTCAGGGGCAGGGAGGGGGGAGCTCGGGGCTGTGTGTGGCCGGGGGAGCTCACGGGCAGGGAGGCGGGAGCTAGGGGCTGTGTGTGGCTGGGGGAGCTCAGGGGCAGGGAGGGGGGAGCTCGGGGCCTTGTGTGGCTTGGGGAGCTCATGGGCAGGGACGGGGGAGCTAGGGGCCGTGTGTAGCCGGGGTAGCTCAGGGGCAGGCAGGGGGTAACTAGGGGCCGTGTGTAGCCGGGGGAGCTTAGGAGCTGGGAGGGGGGAGCTCAGGGGCAGGGAGGGGGGAGCTCGGGGTCGTGTGTAGCCAGGGGAGCTCAGGGTCAGGGAGCGGGGAACTAGGGGCCGTGTGTAGCCGGGGGATCTCAGGGGCAGGGAGGGGGGAGCTAGGGGCCGTGTGTGGCCGTGGGATCTCAGGGGCAGGAAGGGGGGAGCTAGGGGTCGTGTGTAGCCAGGGGAGCTCAGGGTCAGGGAGGGGGGAACTAGGGGCCGTGTGTAGCCGGGGGAGCTCAGGGACAGGGAGGGGGGAGCTAGGGGCCGTGTGTAGCCAGGGGAGGTCAGGGGTAGGGAGCAGGGAGCTAGGGGCTGTGTGTAGCTGGGAGAGCTCAAGGGCAGGGAGCGGGGAGCTCGGGGCCGTGTTTAGCCGGGGTAGGTCAGGGGCAGGGAGCGGGGAACTAGGGGCTGTGTGTAGCCGGGGGATCTCAGGGGCAGGAAGGGCGGAGCTAGGGGCCACGTCTGGCTGGGGGAGCTCAAGGGCAGGGAGGGGAGAGCTCGGGGCCGTGTGTAGCCAGGGGAGCTCAAGGGCAAGGAGGGGGCAGCTAGGGGCCGTGCGTACCCGGGGAGCTCAGGGGCAGGGAGGGGGGAACTAGGGGCCGTGTGTAGCCGGGGGAGCTAAAGGGCAAGGAGGGGGGAGCTAGGGGTCATGTGTGGCCGGGGTAGCTCAGGGGCAGGGTGGGAGAACTAGGGGCCGTGCGTAGCCGGAGGAGCTCAGGGGCAGGGAGGGGGGAGCTAGGGGCCGTGTGTAGCCGGGGGAGCTCAGGGTCAAGTAGGGTGGAGCTAGGGGTCGTGTGTGGCCGGGAGAGCTCAGGGGTAGGGAGGGGGGAGCTAGGGGCCGTCGGTGGCCGGGGGAGCTCAGGGACAGGGAGGGGGGAGCTAGGGGCCGTGTGTGGCCGGGGGTGCTCAGGGGCAGGAAGGGCGGAGCTAGGGGCCACGTCTGGCTGGGGGAACTCAGGAGCAGGGAGGGGGGAGCTGGGGGCCGTGTGTAGCCTGGGGAGCTCAAGGGTAAGGAGGGGGGAGCTAGGGGCCGTGCGTACCCGGGGAGCTCAGGGGCAGGGAGGGGGGAACTAGGGGCCGTGTGTAGCCGGGGGAGCTCAAGGGCAGGGAAGGGGGAGCTCGGGGCCATGTGTAGCCGGGGGATCTCAGGGGCAGGGAGGGGGGAGCTAGAGGCTGTGTGTGGCCAGGGGTGCTCAGGGGCAGGGAGGGGGGAGCTAGGGGCACGTCTGGCTGGGGGATCTCAAGGGCAGGGAGGGGAGAGCTCGGGGCCGTGTGTAGCCAGGGGAGCTCAAGGGCAAGGAGGGGGCAGCAAGGGGTCTTGTGTTTCCGGGGGAGCTCAGGGGCAGGGAGGGGGGAACTTGGGGCCGTGCGTAGCCGGGGAGCTCAAGGGCAGGGAGGGGGGAACTAGGGGCCGTGTGTAGCCGGGGGAGCTCAAGGGCAGGGAAGGGGGAGCTTGGGGCCGTGTGTAGCCGCGGGAGCTCAGGGACAGGGAGGGGGGAGCTAGGGGCCGTGTGTAGCCGGGGGAGCTCAGGGGTAGGGAGGGGGGAGCTAGGGGCCGTGCGTAGCCGGGGTAGCTCAGGGGCAGGGAGCGGGGAACTAGGGGCCGTGTGTAGCCGGGGGATCTCAGGGGCAGGGAGGGGGGAGCTAGGGGCTGTGTGTGGCCGGGGGTGCTCAGGGGCAGAGAGGGGGGAGCTAGGGGCACGTCTGGCTGGGGGAGCTCAAGGGCAGGGAGGGGAGAGCTCGGGGCCGTGTGTAGCCAGGGGAGCTCAAGGGCAAGGAGGGGGCAGCTAGGGGCCGTGCGTACCCGGGGAGCTCAGGGACAGGGAGGGGGGAACTAGGGGCCGTGTGTAGCCTGGGGAGCTCAAGGGCAGGGAAGGGGGAGCTCGGGGCCGTGTGTAGCCGGGGGAGCTAAAGGGCAAGGAGGGGGGAGCTAGGGGTCATGTGTGGCCGGGGTAGCTCAGGGGCAGGGTGGGAGAACTAGGGGCCGTGCGTAGCCGGAGGAGCTCAGGGGCAGGGAGGGGGGGAGCTAGGGGCCGTGTGTAGCCGGGGGAGCTCAGGGTCAAGTAGGGTGGAGCTAGGGGTCGTGTGTGGCCGGGAGAGCTCAGGGGTAGGGAGGGGGGAGCTAGGGGCCGTCGGTGGCCGGGGGAGCTCAGGGACAGGGAGGGGGGAAGTAGGGGCCGTGCGTAGCCGGCGAGCTCATGGGCAGGGAGGGGGAACTAGGGGCCGTGTGTAGCCGGGGGAGCTCAAGGGCAGGGAGGGGAGAGCTAGGGGCAGTGTGTAGCCGGGGGAGCTCAGGGGCAGGGGGCGGGAAGCTCGGGGCCGTGGGGGGGAGCTCAAGGGCAAGGAGGGGGGAGCTAGGGGCCGTGTGTAGCCGGGGGAGCTCAGGGGCAGGGAGGGGGGAGCTAGGGCCCGTGCGTAGCCGGGGGAGCTCAGGGGGAGGGGGCGGGAAGCTCGGGGCCGTGGGGGGGAGCTCAGGGGCAGGGAGGGGAGAGCTAGGGGCAGTGTGTAGCCGGGGGAGCTCAGGGGCAGGGGGCGGGAAGCTCGGGGCCGTGGGGGGGAGCTCAAGGGCAAGGAGGGGGGAGCTAGGGGCCGTGTGTAGCCGCGGGACCTCAGGGGTAGTGAGGGGGGAGCTAGGGGCCGAGCGTTGCCGGGGGAGCTCAGGGGCAAGGACGGGGGAGCTAGGGGCCGTGTGTGGGTGGGGGAGCTCAGGGGCAGAGAGGGGGGAGCTCAGGGGCAGGGAGGGGGGAGCTCAGGGGCAGGGAGGGGGGAGCTAGGGGCCGTGTGTAGCCGGGGGAGCTCAGGGGCAGGGAGGGGGGAGCTAGGGGCCATGCGTACCCGGGGAGCTCAGGGCCAGGTAGGGGGGAACTAGGGGCCGTGTGTAGCCGGGGGAGCTCAAGGGCAGGGAAGGGGGAGCTCGGGGCCGTGTGTAGCCGGGGGAGCTCAAGGGCAAGGAGGGGGGAGCTAGGGGTAGTGTGCGGCCGGGGGAGCTCAGGGGTAGGGAGGGGGAATCTGGGGCCGTTCGTAGCGGGGAGCTCAGGGGCAAGGAGGGGGCAGCTACGGGCCGTGTGTAGCCGGGGGAGCTCAGGGGCAGGGATGGGGGAGCTAGGGGCCGTGTGTGGCTGGGGGAGCTCAGGGGCAGAGTGGGGGGAGCTAGGGGCCTTGTGTGGCAGGGGGAGCTCAGGGGCAGAGAGGGGGGAGCTAGGGCCCGTGCGTAGCCGGGGGAGCTCAGGGGCAGGGAGGGGGGAGCTAGGGGCCGTGTGTAGCCGGGGGAGCTCAGGGTCAAGTAGGGGGGACCTAGGGGTCGTGTGTGGCCGGGAGAGCTCAGGGGCAGGGAGGGGGGACCTAGGGGCCGTGTGTAGCCGCGGGAGCTCAGGGTCAGGGAGGGGGGAGCTAGGGGCCATATGTAGCCGGGGGAGCTCAGGGGTAGGGAGGGGGGAGCTTGGGGCCGTGTGTGGCCGGGGGAGCTCAGGGCCAGGTATGGGGGAGCTAGGGGCCGTGTGTAGCCAGGGGAGCTCAAGGGCAGGAAGGGGGGAGATCGGGGCCGTGCGTAGCCGGGGTAGCTCAGGGACAGGGAGGGGGGAGCTAGGGGCCGTGCGTAGCCAGGGTAGCTCAGGGGCAGGGTGAGGGAACTAGGGGCCGTGCGTAGCCGGAGGAGCTCAGGGGCAGGGAGGGGGGAGCTAGGGGCCGTGCGTGGCCGGGGGAGCTCAGGGGCAGGGAGGGGGGAGCTAGGGCCCATGTGTGGCTGGGGGAGCTCAGGGGCAGAGAGGGGGGAGCTGGGGGCCGTGGGGGGGAGCTCAAGGGCAAGGAGGGGGGAGCTAGGGGCCGTGTGTAGCCGTGGGAGATCAGGGGCAGTGAGGGGGGAGCTAGGGGCAGTGTGTAGCCGGGGGAGCTCTAGTGCAGGTAGGGGGCAGCTAGGGGTCGTGTGTGGCCAGGGGAGCTCAGGGGCAGGGAGGGGGGAGCTGGGGGACGTGTGTAGCCGGGGGAACTCAGGGGCAGGGAGGGGGGAGCTCGGGCCCCTGTGTGGCCGGGGGAGCTCAGGGGCAGGGAGGCGGGATCTAGGGTCCGTGTGTAGCCGTGGGAGCTCGGGGCAGGGGGCGGGAAGCTCGGGGCCGTGTGTAGCCGGGGTAGCTCAGGGGCAGGGAGCAGGGAACTAGGGGCCGTGTGTAGCCGGGGGATCTCAGGGGCAGGGAGGGGGGAGCTAGAGGCTGTGTGTGGCCGCGGGTGTTCAGGGGCAGGGAGGGGGGAGCTAGGGGCACGTCTGGCTGGGGGAGCTCAAGGGCAGGGAGGGGAGAGCTCGGTACCGTGTGTAGCCAGGGGAGCTCAAGGGCAAGGAGGGGGCAGCTAGGGGCCGTGCGTACCCGGGGAGCTCAGGGGCAGGGAGGGGGGAACTAGGGGTCGTGTGTAGACGGGGGAGCTCAAGGGCAGGGAAGGGGGAGCTCGGGGCCGTGTGTAGCCGCGGGAGCTCAGGGGAGGGAGTGGGGAGCTAGGGGCCGAGCGTTGCCGGGGCAGCTCAGGGGCAAGGAGGGGGGAGCTAGGGGCCGTGTGTGGCCGGGAGACCTCAGGGGTAGTGAGGGGGGAGCTAGGGGCCGAGCGTTGCCGGGGGAGCTCAGGGGCAAGGACGGGGGAGCTAGGGGCCGGGTGTGGGTGGGGGAGCTCAGGGGCAGAGAGGGGGGAGCTCAGGGGCAGGGAGGGGGGAGCTCAGGGGCAGGGAGGGGGGAGCTAGGGGCCGTGTGTAGCCGGGGGAGCTCAGGGGCAGGGAGGGGGGAGCTAGGGGCCGTGTGTAGCCGTGGGAGCTCAGGGGTAGGTAGGGGGTAACTAGGGGCCGTGCGTACCCGGGGAGCTCAGGGGCAGGGAGTGGGGAGCTAGGGGCCGTGTGTGGTCGGGGGAGCTCAGGGGCAGGGAGGGGGGAACTTGGGGCCGTGCGTAGCGGGGAGCTCAGGGGCAAGGAGGGGGCAGCTACGGGCCGTATGTAGCCGGGGGAGATCAGGGGTAGGGAGCGGGGAGCTAGGGGCTGTGTGAAGCCGGGGGAGCTCAA
>CM064351.1:18431580-18480995 GCA_032595735.1 Pelochelys cantorii | reverse complement strand
CCGCCCCCAGGGACTCCCCGAGGCTTCTCCTCACTCCCCCTCCGCTGTCAGCCTCCCCCTGTCCCGCCACAAGCAGAGCTGGAGCGGAGCCGGTAGCGCAGAGGCGGGGGAGGCCGAGCCCAACCTGCGACTTCCGGGGACAATTTCAAAGGGCCCTGCGGGTTCCTGACAGCACCTGCTGCGGCGGCTCCCCCACCCCCTGGGCTGCCTCCCCACGTTACAGCGGGGGGGGGCTCTAGGCTGGATATTAGGAAAAGCGATTTCCCTAGGCGGTGGGAAGCGCTGGGAACGGTTCCCTAGGGAGGGGGTGGAATCTCCAGCCCTAGGGGTGTTTAAGTCTCGGCTTGACAAAGCCCTGGCTGGGTGGATTTAGTTGGGATTGGTCCTGTCTTGGGCAAGGGGCTGGGCTTGGTGACTGCTGAGGCCTCTTCCAGCCCTAGGATTCTATGATCCCCAGTGCGCCAGTGATCAGCTCCTACCTGCGCTCCCGTGTTTGCAGCCCCATGTTCTTACAAAAGGTGGGGCACCGTGTGACAGGGCCTGGCGCCTGCGCACAGCGGGACTCTTGCTCGCTGCGTTCTACGGGCCGGGCCTAACTGGCCCTTAGGTCTGAGCCAGGCCCCTTGTACCAGGGCTTCCCCCACAGGTGCTCACATTCCACCAGGCCCTCTTTCACACACTGAGAAACTGAGGCACAGGGAGGCGCAGGGACTTGCCCCCCCTCACCGAGAATACCAGGGACAAAGCCAGAACAAGATCCGGGTCCCCTGAGTCCCAGCCTAGTGCTCCGCCCCGCTGGCCAGCCCGCCTCGCTTCAGTAGCCCCACAGCTCTTTGGCTCCCTGCCCCCGCCAGACTGGAGGCAGGAGCACAAGCCGAGGTGATCGCTCTCCCGTACCGAGAAAAATCTCTTGTAGTGAAAGCGCCGCGTGTTTACCAGCAGAGTGTCCTGGCGCTGCTGCTACAAAGGGGCGGACCAGCCCAGAGAAGAGCCCCCTGCCCGTACACAGATCGATGCGCTCCCACAAGGGCTTTGGGAGCCAGGCCATGGGCTCCCGTAACACCTGGCAGCAGCCAGTCTCTCCATCCCTGTGTGAGGAAACACAGTCAGTGCCGGGTTCATCCCCCCCGGGCGCCGAAAGTGTCAGGAGGGTCCCAGCGCCCTGTGCCCGGCGCTGCACAGGGACCCAGCCCGGGTCAGTCTGACTCCTTCATCCGGAGCCCTAGGGCGAGTCAAGCACATCCCTCGCAGGAGCAGGGCGGGGCTCTTATAACCAACGCGTTATGCAAATGAGGGAGTCAGCGTCCTCTTTAAATCTGTCCCTCGCTCTGCCCAGGCTGCACCCGCAGGGACAATCCGAAACCCCCGGAGAACTTTCTGCTCCAGCGCCAGGAAACATGAAATTTTTGCTCCTCCTGTGTCTCGCTGTGGCGGCTTGGGAAGGTATTTTCTTCCTCTGAATAACGGCAGAAGAATATTAAATTCCCCTTGCGTGGATACCAATATTGATAACTTGTCTGTGTTCCCAGGTGCCCGGTCCCAGATCACCTTGGTGGAGTCCGGAGGGGATGTGAAGAAGCCCGGAGACTCTCTGCGCCTCTCCTGCAAAGCCTCCGGCTTCACCATCAGCAGCTACTGGATGGGCTGGGTCCGGCAGGCTCCCGGGAAAGGACTGGAGTGGGTCGCCAGCATTTGGAGCTCGAGCATATACTATAGCGACGCGGTAAAAGGGCGATTCACCATCTCCAGGGATGACTCCAACAACCTGCTGCACCTGCAGATGACCGGCCTGAAGCCCGAGGACACCGCCCGCTATTACTGTGCGAGAGACACAGCGAGGGGAATCCCGACAGGCTGATACAAAAACTCAAGCGGCGGAATCGCTCCCCTTCGCCGCGCTGGTGCAGCACTTCCACAGGGAATCCCGCGCCCGGCCCAACAACGGGTTCTACACCCACAGTGTAAACAGAATCTCTCTCAGTAGGTCCCAGGTCTCTACATCCATCCATGACCCTGTGTCCACGAGCCCCGGGGCTTCCCGACTATTCATGTCTCAGACACGGCTGTAGAAACGCGCAGCTCGGAAGAGCCAGACGTGGGGATCGTTTGCTCGAGGTGCAGTAACTAGAACCTGGATTTTCCAAGGTGCCTGCTTGCGAGGCCCCGACATCCCCACGTCCTCCTCAGCCCCAGGGTGAGGGGAGAAAACAGGAAAAGCAAAAGCAGCCGCCCGGGCCGCTGGGGGTTAAACACTTCTGCAGTTTGCTGGGCACCGGCCACTGACGCTCCGAACCGTCCTTCAAAACTCCCCCAGGGTCTCTGAGGGTCCAATCCGCGCGGAAAGGGCCCATCAGGTTCCCAGCTCCTGGTGCCGCCCTACCAACACAGATGTTCGCCTGATGCACCCACAGGAATTCCGGCCCCTCGGACAACACATCAGTGGGCCCTGGGGGAAGCCACAAGCTTCTCCTCCCCCTACCCAGAGAAACCCCGAGAGCCACCCCTCTGTAAGAGGACACTCTGGTGTCTGGTCGCTCACAGCCCCACCCCCACCTGCCTGAGGTGTCCCTCCCATCCTCCTTCTCTTCTCTGCCCGCTCCCTCACCCCAGCAGCCCTGTGACCATCTCGGCTTCTTCCCCTGTCTGGCTCCAGCTACCCCCGCCCAGCTCTGCTCCCAGGGGTTCTGGGCCCAACTCGGCTCCTTTCTCCCAGTGTCCCTGCCTTCCCCTACCTTTAGCCCCCACCCGCTCTTTTCCCTTCCCTGCCTGGTTCCTCCACCCCTGGGCCAGAGCTCCCTGCAGTCCTGTGCCAGGCTCTACCCCCCACAGATCGGCTCCCTCCCTCTATTCCCAGGACGGCTCCCCCCACTCTGCTCCCAGCCCGGATCCCCCTCCTCCCACCCTCCCATGTTTTTTTTTTTCTCTCTGTGTTTGTGAGTGAGGCTTTAGAGAGGGAGTTCTCCAGGTAGAGGAGAAGGAGATACAGGACTCTTGAGGGAAGTGAGTGTTGTGTTTGGGGCTTTCTTGCTGTGTGATGAGCTTGTGTTGTGAGTGAGGGTTAGTGTGTTTTTTGTTGGATTGTTTGTTTTTCTCCTGTTTGGGAGTGAGGCTTTTTTTTTTTCCACTTCCCCTTTCCCCTCCCCCTCTCCTTCATGGAGTGTGTGCTGTGAGTGGCAGGTGGAAACTGTTGGCTTCTATTTAAAGTTTGAATTCTAGAAGGCTCTGCTGATTGGCTGAGCCTTGGTAGGGGGAAGGACTTTCAGGCAGTCCAGGGCTTTATAAGGCAGTGGGCAAGTGACCAAGGAGCTTGCGAACAGGTGAGTGCTAACAGGGAGTTTAGAAAGGGAGTTGGGAAGGGTGCAAGGTTCTCTTTCCTTTTTTAAAATCCTTTCTCCAGGACAACAGGGATGGATGGTGATAGGTCTGCTGTTGTTACCTGCACAGCGTGTGCCATGTTTGTCTTCCTCCCGGAAGAAAGAACGGATTTCGTCTGCACGAGGGGCAAGCTGGTCGCCATTTTGGAAGAAAAAATTAGGGGACTGAAGGCCCAAGTGTCGACCATATGCTCCATCAAAGAGGATGAAGACTTCCTCAATAGAAGGCAGCATTTAATCCTACAAGCACAGCAGGCGGAAGAGCCAGAGAGGGCAGTACGGGACCAGGAAGAGAACTGGCAGCATGTAACTTCTAGAAGGGGAAAAAGGCCAGCACAGGAATCCCCCAATGCTATAGAGGTAAGTAATCACTTTCAGGCTTTCTCCACAGGCTCTGCGGTGGTGAATGCTTTGGAAGGGACCTCACAAGGAAGAAACCAGAAGGGAACACCATCTACTGGAAGGCATGGGATGTGTAGTCCTAGGGATGGGGGTTCCACGACCACCACCCCCAAAAGAAAACAACGGGTGGTGGTGGTCGGGGACTCCCTCCTAAGAGGGACTGAGCCATCCATCTGCCGTCCGGACCTGGAATCTCGAGAGGTGTGCTGCTTACCGGGAGCTTGAATTCAGGATGTGACTGAGAGGCTTACCAAGCTGATCAAACCTTCAGAACGCTACCCCTTCCTGCTTCTCCCCGTGGGAACTAACGATATGGCCAAGAATGACCTTGAGCGGGTTACTGCAGATTATGTAGCGCTGGGAAGAAGGACCCAAGAATTCGGAGTGCAAGTGCTGTTCTAGTCCATCCTCCCTGTTGAAGGGAAAGGACTGGGCAGGGATCGTCGAATTGAGGAAGTAAATGCGTGGTTGCGCAGGTGGTGTTGCAGAGAGGGCTTTGGTTTCTTCGACCATGGGACTCTGTTCTGGGCACAAGGATTGTTAGGAAGAGATGGGATCCACCTAACGAAGAGAGGAAGGAGCATTTTCGTGGGCAGGCTTGCAAACCTAGTGAGGAGGGCTTTAAACTAGGTTCGTTGGGGGATGGTGACCAAAACCCTGAGGGGAGTGGGAAAGTTGGATACCGGGAAGAAATGCAAAGAGGAACGAGCAAGAAAGGAGGACCCCTGATTCGAATGGAGAAGATGGGGCGATCAACTGGTTATCTGAGATGTTTGTGCACTAATGCGAGAAGCCTGGGCAACAAACAGGAAGAACTGGAGGCCCTGGCCCACTCCAAGAAATATGATTTAATTGGGATAACAGAGACTTGGTGGGATGACTCGTGTGACTGGAGCGCTGTCATGGAAGGGTATAGACTGTTCAGGAAGAACAGGCAGGGGAGAAAAGGAGGAGGAGTTGCACTATACGTAGAGAGCACTATGATTGCTCTGAACTCCAGTATATAGAGGGAGAAAAACCTGTTGAGAGTCTATGGGTTAAGTTTAGAGGTGCAAACAACAGCAGTGATGTTGTGGTTGGTGTCTACTACAGGCCACCGAATCAGGTGGATGAAATAGATGAGGCTTTTTTTGGACAACTGAGAGAAGCTTCCAGATCGCAGGCCCTGGTTCTCGTGGGGGACTTTAATCACCCTGACATCTGTTGGGAAACCAATACGGCAGTACACAGGCAATCCAGGAAGTTTTTGGAGAATGTTGGGGATAACTTCTTGGTACAAGTGCTGAAGGATCCTACCAGGGGCCATGCACAGCTTGACCTGCTGCTCACAAACAGGGAGGAACTAATAGGGGAAGCAGAGGTGGGTGACAACCTGGGAAGCAGTGATCATGAGATGGTAGATTTCAGGATCCTGACCAAAGGAAGAAAAGAGAGTAGTAAAATACACACCTTGGACTTCAGAAAAGCAGATTTTGACTCCCTCAGACACCTGATGGGCAGAATCCCCTGGGATGCTAACATGAAGGGGAAAGGAGTCCAGGACAGCTGGCAGTATTTTAAAGAAGCCTGATTGAAGGCACAGAAAGAAACCACCCCGACGCGTAGCAAGAGAGGCAAACATGGTAGGAGACCGAATTGACTTATGGGGGAAATCCTTGATGAACTTAAGCACAAAAAGGAAGCTTACAAAAAGTGGAAACTTGGACAAATGACCAGGGAGGGGTTTAAATGTATAGCTCGAGCATGCTGGGGGGTTATCAGGAAGGCGAAAGCTCAATTGGAACTGCAACTGGCAAAGGATGTGAAGGATAACAAGAAAGGTTGCTACAGGCATGTTAACAAGAAGAAGGTGATCAGAGAGGGTGTGCGGCCCCTACTGGATGAAGGAGGTAACCTAGTGACAGATGATGTGGGGAAAGCTGAAGTACTCAATGCTTTCTTTGCCTCTGTATTCACGGTCAAGGTCGGCTCCCAGACTAAGGCGCTAAGTGACGCAACATGGGATGAATATGGACAGCCCTTGGTGGGTAAAGAACAGGTTAGGCACTATTCAGAAAAGCTGAATTTTCCTCCAGGATAGATTGGCAGAGGCCCTGGAGGTTTTTTGCCTTCCTCTGTAGCATGGGGCATGGATCACAAATCCATGGGTCCGGACTTAATGCATCCGAGGGTACTGAGGGAGTTGGCAAATGTCATTGAGTAGCCTTTGGCCATTGTCTTTGAAAAATCATGGAGATCGGGAGAGATCCCGGATGATTGGAAAAGGGCAAATGAAGCACCCATCTTCAAAAAAGGGAAGAAGGACGATCCAGGGAACTATAGGCCGATCAGTCTTACCTCGGTTCCTGGAAAAATCATGGAAGGGATCCTTAAGGAATCCATTTTGAGGCACTTGGAGGAGAGGAAAGTGATTAGGAATAGTCAGCATGGATTCACAAAGGGCAAGTCATGTCTGACCAATCTGATTAGCTTCTATGATGAGGTAACTGGCTCTGTGGACATGGGAAGGTCAGTGGATGAGAAAAACCTTGACTTTAGCAAGGCTTTTGATACGGTCTCCCACAATATTCTTGCCAGCAAGTTAAGGGAATGTGGATTGGATAAATGGACGGTAAGATGGATAGAAAGCTGGCTAGAAGGCTGGGCCCAAGGGGTAGTGATCAATGGCTCGATGTCAGGATGGCGGTCGGTTTCTAGCGGAGTGCCCCAAGGTTCTGTTCTAGGACTGGTTTTGTTCAATATCTTTATTAATGACCTGGATGAGGGGATAGATTGCACCCTCAGCAAGTTTGCAGATGACGCTAAGCTAGGGGGAGAGGTAGATACGCTGGAGGGCAGAGATAGGGTCCAGAGTGACTTAGACAAATTGGAGGATTGGGCCACAAGAAATCTGATGAGGTTCAACAAGAACAAGTGCAGAGTCCTGCACTTGGGACAGAAGAATCCCAAGCATTGTTACAGGCTGGGGACCAACCAGCTAAGTAGAGGTCCTGAGGAAAAGACCTGGGGGTTACAGTGGATGAGAAGCTGGATATGAGTCAACAGTGTGCCCTTGTAGCGAAGAAGGCTAATGGCATATTAGGTTGCATTAAGAGGACCATTGCCAGCAGATCCAGAGATGTCATTATTCCCCTTTATTCGGCTCTGGTGAGGCCACATCTGGAGTATTGTGTCCAGTTCTGGGCCCCCCACTACAAAAAGGATGTGGATGCATTGGAGAGGGTCCAGCGGAGGGCAAACAAAATTATTAGGGGGCTGGAGCACATGACCTATGAGGAGAGGCTGAGGGAGTTGGATCTGTTTAGTCTGCAGAAGAGAAGAGTGAGAGGGGATTTGAGAGCAGCCTTCAACTTCCTGAAGGGAGGTTCCAAAGAGGATGGAGAAAGGCTGTTCTCAGTAGTGACGGATGGCTGAACAAGGAGCAATGGTCTCAAGTTGTGGTAGGAGAGGTCCAGGTTGGATATTAGGAAAAACTATTTCACTAGGAGAGTGGTGAAACACTGGAATGGGTTACCTAGGGAAGTAGTGTAGTCTCCATCCCTAGAGGTGTTTAAGTCTCGACTTGACAAAGCCCTGACTGGGTTGATTTAGTTGGGATTGGTCCTGCCTAGAGCAGGGGGCTGGACTTGATGACTTCATGGGGTAACATGATCTTGGCAACTAATTGACCTTTCACTATCAGTGGTAAATAGGCCAATGGTGGGATGATAGGAGTTACTATAGAGAACTTTTCCTGGGTATCTGGCTGGTGAGTCTTGCCCACATGCTCAGGCTTCAGCTGATCACCATATTTGGGGTCGGGAAGGAATTTTCCTCCAGGATAGATTGGCAGAGGCCCTGGAGGTTTTTTGCCTTCCTCTGTAGCATGGGGCATGGATCACTTGCTGGAGGATTCTCTGCATCTTGGGGTCCTTGAACCATTTGAGGGCTTCAATATCTGGGATTTATAGGTGAGAGGATTATTCTAGGAGAGGGTGGGTGAGATTCTGTGGCCTGCATTGTGCAGGGGGTCAGACTAGATGATCATAATGGTCCCTTCTGACCCTAAAGTCTATGAGTTTATGAGGCTCGGTGTTATCTTGACCGTCCCTGGCAGGTGCCCTTTGCCGCAGCTGGGGCTGGAACCAGCAAAACTCTTACTTTGGGTTAGATCTGGCAAAGAGCCAGCTTTCCGTTCACACAGAGAACTGGACTGGAATCGACTGCAGCCTGTCGGGGCTGGGCTGCTGGGTAAATCTGACCCTGGCAGTGACAAGGGGAGCTGCTGTGCGCTGGGACATGGCTGAGCTCTGGCCCTCGGTCAGCTGGGGACATTGGAGTGCAGACTTGTGTTGGTCTGGCCCCCTCTGTGGGGAGTGAATCCTGTGGGACTTGGCACCAAACCGTTCAGAGAACGCAGTTTGTAAGGGGATCAGACGCTCTGGTCCCTCTTCTTAATCCGGCCCTGGTTGCCGGACCCGGCAGGGAAAGATTCACGAAATCAAAGACTCGTATCGTGTGTCTGTTCCCATGTGCTTGTGTGATAGGGTGTGTGACAGACACAGGCAAGACGGACAAAGACAGGCACACACAGACAGATGGGCTCTCTCCCTTCAGTTACTGCATCTGTCCATTGGCCGGCGGGCAGAGCAAACAGCAGCAGCACATTCTGTGTCCAGCCGGACTCTGGAACCCCCCTGCCAGGAGACAGAACAGCACGATGCTGCATCACACCCGGCCTGGGTCCCCCCGTTATATTGGCCCTATCCCTGGCCCATTTCCTTGCAGCTCACCACCAACCACCGCATTGCTGTAGGGAGGGTGACTGTGTGTGTCCATTAGCGGCGCTGTGCAATGGCTGGGAGGGGCTCAAAGAGAGGCTCCACCTTGGCTTCCATGAGCAGCTCCAACATTTCAGAAAACTGCGGTTGTGAGACACTGCCCCATGCCACTGTCAGGGTGGCCGAGTGACTTAAGGCGCTTGACTTAACAGCCCCTCTTCACTACCACTGAGCGATCCAGTTTCCGAAGGGAAGCGTGGCTTCAAATCTTGCCCCTACACGGCTTTTGTTTTCTGTGTGGAGAAGCGACCTGATTTCAAAGTCTCCCCTAATATTGGAAGAGCGCTTGCTTGGGACTTCTCTGAGAGTAGTGGCAGGAGAAGTTGGAATAACTTCAAACGTCTTCCCAATCTGTCTATTCAGGGCCTCTGGATGGGTAAATTCAGATTTCTTTTAGCGTAGGTCTGGACGTCCGGAGGGAAATGGGGAATGTCTGCGCTTTGGGATTTGAAGGTGTTGTCTTGGAACATACACTAGAACAGTTGAAAAATATCTTTTAGCCAGGGTTCTATGGCTTAGGGAGCTAAAGCAATCCTGGGTTCAGCTCCCGCTGGTGCCTTCTTGTGGCCTTTGCTCTTCTCCGTTCACCATTTCCAATGTCTTTCTGGGAAACAGAGTAGGCCTCCACTGGCCACCCAAGTAATGGCTTCCTCCAGCTGTTCCCCCAGGAACCCCTGCCCTGCTGCTCCCCCACTCCCTTCCCCTCCGCAGTTCATGGGTAAAGACTGGTTGGGGGTGTTTGCTGGGCTCTTAGCAGCTGAAGTGCCGGGTCTGGCTGGACAGAGGAGAGTGTGGACTACAAGCAGTCAGCGGCGGGGCCCATCTGGGGGGGAGGAGCCGTGTAAGCACGAATGCAGATGTATGCTGTGGCGGCGCGTCAGGGTCCCCCGACTCCTGCACCCCCATAATGGCATGGACAGACTCCACCAGCCAGTAGAATAGAGGGAGTGTATTGCTTCTCCAGGATACAGCACAGCACAGATGTCATCTGGTTACAGGAACCGGGCCTAGGATGCCTCAGCCCCCCTTGAGATGGGGGATGCTGGGCTTCTAAATTCCAGCCCCTCTGGGCCCTAGGCTGTCTCCTCCATGATCCCAGACAGAAAACTAACTCACTCACATCCAGCCCTGCCCCCAGCCAAGTCTGGCCTCGCCCCCTTCCTTCCCATTGTTCTGCTCCATGGGAGATACCTGTCTGACGAGTTTCGAAGCCCCCTTGCATAATGACTCATCCCCTGCCCTGCTGGGCCATGCTGCAGACAGCAGCCAGTGGAGGTCACTGACAACCCACTGCCCAGCATAGCAACCAGCAAGGCACCCCCACTACGTCACATATGCGCGCGCGGAGCATTGTGTGTGTGGGAGCGGGCTGCCCTGCAGGGACCGAATGTAGTGTTTGCGGCTCCGGGTGGTTCCAGGAGGCGCTGACGAAGCATCTACCGGGAGTGGGAAGCGATGTGGGAGGGGCTGTTTGGAGGTGGGATCGGGCCTCACCGTGGTGTGAGAGTTCGGGAGCTTGGGGGCTGGCGGGGGCTGTGGGGTGCGAGTTAACAGAGATCATATTTTTGCTGTGGGCTCTCGAAATTTGGGTTTGGGGTGTGCGATGGGGTCAGGGGCTCTGGCTGCGGTGCAGGGTCTGGGGTGGGGCCAGAATTGAGGAGTTTGAGTGGGGGCTCTGGGCTGGGGCAGGGAGTTGGGACCAGTGTTGCCGGTAAGTCAAGCCTTGGGCAGCCATGCAGGAAAGACTCAAGTGCCACTCAGCTGATTATCGGAGCGCCCACAGCCACAAACATGTATTTCTACTGGTGGTGCACATCGGTGCATGCCTTGGTTCACACAACAAAATTTATTCTGCACACGGATAGAAAAATTAGAGGGAACATTGGCTGGAATGCGGGAAGGGTGAAGGCTGCAACTGGAGGTGCGAGTCTGGGCTAGGGTCAGAGCTGAGGGGTTTGGGGAGCAGAAGGGGGATCAGGACTAAGAAAGGGGGTTAGGGTGGGGAGGGGGAGGAACTGAGGGATGCAGGCTCCAGGTGGCACTTACCTCAGGTATCCCCTGCAAGCAGCAGAATGGTCCCTTCTGGCTCCTAGGCAGAGGCCCAGCCAGGCAGCTCTGTGCTGCCCATGTGCGGGCACTGCCCCCATAGCTCCCCATTGGCAGGGCCGGCACTTGGCGGGGCAGCGTAGGGGCTCATCTAGGAGCCGGAGGAGGGATTTGCCGCTGCTTCCCGGCATGGCACAGAGCCACAGACACGCGGAACTGAGCAAGCGCCCAACCCAGCTATCCGGTGGCAGCTCAAGAGCCGGATGAAAGCTGTGATGGGCCGGACGCTAGGCTCAAAAGATCTCGCTTTCATCACTCTCCCCTTTACATCATCCAAGACCTTCGGAGCTAGGATTGAACTGACCGTCTGTAGAATCCGGGAATGGAAGCGTATTGAACCATAGCGCAGCGAATTCTCACACAGCCACCTTCACGGGCACAGGGAAGGTTTGTAGGGAGCTGAAAACAAATGGAAGTGGGGGAGCTGCTGGCTGGCAGAACCAACGTTTGAATTGTGTCATGTTCTTGTTGGCTAAGTGGCCGGCAGCCAAGCTCTCAAATCAGGATCTGTAACCTGCCCTCCACATGTAGGCTAGTCCCCTCCTGACAGTCCCATGAAAGGGAACAACAATGAGGAAGAAAGCACACGTGTTAAGGGTTATTCGAGAAATATGTTAGAACTGGAAATCAAAGAGGTGTTGTAGGAAGGAAAAGGAAAACAACTTTGTTTTCACTTGGTTTTGCACCAAGACCTTTCACGTGTTAGACAAACGTGATAATCACTATCCCACAGAAACCAGCTGCCAGCGCGCTTTGGGCCCTTTTCTCAAGCTTTCTCAGTAGCCAAGGTACCGGTCAGTTTCCCTTTGAAAACCAGAAGGGCACCTGATAAGTAACAATAGTTTATGTGACACCAATAATCAGAAATGTAACTTATGCTCGGAAACGGCACCTGCAAAGAATTGCCCAAACTAAACATTCCCCTGGCAGGTATGATCCAGAATGGGAACCTGGGTCCTTTCTCCCAAGGGTCGCTGGCGCAGAATCCGATGGGTGCGAACGTCTGAAGGGGGAGAAGGGCCAGTCTCAGAGCATCACTGTCTCCCCAAGGCAGCTGCTGTGACATCACTAAGTCACGTGATCGACACACACACACACACACACACACACACACACACACACCTGTCAGCACAGAGACTCCCATAGAACTCAGCGGATTTGAATCAAGGCAGAAATGTCCCTGCGCCTGCGCAGTGCAGTCAGTGATAATCGCTCTCTGCCGAGCAGGGTTTCAGCGGTGCTGTAAGGGAGTTAAATGTCCAAATCCTACTAAATTTGAATGGCATTTTGGTTCCTATTTCTGTGGGGCTTTCTTGCCATCCCAGCCCGTATCACAAAAGAAGGGGCATAATTTCCCTTAACCAAATATTCCTTCGTTCCTAAAAAGGCTCCGATTTGCGCTTATGTTGGTCTGAGAATTTCCAAGGCCGTTGAGAGGGTTAAATGGCTAAATGCTGTTGATTTAAACTGAGTTCGGGCTTCCAAATAGCTTCGGCGGTTTCACACTCGGCTGAGCTGAGCTCATTCCGTGAAGGGCACAGCGGGCCCAGGGAGACACCCGCGTGTAGGCGCAGCTCAGACTGTGTCACCTGTTACATTCACATGGGGAAACCCTCATGCAAATCCCTACCCGGAGGTTCCCTGTTTAAATGGGGCGGAGGAGTCTCAGTCTCTCTCCAGGCACAGACCTGCCCCAGCCTGGCTGCTGGGCGCAGTTTGAGGCTTCTCTGAAGATGAATCTGCTCCTGATTTTCCTCTTTATGCTGGAGGCCCCTTCAGGTACGTGGCTATTGGGGGCCAGGAGGGATCCTTGCTGTAGAAGAGGAGCTGCTCGAGGCAGCCTAAGGGGATTAGGTGTCCGGATCCAAATGCAGTTCAGTGGCAGTCGGGTGCCTCATTCCTTAGCTGAGGTTCCAGGGTCTTTAATTTTCATGTTCCCGGGGACAGGGCCTGGCTCACTCCGTCATTTCCGTGTTTCCCTCCCAGGGGTCCTCTCCCAAGTGACGCTGAAGGAAACGGGCCCGGGAGCGGCGAAGCCCGGGGAGTCCCTGACACTCACTTGCACCATCTCCGGAGACTCGGTTTCCAGCACCAGTGCCACCTGGGACTGGGTCCGGCAGCCCGCGGGGAAAGGGCTGGAATGGGCGGGGCGCATTTACTACAGACCGAGCAGGTGGTACAATGACTACGCCAGCGCGCTGCAGGGCCGAGTGACCATCGCACAAGACACCGCCAAGAACCAGTTCTCGCTGCAGCTCCGCTCGCTGACAGCTGCAGACACCGCCACCTATTACTGCGCCAGAGACACAGTGACACCGCGCAGCGCTGAGACTGGCACAAAAAGGGGAAGCGGTTTTTCAACAGTGCAGAGAACAAGGCGGGGACAGAAAATTTCCCCTTTTTGTGTTGAAAGAGCTTGTGCGGTCGGGGAGCAGCATTTTTAAATAACCCCTCCCCCCCCGCGTGCAACACTGCGGGCTCCTGATACCTCAAGTACCCGACACCAGTGAGCTATTTCCAGTCCCAGGCCCAGGCCCTGGAGTAAGTCTCGCTGCGGACAGATTCCCGTTCCCATTGCTCCTGCCACGCGTGTTCAGTTCCGTGTGCCCCTGGCCATGCACAGACCTGCTAGTGCTCCCTTTAACACCCCTGTGCCTGTACACGTCCCCCTCCCTGCTCGCCCGCGCACCCCCAGTGCCTCTCCCCGGCACAGCCCTGTCCCTATTCTCCTGCATGCTGCCCAGATCCGCCCGTGGGGGTCGGAAAATGAGGGGAGGGGGTTGGGCAAAGGAGACAAGTGTCCAAGGTCCCGAGCTCACACCCCTAGGGTTGTCAGGGTAAAATTGGTCAAGCAGAGAAAAAAAAAACACGGCAAAATAGACACTGTCTCTTTAAGAGGGGGCTGGGGAGTGCGGCGTTCTCACGGAACCCTTACTTTCGCTTCATGGAATCCCGGAGTCCCCCGGAGTACCAATTGGGAAACACTGGGCTAGAGGTCTATAACATCATGACTGGTGTGGCAAAAGTGAACAAGGAAAAATTATTTACTTGTTCCCATAGTAATAGAATTAGGGATCATCAAATGAAATTAATAGGTAGCAGGTTTAAAACAAACAAAAGGCAGTATTTCCCAGTGTACAGTCAACTGTGGAACTCCTGGCCAGAAGATGTAGTAAAGACCAGGACTTTAATGGATTTGAAAAAGAACGAGATAAATTCATGATGGTTAGGTCCATCAGTGGCTATTAGCCAGGATAGGTAGGACTGGTGTCCCTAGCTTCCATTTGTCTGTAAATGGATGCCAGGAGTGGGATCATGTGATGGTTACCTATTGCCTTCACTCCCTCTGGGGCATCTGGCATTGGCCGCTGTCATCAGACCAACACTGGATTAGATGGACCTTTGGTCTGACCCAGTCTGGCCCTTCTAATGTTACAGCCAAAGACCAGTAGGGACAGTTTTGAGCAGAGGGCCCACTTAATACCCATGGCCGGTGGCCAGCAGCATGGAGAGCCCTGGCACTAGATGGACACTCTCTTCCTGGTGCACCCACCCCCCCTGTGGTCACTCTGCAGTGTAACACGCTCGCTTTCCCCAGTGATCATTGTGCCAATCTAGACGTGCTTTTGCACAAAAAAGCCCCGGACGCCATTTTCACGATCGGGGCTTTTTTGCGCAAAACAAATCTGAGCTGTCTACACTGGCCCTTTTGCGCAAAAGCTTTTGCACAAAGGACTTTTGCCCGAACGGGAGCAGCGTAGTATTTCCGCAAGAAGCACTGATTTCTTACATGAGATCGTCAGTGTTCTTGCGGAAATTCAAGCAGCCAGTATAGACAGCTGGCAAGTTTTTCCGCAAAAGCAGGCTGCGTCTAGATTGGCATGATTTTCTGGAAATGCTTTTAACGGAAAAGTTTTCTGTTAAAAGCATTTTCGGAACAGAGCATCTAGATTGGCATGGACGCTTTTCTGCAAAAGCACTTTTTGCGGAAAAGCGTCCCTGGCCAATCTAGATGCGCTTTTGCGCAAGAAAGCCCCAATAGCCATTTTAGCCATCGGGGTTTTTTTGTGCAAAACAATACCACGTTGTCTACACTGGCCCTCTTGCACAAAAGCATTTGCGCAAGAGGGCTTTTGCCCGAACGGGAGCAGCATAGTATTTCCACAAGAACACTGATGATCATACATGAGATCGTCAGTGTTCTTGCTGAAATTCAAGCGGCCAGTGTAGACAGCTGGCAAGTTTTTCCAGAAAAGCGGCTGATTTTCTGGAAATGTGGCCAGTCTAGATACAGCCTCATTGTATAAGGCCAATACGGTATATTTAGCAGCTCATAAGCGTGTGATGGTGCCTGGAAGACTGCAGATAGAGCAGGTAGGTACCCAGGAACACTTCTGTAAGTTCTTGTGCGCTGTATAGGTGGACTCCATTGCAGTCCGAGATAGTTTGATGCAGAGTTTGGGAATGTGGACTTGAGGTAATGGAAACTAGCCCAGCTCATAAACTGGCTTTACAACTATGCAGCCGAAAGGGAACAGATTCTCTGTAATTTCAGGCAATTCTCAGAAAGTCCAAATGTCTGGGCTTGTACGATTCATGAATTTAATCTGTAATTATAATAAAGTGGTGGAAACAGAAAGGGAAAACAACATGAACTTCCCTCATTTGTTAGATAATTGCCTCAGAAGGCATGTTTACAGCTGCAGAGAAAGGGAAGTCGGGGACCCGAGCCACTTTCACCTCTCCCCCAGGGCGCTCCGACATTTCCGCGCGAGCTGTGGGGAGGGGACACGAGGGTTTGGCGGGGAGAGGGAAAGGAGACGGAGTTCGGTCAGTGGGGGGAGGGTGGGACAGGGGAGCGGACTGGGTCCGGTCGGGAGGGGGGTGATCGGGTTTGGCTGGGAGGGAAGAGAGGGCGCAGGGTGGATTAGGTGGGGGAAAGATGAGGGGGGCGGACTTGGTCCGGTCACTGAGGGGCCGGGTTTGCCTGGGAGGGGAGAGGAGGTGGAAACTGGGTTCGGTGAGTGGGGGTGGGGACAGTCGGGATGTGTGTGGACGGGAATGTGTGTGGAGGGGAGACAGGACGTAGGCTGGGTTTCGCTGGAGTGCACGGTGGGAGCCAAAGCGCTGCAAGGTGAAAGGGGCGCTTTCCTCCTCAGTGCCTGTCCTGCAGCAGCGGGCCAAGGGGGGTGGGGGGAGGCGGCCAAAATTTTTTTTGCTTGGGGCGGCAAAAAACCTAGAGCCGGCCCTGCGTGTCTGGGTTCTCTTTCACAACTAGCGGGATTATAATGAACTGGATCCCACAGAGCCCGGGGAAAGGCCTGGAGTGGTTGTGTCTTGTGGATTGGGATGAGGACAAGTTTTATCAGGACTCGCTGAAAAGCCGCTTGAGCATCTCCAGGGACACGTCGAAGGGCGAGGTGTATTTGGAAATGAGAGGCCTGGAAGCCGGAGACAGCGGCACCTATGACTGCGCCAGGGGGCACAGTGACACAGAGCCCAGCAGGGACTCGCACAAAAAGGGGGAGCGGATTCCGAGCAGCGCAGCGAGACCAGATCAGCTCAGAGCAAAGAGATTTCCCCAAGCAACCTCCCTGTCAATGGGAAGGGAATGGAAAGAGGAGGAGCAACTGGGCAGTTCTCCCCGAATGGCTGGGGTGGAATTTTGGGGGGAAAGAAAGAAAGAAAGAAAAAGCTCAAGTGTAGATACACGTACGGAGGGGGGTGGAACAAAGTTGGGAGGGGGAGATGAATGGGGGGGGGGGGGGCGTACAGAGGCAGGCAGATGCATGAGGGGAGGCAGATGCTGCTGCACATTCTTGCCAGCACACACAGGGCAAGTAGGAAATCGGCGCCCCTGGTTGCTAATGTTGCAGAAGTGACCTTGTCTCTCTCCTAACCTGCCACGCGAATGTCCCTGACTCTGTTCATCTGCCACTAACCTTAACTCCTTGCCTTAAAAAAAGTCCCTCTTGGGAGCAGGTGGAGTGAACAGTTGAATGGTGCCCAGGTGTGAACAAGGCCTTCCCCGCACAATGACCCACCCGGTCACCCCCCTTTGTGGCTGTTATCACTGCAGTCATTTCCGATGCAGAGACACTTGCGGGAAATAGAATGCGGGTCTCTGCCAAGGAGTCTGTATTTTACATTAACGAGCACGACGCGCGTCCCGTCGGGAGTGGGGCAGGAGACGGACACTCAGCTTGGGCTGGTTGAGCGTTGCAATTGGTTTGCAGGAGTTGTGTCCAGATGCGGTGCTGGGCGCTGCTCGGTAGCAAGGTGACATTTCAATGAATGCCAAGAACGATGGAGGTTTGGGGTCTATTTATTCCTCCCCAGATACTTGCAGAGACAAACTGGCTGCTTCATTCTGCGCACCCCCCCAAAACTCACAAACACCGTTCCCGAGAACCGCTCCCTCGGAGCTCGCCCGCTGCCCGGGTGCGCTGGGATGGGAAAGGGGCGTCGGTCTGAGGCACCCGGACATTTCCCACGTGGCTCGGAGCCAAGAACATTTGTCCGCGTGCGAACCCCGGCCCCGGCAGACACACCCCGCCCCTCGGGGGGCTTTGCCTTGGCTTGTGCTGCGGGTCATTGCAGAGGCGGGTCCGACGGGGAACTGGCGGCGCTGCGCTGCGAACGGGCGGTCGGAGTCCGATGGGGTCGGTGCTACCCTTGGCGTGAGACCCGCTCCCCGTGCGCGGCCATCCCCGCGCGTGTCCGCCGGAAGGGGCGGCCAGTGACTCCGACAGCGGATCGGGAGCCATCGCAGTGTCCCCGCCTGGGAGTCACGTCCCCGAGGAGCATCCCGGGGCCGCTGCTGTCAGTGTCAATCCCGCGGGGCGGGGACGCGCCGAGATGCGGGCGGGCAGGGACTGAGGCGGACAAAGCGCCGCCCGGTCAGTGTCCGGGGCTGTGTCGCTGCGTCTCGCGGTGCCGCGCTTTCCTGGGGGCTTCCCCACAGTCACACGATGAGGATCGGCCGCTGCTGCGCTTGTCGCCGCCCGTGCGCCGCCCCGGGAAGTGTCCAGCCCCTCCGCGAGGGCTTCCCACGGGCAGGCTGAGCGGCGTCCTGCGCTGCGCTGGGGCAGCGATCCCGGGGGCAGCTGCTGTGTGTGCAAACGGCGCCCCCCTCTATGGGGTGTTTCCCTTCCCCCACCGCAGGGGCCGAGCCGCACGTGCTGTCAGTCTCCGGGGGCTGCCGAGTGGCCCAGCGGCCGCGATTTTCAGCTCCCGCGCCCCGGGCCAGGCTGAGCACAAGGCGTCGATGCCCCAGAGGCGACTGTTCTGAGCACGCAGCGGGGGCCGGTTTCCGCCCATGTCGAACTGCCGGAAAAACCTGGCGGGAATCACCCAGCAGCGCCCGCGTTGTCTTGTGATTTCCAAGCGTTTCAGCTGCGAGGAGACGCCCAGTAACAGCCTCTGCCCCCCCCCCCCCCCCCCCCCTGGGGAAGTCAGTCTCGCATTTCCATCGCGCTCCCAGAGGCCTCTGCGGCCAGCTGGGGGGTCTGAGCCGCACAGAAGCGCTGACCCCGGCGAGCCCGCTGGGTCTGGCTGGGCTGCCGGGGCGCAGGAGGCAGCGGTGCTGGGGCACTTCGCACCCGGCTTCCCGCTACGGGACCGGGCCTCGCCCTAAGCTGGGAGCCCGTGGCCGGCCGGGGTGACGGCGCCGGGGGTTTTTCATTATCTTTGCGCAGTGGCAATATCGTAGCTAGTGAGGTTAATCCGAGGCGCGATTATTGCTAGTTGAAAACTTTTCCCAATACCCCGCCGTGATGACTTGAAATACAGTCGGCACCGGCAATTTTTGGTGGTCTCTGCGGAGGCTGGACAGCTTTGTTCAATAAAAGAAAAAAAAAAGGTTTCTCTGTTTCTATCAATATTATTTTTACGTTATGTCACTTGTTTTTATTTTATTGTTTTTTGCGTTTTAAGTTCTTTTCATGGTTTTAATGTAGAAGTTCGTACTGAAAGCTCCAAAGCAGCTTTTTTTCTGCTGTTTTGTAGAAACTCAAGTTTTCCAGTGTGTTATAAACCGTTTCCTGTGACAAATGGCTTGTTGGACGCCTTTCATTTTATAACGGTTTATGCTCTTATTGCTACATCTTATTGCAAATCCCGGGGGTTTGGCCCCGGGGCAGCCACCCGCGGGGTTGGCCGCGCTGCGGGAAGGGTGTTTGGCCCCGGGGCAGGCGCCCGCGGCGGTTTGGCCCCGCCGCGGGGTTGGCCGCGCCACGGAAGAGGGGGTTTGGCCCTGCCGTGGGAAGGGGGGGGGGGTTGGCCCCACGGCGGGAAAGGGGGTTTGGCCCCGGGGCAGGCACCGGCAGGGGTTTGGCCCCGCCGCAGGAGGGGGGGGGGTTTGGCCCTGCCACGGAAGGGGGGGGGGGGCGGGTTGGCCCTGGGGCAGGCCCCTGCGGAGGTTTGGCTACGCTGCGGGAGGCACCCGCCGACTTCCCTCGTGGGGTGGGGGGGAATCCTGGGAGGAGGTGATAGCAGGGGACTCTCTGCCTCCACTCTCCCCCGTCCCCTCTCCCTTCCCCCCAGCCCCTGTTGCCTCTCCCCAGCCCCAGCCTCAGAAACCTGTCCCCACTGGCACCCTGTCCAAACAGGTTCCCTACCCTTCTCAGGAATAAAGACAATGCAGAAACACTACTGTGTAGTATTTGACACAGTATTTTATTTGAAAATGAAGCCTGGCCAACAAACCCCCAGCTGGGGCCAAACCCCCATCTGGCCACAGCATCATGACACTCCTGCACTCCCCTTTCCCCCAGACCCTAGATCTCAGCCTATCATACACTGGAACCCCCTGCCCTGAGCCCCTCACATACCCCAACCCACATTCCTGAACCCTCACATCCAGAAGTCTGTGACTTACTTAGTACCCTAACCCTACATCTGACCCCAACACTGCCTGGCCTGGAACTCCCTCCCCAAGCCAGCGTTCCCTTATCCACTTCCTCCTGCATCCAGATTTCCTCCCAGAGCTTACACCTCTCTCCTCTTCCCCACGCAAATCCCTTATTCCCACCCTGGAGCCTACACATCCTGTCAACCCAGTGAGGGTAGTCTAAACTTTCAGGATTCCAGAGATACCCTAGAAAAACTCTTCTGCATCCAGGGATGCATTTGTTCTTCCACTTCTTTTAGTGGAAGAGCAAACATGATCTTTCAGTCACCCCTATATTCCTCTTTCCACGAGGAATAAGGGGGCTTCCAGAAGAAGGGGTTTTTCTGACATTTGGTCAAGTCTAGACAGGCCAAATGTTGGAAAAACTTCTTCCTACAGAAGAATTGGGGGAAAAAAGCAGCAGTGTAAGGGTTGGGGATAGCAAGTGATGGAGAGGAGGCGAACAGAGAGGGCGGGGCTTCAAGGAAGGGGCGGGGTGGTAGATCTTGGCTTGTTCTGTCATTTAAAAAGTGATCTTGGGTGTAAAAAGGTTGGCGACCACTGCTCTAGAGCAATGACTGAACTTATGGCGGTTCGGTGATTGGCTCTTTCCCCGGAGGCTCTGTGCTGGGTTCCAGAACCTCCACTCTCATTAAAACATAAAACCCCTCTCGCCATAAGGATCGCAAAGACCCTTCACAAGAAACCGCAGGTTGAACCGCCCTGGTCCGACAACCCTGGGACCCGCGTGCCGGTGCAGCGGGCTGCTGGGCTCAGCTCTGGCCCCCGAGGGAGGGTGCGGGTGGAAGGAGCGAGCTGGGGGTTGGCCTCCCCCAAGGGGGCTCCATCCTCCCCCCACACGCCAATGCCTGCGGAATTTCAAAGGGTCCGGCGGATTCGTCACAGCAGCTACTGCGGCAGTGGCCGGGCCCCCGGGACATTAAATCATGTGGGGCGCCTGGAGCCCGCCCCTCCCCAGTGTGTTTATGCGCATGCTCAGTGCCTAGCGGCGCTCGTGTGTTTGCAGCCCCAGCCATGTTCCTTCCAATGGCAGGTCTGGGGACGCCAATGAACCCGACTTGAATCTGGGTCCCACGCCGGGACATGCGGGGAGTGTGACTCCGCTCCCCACCGCACACCGCTCTCTGCACAGCCGTGTCCCTCCCTTTATACCTGGCGGGGCACCCCGCATGCAAATCCCTGCCCCGGCGGTTCCTGTAAATACGAACCCCCGGCTCCAGGAGCCGCAGTCTCTGCCCAGACACAGACCAGCTTCCCTCATTGCTGGGTAAGGAGAATGGAGCCTCTGCTGCTTCTCCTTTGCCTGCTCGCCGCCCCCCGCTGTGAGTGTCCGTGAGAAAGGAGGGAAATGCGGGGACCGACCCACAGATTCGTTCTGTGATTCATTCCTCCCTCTGTTTCCCTTTCCGCAGGTGTCCTCTCCCAGGTGCAGCTGGTCCAGTCCGGCCCCGGGGCGGTGAAGCCGGGAGCGACCTTCAGTATCACCTGTAAAGTCTCCGGTGTCTCTGTCAGCAGCTACTATTGGAGCTGGGCCCGGCAGCCCCCCGGGAAAGGGCTGGAGTGGCTCGGGTTTATCCGGGATACAGCGAACGGGGGGACCACGGAGTATAACTCGGCTTTCAAACCTCGTGTCACCATCACCAGGGACACCTCGAAGGAGAAGTTTATCTTCAGCTGGGCTCCCTGACAGCTGCGGACACCGCCACCTATTTCTGCGCCAGACAGAGTGACACGGAGCAAAGCCGGGACCCGCACAAAAAGGGGAAGCGATTTCTAAACAGCCGAACAGCTCCAGCGCTCGGTGTGTGCGGGGGCCGGGGATAGGAAAGACAGGGCGTTGCAACCCCCGGGTCTCCCCTGTAGCCCCCTCCCCTCTCCACCTTCCCTAAGGAATTCCCAACCCTCCGCTTCCTTATGCTGCGCCCTGAAATGTGCCCGCAGGGAGACACCGGAGCCGGGGGAGGGTTTGGGGTAACTCAGGCTTTGGACACGGAGCCCGGGATTGGGGGCAGGAGGGAGCACAACCCTTTCTCTGTTGGTACTGCCTGCTGCCCGTCCCCTCCCTGCCCCTCGCTGTCACAAGCCAGGTGTGAGCAGCAATCAGCTGGTAGCAGGTAGATGCGGTGGCTGGAGGCGCCGAGTTGGGCCAGGAGGGCGGGGAGGGCTCTGCCCATTTGAAGTACCCCTCTCCCCCCCCCCGCTTGCTGCCTCTATCTCCTAGGACACCGCCCGCTATCACTGCGCCGGGCACACACCGAGCAGAAAGCGGCTGAGCCCAGAACACAAACCGAGCTGCAGCGAGAGCCGCTCTGCCAGCGCCCGGCAGGGGGCAGCAGCGACTCGCAGGTCCAGGCTGTTCTGTGCGGTCAGCGCAGGGATCGGTGTGAAAGGGCAGGTCGGTGCCCAGCGCAGCGGGTGAATATTTCGGGAACTCTCTGTGATCTAGGGACACGAGACAAACATTCCCGCAGGGCTCCCGCAGCCAGTGACACTGCTGAGAGCAGAGTGCAACGTGCAGCCAGAGACTGAGAACTGGGCTGAAATGTAAAACTGTGTCCCGCCCAGAGCCGGGTTTCGGCAAATTCCTCGATGCTTCCCTGAATCGGGGCCTGAGCTGAGCCATTGTACTAGGGGCCCCTGAAATCCTTTGCGTCCTTGAAATCGCCCCCTGACCTGCGATCTCCCCTGAAGGATGTGGAATATCCGAGCCCCGGGCTGCTGGGGGTGTTTCGCATCATCTCTGCGACAGCTCGTCCGCCCTGAGCTATTGCTGAGCGCTGCGTCTGATGGCGAGAAACAGCCTGTCCCCAGCCCGTCGGTGAGCAGGGCACAGAGGGATATAGAGGTTTAATCACAGACATTAAATGCGTCGTACAAACTCCTTCTAGCTGCACTTCCCTCGCCTTAACACATTGTCCTGCCCCCTCACATCCACTCAAAAAAAAAAAAAAAAAAAAAAAAAAAGAAAACCAAGCTGCGCTATTCTGGGTCCGTGCGGCATCTTATCGAATAGGACACATTACTCCCTGGGGGTGACCTTTGCACTTGTTAGTGGCACATTCACACCTCGGGTCCAGATGCTGGTGGCACTTAGTATTAATTCAGGGCCAAACGCCCAGGTTCACAGCCCTGTAGTGGGGCTTGGAATCCGAGCGGGAAGGGGCCTAGGAATCTCCGTGTGGACAGGAACGGGACGGTGATCCGGAGCGAGAAGAGGGGAGGGGTTGGCAGGGGAGCGGTGCAGATGCGCGCGGGTGAGGACGCTGGGGTGGAAAATGGGCACGTGAGTGGGGCCGGAACCTCGCGCGTGTGACAATGAGCCCGGGGACAGAACAGAGACCCTGCGCCAGCCTGAAGATGGGGCTGGAGCGGTGCGTGTCCGGTGAATTGTCCTGGGGGTGGGCGTGTCCGTGGGGTGGAAATATTTATTGTTATTATTAGTTGCTACGGTTACTAGGCTTCGAAAGGGCGATTCGGCCCTCGGGCCTCCAATCACAGACCCGATTCCAGCCCCGGGCAACCCTGACCCGCCCCCTCCCCAGTCAGTGACCCCCTGACCTGATGTCTGCACAATCGGGCCCTAAATTGAAAACCGGGAAACTGGGCTCACACCCCGGCAGCTGCTTCCATCCCCCTTTGACCCTCCGCCCCGGGCTGGGCGCTGCACAGACACACAAGAGAGGGTCTGATTCCGCCCTGCCCGAGCCAGAAATTAGCAGCCTGAGGGGAAGGCGCTTGGGTCCGGTATAAGCAGCGGCCTATGCAAATAGTGGTGAGAGTTTCCTGTTTAAATCTGTCCCTCCCTCACCCTGGGCCCAGACTGGACCCGCAGGGAATCCGCAGCCCCCTCGGTCTGCACAGTAACTAGCCAGTGCCCGGAAAACTTTCCGGTCCAGCACCAGGGACTCTGAGACTTTGGGTCACAGCGGTTCTCATTGTAGTGGTTTTGGGAGGTATTTTGAGTCCCTGACCAAATGGCAGAGCCAGTGGTGCAGACAATTATCGCTGGCTTTGTCCCGGTTCTTCTACCATCCCTTTATTCTCAGGTGTTCGATCCGAGGTGCAGCTGGTGGAGTCCGGAGGGGATGTGGAGAAGCCCGGAGACTCTCTGCGCCTCTCCCGCAAAGCCTCCGGCTTCACCTTCAGCAGCTACTATATGGAGTGGGTCCGGCAGGCTCCCGGGAAGGGGCTGGATTGGGTCGCTCGTATAAACCCCAGTTCAGGTACCGCAGACCCGGATTCACCGTCTCCAGGGACAATTCCCAGAGCGCGCTGCACCGGCACACGACCGGCCTGCAGCCCGGGGACCCCGCCCGCTGTCGCTGCGCCGCGCACAGGCAGGGGAAGCCGCTGGGAGCTGAGACACAAACCTGCCTCTGCGGTCAGTAGGGAAAGTCCGTACCGCTCAGAGCCCGGCCCCGCGGGGAAAGCCCCTCACACTCCCCCCCCTCCCCCCGCGGGGAAAGCCCCTCACACTGCCCGCCCCTCCCCCGCGGGGAAAGCCCCTCACACTGCCCGCCCCTCCCCCGCGGGGAAAGCCCCTCACACTCCCCGCCCCTCCCCCCGCGGGGAAAGCCCCTCACACTCCCTCCCCCTCCCCCCCCGGGGAAAGCCCTCCACACCCCGCCCCTCCCCCCGCGGGGAAAGCCCTCCACACTCCCTCCCCCTCCCCCCGCGGGGAAAGCCCCCACATCCCCGCCCCTCCCCCCGCGGGAAAGCCCTCCACACTCCCCCCCCTCCCCCCGCGGGAAAGCCCTCCACACTCCCTCCCCCCTCTCCCCGCGGGGAAAGCCCTCCACACTCCCCGCCCCTCCCCCGCGGGGAAACCCCCACACTCCCCCCCCCTCCCCCCGCGGGGAAAGCCTCCACACTCCCCGCCCCTCCCCCGCGGGGAAAGCCCTCCACACTCCCTCCCCCCTCCCCCCGCGGGGAAAGCCCTCCACACTCCCCGCCCCTCCCCCCGCGGGGAAAGCCCCTCACACTCCCGCCCCTCCCCCCGCGGGGAAAGCCCTTCACACTCCCTGCCCCTCCGTTCCCCAAGCTCACTGGGCAGGAGGGAGCCGAGAAACGCGGCGCGGAGCCGCTTGCTCTGCGCTCCCTTTGCAGCAGGTCTGGCGGGGCCGGAGCTTTCCGAGTCGCTGTTTGGCGGACACGAGGCAGGAGCCAGGCGGGTTCCCCGCTGCGGGGGCAGACAGCCCGGAAAGCGGCCGCTCACCCGCCCTCAATGCTGCGGCGACCCGCGCGCGGTTGGCAGGAAACTGAGCTCCTGGCAAAAATTTAAAATGGAAAACTAAGGACCCAGCTGAATCTCTAACGAATCGTTGTAGCACAAACACGGAAAAGTAAAACTGGCTCTTATATTAACAACGATGTCCAGTCCCCCAGGGACCCGCAAAAATTGCCGGAGCGACCAGATTTCCAGCCAACACAGCGGGGTATTGGGAAAAGTTTTCAATTCAAATAATCGCGCCTCCGATTAACCTCATCGCCTACGATATTGCCACTGCGCAAAGATCCCGAAAGAACCGCCAGCGCCCTCACCTCTCGCCGGCCACGGACTCCCAGCTTAGGGCGAGGCCCGGTCCCGTGGTGGGGAGCCGGGTGCGAAGTGCCCCAACCAGCGCTACCTCCGGCGACCCCGGCAGCCCAGCCAGACCCAGCGGGCTTGCGGGGTTCCCCTTTTGTGGGGCTCAGCTGCCTCGGGATCCCTATGCAAATATGGAATTACGTCACCAGGCCGGAGCCTGCCCCAGGTGGATAGGCTGAGCCTGCTTCAGTGTGGGGTGGGGTGGCCAGAAGGGAGGCACCGGAGAAAGCGGGAGACAGCTGGAGCAGCGATCAGCCACTTCCTGGCTTGGCATGTACTTCTACCTGGTGGATCTGCTCATTATCGACCTGGGCTCCATCTCTGCCACCCTCCCCAGATCCATGGCCGGCTCCCTCCTGGACTCCAGGGTGATTTCCTATCCTGGGTGTCACCCGGGTCTTCCTTTATTTCATCTTCCGTGCAACCGATCTTTTCTTCCTCACCATCGTGGCCTATGACCGACATGTCGCCATCTGCCAGCCACTGTCCCAGGAGCTAGTGATGAACAAAGGAGCTTGTGTCCAATTGGCCACCAGAGCCTTGATCGTAGGCTTCCTCTACTCTGCCCTGCACACGGTGAGCACCTTCAGGTTATCCTTCTGCCAGGCCAATGTCATCAACCCGTTCTTCTGGGAAGTCCCCCTGCTCCTCAAGTTGGCCTGCTCCGACTTCCTACTGCAGTGAAGTTGGGCTTCTTGCCCTTAGTGAGTTTTTACTAGGGCTATCAAGCCATTAAAAAAATAATCAAGATTAATTGCGCTATTAAACAACTTATTCATGATTAATCATGGGCACGGGCAGAAGCCCGGGATCAGCTGGTGTCCCCAGCTGACCCCAGCTAGGTGCATTGCTGCAACTTGGAAAGACCGCCCTGGCATTTCCAAGGGGCAGTGCTGCAGAAGCCCAGAGTCGTCCCTGGCTCTTAATGCGCTGCCCCTTTGAAGAGCTGCTCCGGAGTTCCCCGCTGATTCCTGGCTCCACGTTGGCTTCCCCTTTGGAGCTCCAGACTGATGCTTCAAAGGGGCAGCATAATGTGGAGCCAGGTAGGAGCTGGGCACTCCAGCTGATCCCGGGCTCCTCATGCACTGCCTCTTTGAAGCTGCCGGGAGCCCAGGGTCAGCTGGAGACTGCAGCTGATCCCAGGCTCCTAAATTGCGGCCAGAGCCGCACTTCAAAGGGGCAGCCCAGCATTAACATCTGTGATTAAGGCGTTAAAAAATTCACCCATTAATCCTTCCCTGCGTTAATCGCAGGCGTTAACGCACATCAACTGGCAGCCCTAGTCTTTAGCTGTGAATTGCTTCCCCCAGGTTGAAACTCTCTCGCTGCAGTTCATTGGCTCAATGCCCAGCCCCCCCCTTCAGGTGCAGAATAGCTTAAGGTTAGCTTAACCCTTTCCTCGCTCTCCAGGTGAGTCAGGCTCTCCTTGGCAGCTCCCATTCATGCCACTGGGTTCCAGCGAAGACCCACTAAATCGATCTGATAGGGCGACACCATCGGTGCCAGTCCTCTTGCTCCTCAGGAGGATGAGGGAAGCCAATGGGAGCCTTTGTTCCCGTCGACCTCCCGCTGTATGGATGGTGATTAAGATACGTTGACTCCAGCTACATAAGTAACGTGTCTGGAGCTGTGTATCTCAAGTTGACCTTCCCCCTTATTGTAGACATGCCCTAATTCTACACAGAAGAGCGGGCACGACAGAAATTCACACTGAATACCTTTTCCATTGACGGTCGGGTGTCTTGTGGTTAAGAGCCAGGCTTGAGAATCACAGCTCTTCACCGATCTTCCTAGATCAGCCACCCACTCCTGTCGGCCCTGCCAGAAACTCACGTATCTGTATCCGGAGAGGGGTGTATTGAAAACAGTGTCAATAGCACAACCTCTCACTCTGAGTGTGAGCGTTTTTTTCTGGCCTCCTGCTTGCCCACAGGGGATTGCTGTACAGAAAGAGACACTCTGGTTGTTGTGTGTCCTTCTGCAGCCACTCCCCACAGAGTTGGGCCTTTCTGTTTTAGGGAGCAGCCTGTTTTGTCTCTCTGAGTTTGTGTCCTTGAATCTCTATATATTATAGAGTGCTTGGTGCTGGTGAGAGGGCAGGAGACTGGACTCGATTACCTCTTGAGGTCCCTTCCAGTTCTAGGATTCCAGGATTCTCTGTGTGGATGGCAAGAAATACAGTACCATTGTATTGCCACCTTTAATCCCGGCTGACTTAGGTTTTGATCTACCTAAGAATATGACAGAAGTGGTTAAAAAAGTGGAGTTGTTATAAAATCATGAGTGGTGTGGAGAAAGTGAATCGGGAAAAGTTATTTACTTGTTCCCATAATATAAGAACTAGGGGCCACCAAATGAAATTAACAGGCAGCAGATTTAAAACAAATGAAAGGAAGTTCTTCTTCACACAGTGCATAGTTAACCTGTGGAACTCCTTGCCTGAGAAGGTTGTGAAGGCTAAGACTATAACAGGGTTTAAAAGAGAACTAGATAAATTCTTGGAGGTTAAGTCCATCAATGGTTATTAGCCAGGATGGGTAAGGAATGGTGTCCCTAGTCTCCGTTTGTCAGAGGCTGGAGATAGATGGCAGGAGAGAGATCGCTTGATCATTACCTGTTCGGTTCACTCCCTCTGGGGCACCTGGCATTGGCTTCTGTCAGCGGACAGGGTACTGGGCTGGATGGACCTTTGGTCTGACCCAGTGGGGCTGTTCTTAAGTTCTTATGGGTTTTTTTCTATTTTAGGGGTTGTTTTTCATTTTTCTCAAGAAAATATTATTTCCCAACACTATCCTTGTCACAGAGGCTAGAAGAGGGGTTTCCAAGGCCCAGACAGGAGTTGGGCATCAGGACATTGGTGGGAGTTACCTGCCCAGATAGTTGGAAAGTTTGCCTGGTATGACGGAGAGGTGATGGAACTCGTTCACAGTCACCCGGGAGACCAGTGATTGGGATTTCAACATAACACCCGTGTTCTCTGCCTGGGACACCGCCTCTCAGGAGGTAACACCAATTTATCCAAGGTGTAAATAACACACTCACTGTACTTGTGTCACAACAGGTTTCAATGACAAGAAGTGCAGCTGCCTGGAAACAATCATCTTCCCCACACAGAATGTGAAGACACTCCCTGAGGGTGGGTTCCCCTTCTTCCTCCTTTCCTCCCTTTCCTACTTGCTCCTGAGAGTTTCCTGACAGGCTCAGTGAATCTTGTCATTTCATGTGAAGCTGCAGCTGGAGGCGTGGCTCTGGCTACATCTCAACAATGAAGCTTTCAGTGAGTCAGGGACTCGAGCCTGGATCTGGATGGCAAGAGACTTGACAGCCAAAAAAGTCCGGATGGGGGTTCCTGTAATAACACCTCTGTACATATTCGTCCTGATTTCTACATACCCTGACCATGAGCAGGGAGCGGTGTAGTCACAAGGAGTTTCAGAACAGTTGGAGATAACGGCTAGGGCAGGGGTGGGCAATAATTGTTGATGGGGGGGACATTCCAAGAACTTGGTAAGTTGTTTGGGAAGGGCCTATTCAGGCTAATGAGCCATTAGGGGAAATACAGGCCTTGGAGAAACACATCTCTCACCCGGTGAGGCTCCCTGACAACACTCCAGAGAGCCCGTCACTAATGGTTGTTGTGACTCTCCGAAGGCAGGCGACCAGGCCCCATGTCCCTAGACACCATCTTGCAGTGTCTGTGTTTTTCCACACACTGGTCTGGGACCCAAGACTTGAGACAAGCGGCTCCAGCCTTGTGCCCAAGCTATTAAGGCTGGGGATGATCTTGGCCGTTCTTCTTCACTCCCCACACCTGAGGGCTCTGGCAAAGACCTGAGGAACAAAGACTGAGCTGGGGGAACGGCTGGACTCAGGCTAGAGCAATTTCTAACCTGTGACTGGAAATCCAAGAAACCCAAGCAGCTCAGCAAATGCAGCTTGTGCCTTGAGAACCTGACAGTTTGCCGGTGTCAGCTATCCGGGGTGGGAAACTGCCCGTGTGTTGTCAGTCTAAGCTGCATGTGCTGTGCTCAGTGTGTGTCTGCGCATTTCCTGCTCATCTGCTCTGCTCTGTTTACTGCCCCTTCTCCTCACTCACCATCCACCTTTTGTGGGTCAGGCGCTTGTTTGGAGCGTGACCTAAATGAAATGCATCAGCCACCTACAGTCGCAGACCTTGGGAAAAACAAACCGACCGAGAGTCTCTGTGCAGCGCAGGAAGTAACCAAAACACCAACACCAGTGTGTTGGGAGGCAAGTGTGAAAGGGGCAGTACGGGTGTCAGCCAGAGATGGAGCGTGTGTATGTTACAGACTGTGTGTGAGTGTGTGCATGTATGTGTGTGTGACAGAGACTGTGTGTGCGCTTACTGCTGGAGAAGTCTATGAGATGCTGTGCGCTGGCTCTTCACAAGGGACTCACACCAGAAGGCTCAGGCCATGGGGATGAGCTCTCTAGCTCCTGAGCCTCTCCATTCCCCACCCTGCTCTGCAGAGGTGGCACAGATGGGCAGGGAGGAGAGAAGCGAGGGGATGCCCTGACATCAACGTCCCCCCTCCCATTCTGTACAGCAAGCAGGAGGATGCTCAAAGGCCAGGCTGTCAAACGCACTTGATATTCAAAAGCTGTTGGGAACCTCGTTCCCATAAGTTTCCTTAAGAATCCCAGCCAGTGCCAACACGGGGATTCACATGGTGGCTTATAATCTTCTTGACCAGTGTTTGGAGTTGCAGGTCCAGAGATCATAGAACCATAGAATACTGGGACTGGAAGGGACCGCTAGAGGTCATCGAGCCCAGTCCCCTGCCCTCACGGCAGGACCCAGTACCATCTAGACCATCCCTGATAGACATCTATCCAACCTACTCTTAAATATCTCCAGAGATGGAGATTCCACAACCTCCCCAGGCAGTTTATTCCAGTGTTTAACCACCCTGACAGGTAGGAAGTTTTTCCTAATGTCCAACCTAAACCTCCCTTGCTGCAGTTTAAGCCCATTGCTTCTTGTTCTATCCTCAGAGGCCAGGAAGAACAAGTTTTCTCCCTCCTTCTCGTGACACCCTTTTAGAGACCTAAAAACCGCTATCATGTCCCCTCTCACTCTTCTCTTTTCCAGACTAAACAAGCCCAATTCTTTCAGTCTTCCTTCATAAGTCATGTTCTCTAGACCTTTAATAATTCTTGTTGCTCTTCTCTGGTCCTTCTCCAACTGACCTGGGGGTGTTAGCCAAGAGTTCCTTCACTTGGGATCTTAGTTACTAGAAAATAGAATTGACACTAGTTCCATTTTGCCATTATTCTACCAGATAATCTACCCACATAATATATCAGAGAAACAAAGATTTGTACTGAGATCAGAAGTGCTGTCTCCATTATTTTCCTTTAAAATGAGACATTCCTTTTCATGGAACCATAGAATCCTAGGGCTGGAAGAGACCCCAGGTCATCACATCCAGCCCCCTACCCAAAGCAGGACCAACCCCAAGTTAATCATCCCAGCCAGGGCATTGTCAAACAGGGACTTCAAAACCACGAAGGATGGAGATTCCACCACCTGTCCAGGTAACCCATTCTAGTGCTTCCCCACCCTTCTAGGGAAATAGTTTTTCCTCATATGCAACCTAGAATGTAAGAACATAAGAATGGCCAGACTAGGTCAGACCAAAGGTCCATCTAGTGCAGTATCCTGTCTGCAGACAGTGGCCAATACCAGATGCCCCAGAGGGAGGAATCGCAACAGGTAGTCCTCATGTGATCCCTCCCCTGTCACCCACTTCCAGAGTAACAGAGGCTAGGGATGCAATTCTACCCATCCTGGCCATCATCCAACCCTATTAAGCCATTGATTGACCTAACCTCCATGAATCTATCTAGCTCTTTTTTGAACCCTGTTAAAGTTCAAGCCTTCACCACATCCTCTGGCAAGGAGTTCCATAGGTTGACCAGACCCGCCCCCACACTGCCACTTGAGACCATTGTTCCTTATTCTACCATCTACCACCACAGAGAACAGCCTCACTCCATCCTCTTTGGAACCCCCCTTCAGGTAGTTGAAGGCTGCTATCAAATGTCACCTCACTCTTGTCTTTTGTAGACTAAACAAGCCTGAATCCCTCAGCCCCTCCTGGTAGGTCATGTGCTGCAACCCCCTAATCATTTTTGTTGCCCTCCACTGGACCCTCTCCAATGAGTCCACATCCTTTCTGTAATGGGGGCCCCAGGATTGGAAACAATTCTCCAGATGTGGCCTCACCAGTGCCAAATAAAGGGGAATAATCACTTCTCTAGGTCTGCTGTCAATGCTCCTCCTAATGCACCCCAATATGCACTGAGATCAGATGTTCTGTCTCCATTATTTTCCTTTGCAGTCAGACATTCTTTTTCTTAAATTTTGCTTTGTCTTTTGGGCCAACAGTTCTGCATGCTCCACTATTTCCCTTTGGAATTCATTGTTTTCCATGATTTCCCCCTGAGGTTCGCCATGAGACTGCCCTTATGCAGCTGTTTTTCCTTTCTACAAACACACAGTATCACTCACTCGTGCGATAATTTCAAATTCCCACCAGCAGGAACATCAAGGGGGGTTGCCTCATCTCAGAGGAAGGAGAAATTTCCAGCCAGGAGAGACATTCTTTTCTGTGAATGGGAAGAACAGTCTATACACCACGAAGCCCTGTAGAATCCAGGCTTCCTGGTAGGAACTCAAAGCTCCCTTTACTGAGATAATTGAAAAACTCGCCATTGTAGAAGGGACTGGAAAATGTACCGCAAAGACTAGTCTTACCTCAGATCGCCTGGAGGGAGGGTGAGGATCAGGGTGCAGCTGGTTGGACATGATCAGTGTGACAGGAGAAGCATCCCAGTTAAAATGAAATCTGCTTTAGAAAAGACAAAACATCGGTATCATCCTGTGTCTAAGGGCTTGTCTACACCACAGAGAAGATCGACACTGCCACAGTCGATATTCCATGGTTCAAATGAGTGGGTCTCGTGAAGAACCGCTAATTTGAAGTGAATGGGCGCCCCTGTTGGTGTTGGTAGCCAAACTCCTCCTGAGGAGTAAGGGAAGTTGACGGGTGCATGTGTTCCTGTCAACCTCCCGCTGTGTGGATGGCTCCAAAACGTGAATTAAGATATTCGACTCCAGCTACATAATTATCGCAGCCAGAGTTGCGTATCTGAAATCAACTTTCCCCTTTAGTGTTGAAGGGTAAATTGAGGCAGCCCATGGTATCTTGCTGAGAACTGACAAACTCAAATCTCAAATCATTAGGCCAGCCCTGGGAAGCACCCAGACAGCAGTTAACTTGTTAACTTGACCCTGGTTGTCCTAGCAACCACATTCCAAAAGGGCCTCACTTTGATAAGGCCGGTACCAAATAACCAAACAACCGCGCGGGATTGTTTTTCATTGTCTGCTTTGTTCCTAGAAAATAAGCTTGTATCCCAAAGATCGCGCCAAGGCAATACCACCCCCACAGGAGACGCATTATAGTTCCGGCCGACAAAATGACCATCAATATGCCTTTGTTTATGCTGGCTCATTTAGCTTGTTAGAAATTATTTGTATTAGTGATAACATGTTTAATTGGCAATGGGCGGAGATACTGTGTAACTGTCGTAAGACCATTGGCTTATGTGCATATCTCACTTCCGCTGCTAGACCTATCAAATCACTTCTCCGTCCATCTGCTACCTATATAATCTAATGTATGTTTTGGTTAAGTTAGGGCTCTCTGGGCTAACACCTGGTCCGCACTCCACCAGCGCTGTGTGTTCCATAAATCCTCTGCTTGTTTTCACCTGCACCCAGTGTGTCCAAGAATTATTCCCAACAGTGTAGACCAGGCCAAAGGATGTAAATGTCACATTGCTTGGACGACCCGGGTGGGAAGTTGATTTCCCATTATCTACAGCCAAAGTACCCCTTCCCAGCCTCTGACAAACCAAGGCAGCCACTCCATCCCTGCCCACCTTGGCTAACAGCCGTTGATGGACCTGTCCTTCATCAAAATGTCTCATTTATTGGCTGTGGTGTGTGTGTTCTATTTCCCTTCATGTGAATGTTGTGGCTCATGCCGTTTTTGGAACAAACCAAAGTTCCCTCTGTTCTCTCTGTGTGTGTCTCTGTGTCTGTGATTTCTCTTTCTAGAAACGTGCCATGGAAAAACGAAATCAAATGCTCATCATGGAATTTGTCCTCTTGGGATTTGGAGATGATCCTGAACTGCAGCCCCTTTTCTTCTTCGCCTTTCTAGTGATCTACCTTGTCACGCTGGCTGGGAACTTCCTCATCATTGTGCTGATTGTGACTGACCCGCACCTTCACACCCCCATGTACTTCTTTCTGGGGAACCTGGCCTGCATGGAGACCTGCTTCTCCTCCTACCATCCTGCCCCGGCTGCTGGCCAGTCTCCTGACCGGGGACAGGACCGTTCCCGTGAAGGGCTGCATTGTTCAGTTGTATGTCTTTGTTGTCCTGTCATCTAAAGAAAACCTGCTGCTCACGGCCATGTGCTACGACCGGTACCTAGCAATCTGCCACCCCCTCCGCTACGCAGCTCTGATGAATGGCCGGGTGTGTTGCCAGATAGTGGTGGGGTCCTGGCTAAGTAGCTTTCTGGGCTCTGCCACAGTCAATATTTTCTTGTGGACATTAACGTTCTGCAATTCCAATGAAATCGACCATTTCTTCTGTGATTTCACCCCCATGCTCAAGCTGTCCTATGATGACACCCAGATTCTGCAACTGGTGGCGTTTATTGTTGCTGCCCTCTGGATACTTGTGCCCTTTCTGCTCACTTTGGCATCCTACGTTTGTATCATCAGCACGATCCTGAGAATCCCCTCCCGCACCGGGAGGCAAAAGGCCTTTTCCACCTGCTCCTCCCACCTCATCGTGGTGACACTTTTCTATGAGACCCTGATCACTGTCTGCTTGGTTCCCATCATCAACACTGCTGAGGTACCAAAAAAAGTCATCTCTCTCTTCTGCACGGTCCTACCACACATGATCAACCCCATCATCTACTGCCTGCAAACTAGGACGTCAAAGAGTCTTTGAGAAAAATGCTTCAGAAACAGGTTGCTGTCAGAAACAGGCAGAGAAGCTGAAAAGTCACATTTTATATAGTATAATGCAGAACAACAGGTACAGCTCCTTAGACATGCATTTGAGTCTATAAGAAAAGAGTTCTTTCTTTCTTTCTGTCTTTCTGTCTTTCTATTGCTTTGTTATTTTTGCAACATTCATCATTCATATATTTACTACACAGTTCTTTATAAAAACTTTATATTTTAAGAAATATTCTTCATGAAAAGTGGTCTTTTTTCCGGACATATGCTTCTGTACAATATTCTGCATGTGTCACCTGCATGTGAATACTCTTGGAAAAATTTGGCAAGGGGTTGAAAAATCTTGTGAGTGGTTCTGAGTTTCTTCCACTATTATGGAATCCCTTGGTACTCATTCAGCACTGATTAGGTCCTTTTTCATCAATTATACCTCGGAAAAGTGGGTGAAAAGTTGACACTGCAGTGAGTGGGGACCTGTGATTGGGCCGTTTTGTGTGCTGATCTGTACCTGGAAAAACAAAAAATGAAAGTCTGTGGAGGGTTCGGCATCTCAGGGTGCATCTACACGGCACCATTATTTTGAGATAACTAGTGTAATTTCAAATAGGAAGGCAAGCATCTACACAGCCATTCCGTTATTTCGAAATAATTTTGAATTAACGGACAGCTTATTCTGAAATCTGTAAACCTCATTCTGCGAGGAATAATGCCTGTTCCAAACCAGCTATTTCGAACTAAGGCTTGTGTGGATGCTCCACTCCTTCTATTTTGAAATAGCCCCTTCCCAGTACTTCCTGGGGCTCTAAATCGAGAGAGCACATTTGCATTAGGGAAGCCTGCCTCAGACTAATTTTGAGGCTTCTTTGCAGTGTAAAAGTGCTATTTCAAAATAAGCTATTTCAGAATAAGTATTCCGGAATAGCTTATTTTGAAATAACAGTGCAGTGTAGACGTACCCTTAGGGTATGTCTAGACTACATGGCTCTGTCGCCAGAGCCATGTAGATTAGTTTACTAGACATACCCAGATGAAGCCGTGATTTAAAAATCGTGGCTTCATTTATATGAAAATGGCTGCCGCGCTGTGCCGAGGATCAGCTGTCCCAGAACAGCGGGGCAGTCTAGACGCGCCGCGGTCGACAGGGAAGCCTCTGTCGACCGCTCCGTTATGCCTCGTGAAACGAGGTTTACCGGAGTGGTCGACAGAGGCTTCCCTGTCGACCACGGCGTGTCTAGACTGCCCCGCTGTTCTGGGACAGCTGATCCCCGACACAGCGCGGCAGCCATTTTCATGTAAATGAAGCCACGATTATTTAAATCGCAGCTTCATTTGGGTATGTCTAGTAAACTAATCTACATAGCTCTGGCGACAGAGCCATGTAGTCTAGACATACCCTCTGTGTCCTTGCCATGTGAGAACTCCCGCCTATGTAACCCACACACCAAGGGTACGTCTAGTCTGCAAGCTTCTTTCGAAAGAAGCTTTTTCGGAAGAGATCTTCCAAATAAACTTCTTCCAAAAGAGAGCATCCACACTTCAAAAGTGCACCGAAAAAGCAATCTACTTTTTCAAAAGAGAGCATCCACGCTCATTGGACTCTCTCTCGCATGTAAGCTGTGATTTCTATGGATGGAGTGGCCACTAGGGCATCTGTGCTTTTTCCTGGAGGCCTCTCCTTTCAAAAAAACTCCCTCTTCTGCAGAAAAGGTGTTCTTCCTCATAGAATGAGGTTTACCAATGTTGGAAAAACTTGTTCTTTTGATTTTCTTTTGAAAGAATGCAATAACACTGTGGACGTAAGTAAAGTTTTTTTCGGAAAAATGGCCGTTTTTTCGAAACCCCCCCCTGCATTCTGAACACACCCTAGTGTGGTTCGGTGTCCCATGCAGTGGCACTTAGATCACTTACAGCAAGAGATAAGAACAAGTGAGCTCTACCCCCTAAATTGAGAGGCAGCTTACTGTATAGCTCAAGCTATAATGGCTGTTATGCTAAACTCCAGGGGTCCCAGGTTCAAATTTGCTTTTGGGTGATTACACCTGTTCATACATTTTGCAGGGTAAACACAACATTAAAATATCTCTATTGATGTTGTTATCAATCTAGAGATTGATGCAGGTCCATAATATTGAAGGAGAAGACGTACGGTCAAAATTTTCAAAGCTCAGAATGAGTAGGAAAGCACAAGGCAACTTTGCAAATCTCAGCCTAGATTTTGTTACACCAGTCTTTGTCGCTCCAGATAGAAATGTGTTAAATCACAATATTTAACAATAATTAAGAAATAAAATCTGACTGACTCTCCTCGTATTTGTGATCTTCCTCCAAATTTTTCTGTCCTCTTTTCTTTTTCTTTTTTTGTGTGTCAAAAATAGAATCATATAATCATAAATCCTGGGGGTGAAAGAGACCTCAGGAGTCATTGAGTCCAACCCCCTGCCTAAAGCAGGACCAACCCCAACTCAATCATCCCAGGCAGGGCTTTGTCAAGCTGGGGCTTACAAACCTCTAGGGATGGAGTTTCCACCCCCTCCCTAGGGAACCCATTCTAGTGGTTCACCACCCTCCTAGGGAAATAGTTTGTCCTTATATCCAACCTAGACCTCCCCCACTGCAACTTGAGACCATTGCTCCTTGTTCTGCCATCTGCCACCACTGAGAACAGCCTCTCCCCATACTCTTTGGAACCCCCGTTCATGTAGCTGAAGGCTGCAAAATATCCATATTCCCTGGCTCTGTTTTTAACTTATTAGGGGCCCATTACTCCTCTTCCCACCCTCCTACTGTCCCCTGATTATGGGTCATGTGAGGTACATTAATTTTGTGGCCTCATGCATCAGGTGTTTTTGGAGAACAGTTGATAGTCATGAATTTATTTCAAATGACCTGAACATTGTCAGCAAAAATCTATCAAACTCTTTCAAGACTTCGATGCTGAGCAGTGACCCGCCCTGTTATAATATTTAACCTGGTGCTCTGAGCAGTCCTGCGGGAGGTCGGGTAGAAAACCCACATTTAAGATCACGCTGCCTGATGAGGGGTTGGAAACTTCAGTTTCCCGTATTGGAACAAAGGGCACTAGCCTATGGAATCCTCCCTTGTGCTTGGAATTAGTGGTTAGAGTTTCTCTAAGGACTCAGAAAATAGGGCTTCAAATCACACTGACCTTCCTTGGGAGCTGGGCTCCTAAACCCCTTGGTGTTTTTGAAAATTTCACCTTAGGATAAGCTGAATGGTGTCTGAGAAATAACAAGATTTTTGCACCAAATCGGGGGAAACTGTTACCAGCCGATGACAAACTAGCTGCCATAGACGTTTACAATCCAACGAGATTGAAATGAAAGAGTCAGAACAACAACTGGTGCCTACAGAGTTTGGGGGCAGCTAAGCGGAGGTGTGGAGAATCTCTCTGGGGTAGGATTCTGGGATTTAGGCATGTATAGGGGTGAGGAGCCTGATGTAAACATAACAAAAGGAGAGTGGTTACACCAGGGAACAATTGGACCATGAGAATGAAAACTCGCTGCAAATTACTAGCAGTATTTCAGAGGGATATGACACAATTAATGTTGCTCATAATTGATTCCCAAAGATCTTCATTACAAACCCTCCATCCCCTGTGGGATGCATTAGAGAAGATTCAGTTTAGAGTCCATTGGGCAATTCTTGGGATGTGTTTATGCATCAGTTATTTAAATCCCAAGTTCCTTACGTATCGCAAACAGCTGTGCCCAAGGAGCCTGGAACAGTCTGCTGGGCTTTTTACTGATGTGAATCCAGATGATTTTTCTACTGGCCAAATATTGGCGAAACATACTGACAGTTTGGAACCTTTGGCCCATTTCCTAGTGGACACACGTCAAAGCCATGGCTGCGCTGGTGACATACCTTGTAACTACCAAAGGGATTCTTGTGCCCTGTCTACTCACTCTGGCATCCTACGTTTATATCATCAGCACCATGCTGAGGATCCCCTCCAGCACCGGGAGGCAAAAGGCCTTTTCCACCTGCTCCACTCACATCATTGTAATTATAGTTTCTATGGGGCCGTGATTGCCATGTACATGGTTCCAACAGCCAACACGCCCAAGGTCCTGCACAAAATATTCTCCCTCTTCTGCACCATCCTGACTCCCCTGATCAACCCTGTCATCTACTGCCTGAGAAACAAGGAGATCAATGAGTCCCTGCAAAAAGCTCTTCTGAAACTGGTTGATTCCATAAACAGGCACAGAACATGGAAGGGTAAATTTTAGCACATAATAAAATAGAGATGAACTGATACAGATGGCCCATTTGAGTCCATGAGAACAGGGTTACACCTTTCTTTCTTTCTTTCTTTCTTCCACTAGGGAGTTATTTAGAAATAACCCCCTTAGGCTGAATTTATAAGCAGAGCATCCACACTCCCAAGCCCATTATTCTGAAATAACAGGCTGCTTCTTTTGAAATCTGTACTCTTGCTTTCTTTGGGGAATAATGCTAATTTCAAAATAGTTATTTCAAAATAGCATTAGTGTGGACACTCCGGTGTCGCTATTTGCGTATCTAACTGGAACTTTCTCCTGTTTCTTTGTCAACTCCCCAAAATCAATAATAGAATTGATATACAGTTTACAGTGGTAATATTAGCCCAGGAATCCATGTGGCCTCATCCCTGGAGCAACTGGGCAGCCACCATGTGCCCCTTGCTCCAGCCCTGGGGACAGCAGAGAGCGGCACATCTCAGCCCCTGATCCCTCACTGAGCTCACCAGCAGCAGCTTACCTTCCAACGGCACGATGGGGAGTGCAGGCCCAAACCAGGTTCAGAGAAAATTGAGGATGACCTTCAACCACTTATATATAACAGAATTTCTGTAGAAAATCCCCCTTTTTAACACAAATGAACATGCTTCAGTTACAAATGGGGCATTTTTTTTCTATTCAGATGTGAGGCAGGTTTATGGTACACACGATATTCTTGAGTTTTTAAAAAACTTCGGACAGTTTCATGTCGGTGACTTGCTTTGCCTGGTGAATATGCTACATTTACATGTTGCTCATACTGCTTACTCAAGTGCAGGGGGAGTGCTAACCACTCCCATTCTGATTCATAATTTTCAACACAGGCTGCAAGGCAATGGTGAGCCAGTCCCCAGGATTTACACTCGCCAGAGACAAAACTAGTGGAATGCTCAATATTTTAAAAAATAATTAAAATGTTCACAACCCAGTGGGAGAAAATCCCCAAATGCTGGACCCACTCCAGAGGCACTGAATAAAATTTGACATGTCAGTATTATTTGTCACCAAAATTTCAACATACGAAATAGTTGCAAAAATGTTATATTATTTTTACCCCAGCTCTAGTCCTCACTCCAAGCCAGCCACCAAAGCAAAAGGGGAGTGCATCATCCCCTCCTAGAGTGGTGTGTATCCTCCCACCCCCCCTCCGCCCAGCTGACTGCTTCCCAGAGATTTGCCGGGGACATCACAAAGACATGCTACCTCCCAGACAGGACAGTGGCTATGTCCCATAGTCCAGTCTGTAGGACAGGGTATCAGGCTTCATTGCCACTATTATCCTGGATGCAGCAGACCATCATTGTCACTGAACATGAACATTAAAAATAAAATCCTGACTAAATTTAGCCTGGAACTAGCCCCTGAAGCTCAGGGCTCTCCCCTCCCTGACTAAATTTGTATGTTACTACATGTCAAAAAAGAATGAGGCCTTTGAGGGACACAATTTTTTTATATGCTTGCAAAAAACCGATGAGACCAAACAGCAATATGTCACAGAATGATGGAAACTCAGTAAAGCTGTGACTTCGGTGAGCTGACAGTTCCTCCAGTCAAAGACGGGATTATGTGGGCCAGTAAGCCAATTTGCGAAGAGAGAAACTGCTCTGCGAAGGAGATCTCATGATTGAAAATGTTCCTCAGATCTGGCAGGCAGCAGACATTGGGAAATCACAAACCAGAGCTGAATGTACGAGAAGGGATTTTCTGTACAAATGAACATAGCCCGATTAGCTCAAATCCCAGAGGGAACCACTTGCTATGAAAATTACTGTAACCATTTTGCACAATGCTGCAGAACCCAAACAGAGAAAATTCAAGTGCTCCCAGTGACAGACAACCTGGCTGAGTTTTTCACAGACACACTGGGATCTAGCAGGCCTGAGGAGAGGGACTGGACCTTGCCTAGGGCAGTAACTAACATTTATCCCACCGAAAGTGGATCCAGGAGCTCAGGTGAACGTTGTGTCTGAGAGTGATGATGAGAAAACAAAAATAAACCGAACCTGGGACAAAGACAGATACAAGAAGTGACTATACTGAAGCTATGGTGAATGGTGGGGGGAGAGGGTCCAACACCATTTTCTGGCTGTTCCAGTTGGTAGTAGTTAATTTAGAATACATATAATCGTGTTGCACGTTGAAGGATAAACTTAATTTGTTGTCAGTATGACCTCTGTGACACCTGGATGTTAAGTCTGGTCTTTGTAAAGAGGTACGTGCTTGAACTCAGGTGAGCAAAGGGAGGGGGGGAGGTAGGTAAAACTGGTTTGAACCTGTTGTAAGGCCTGCAAAGGGACTGAGGGGGGACAGATAATGATTGGAGGGAATTTGGTGCAAAGGGGCATGACCTGTATATGCATGCAATTGTAAGTGGTCAGTGAGAAAAAGGTAATTACCATGTAAGGTGGTACAAAAGACCTTGCCTTTTGTTTGGGAAGTTGCAGAAACTTTTCCTGAGAGTATCCTGGAGATTTTTGCCCTGGAATGCATTCCTGAATAAAGCTGGTTGCTTAAGAAGGGTGTCTGGAACTGATTTGGTAGGGGTTTTGGGCCCCCATCCGAACCCTCGGATTAAAAATTCTCCGTCATTTATGGTGTCAGGAGTGGGATGGATCGGGACACCAGGTGATTGAGACGGGCCGGACCGGAGAGACTGAACAGAAAGGCGCCATACAAATCGGTAAGAGATCCGTGTTACAAAATCTCACTGTTCCGTTCCTCTCTCCTTGTCCTGAACGGCTGCTTTCACTGGCGGTAAGCGTCCACCCTACGTTAAGAACATCCTTCCCAAGCAACTGTAAGTCTTTTTCCCTTCTCTTTTTATTTTTTTTTTTTTTTTAATAAGTTTGTTAAGAGGGGACAGTGGGAAGACACTGAAACAGGGTCAGCTCAGGCTTGAAGCTGAGAGGAAGGCAGGTTAGTGCCGGATTGGAACTGTCTTATAGGTAATAGGGCAGGGATTATGGGGAATAAGGGATCTAAGATAGATCCAAAAACCCCATTGGGTAAAATGCTGCAGATTTATAGTCAGCCAGGGAAATTGCCAGCAGGTCTTAAACTCAGGAGGCTGGTAAAGCTCACACACGCGTGGAATGAATATACTTATGTAGAATCAGAATTACAATTCCCAGTTCAAGGTACCTTTCAATTAGACAAATTAAATTATTTAAAGGGTGTCTTAGAGTCCAGTCACCCCTCCCAGATGAATTATTGGCACCTCTGGGATGATCAGGCCTCAAAATTAAGAGATAAATCCATAATGGCTAGCCTAAAGGACTCAAATGAAAAACTGAAAAAACAATTGGCAGAAATAAAGGAGAAATCTGACTCCTCTAAAGTTTGTCCCCCTCCGTACAACCACGTTCCTACACCAAGCGCGCCCAGCAGAATCTACCCATCCATCTTGAAACCATCAACTCCGCTGCCAGACCCACCTGAAGATCTATTGGACCTGTGGGTCCCCAATTTCCCAGCTCCCCTTCCCACCAACCTGCCCCAGCATCAGCAAATACTGCTTACCGATCATTCAGCTGCACCAGCCCAATTTGAATCCCCCGCACATACTCACAGTTCTGAAGGGGCGGTAGGGAATGCCAACCTGGCCAATAAAACTTCGGATTCTGAGCATACTCAGAGTCCAGTAATTCTAAAGCTGTCAGAAGTCCCCACACAAATGTTGCAGCGAACATTGGCTAAAGACTTAAAGGACCTGGGGTTTGTTATAACTAAAATAGATCCCGAAAATAACTCGGTGACTATAGGTAATGACGTAAACAAGGCTGTGATTATTGAAGTTGGACCTAAAAGTTTTCCTGGACTGTTTAAAGAGCATATTAAACTTCTCCCACTAAGACAATTTCCTAATCCAGCAGGGGGCGCCCCAGCACTTGTCCACGTCCCCTGGACACCTAATGACATCATGAATTTCAGACTTACTCTCCCCAAAATAAGAGAGGATCCTGTGGGCTTGCAAAGGGAGTTGTGTCAGATTTTTGAAGTTTATCAGCCTGCCCACAGAGACATTGACATGCTACTCTCGGGAATAATGGAACCCCATGAGAAGCAAGTTCTTTACACCCAAGCAAGGCGAGGTCCTGGGGATACCAGACCAGAAATTGGGGACAAGATTATTAATATGATTGGATGGAAAATGGAAACTACTGAGAAAATTTTGGAAGCTGCAACTCAGTTTTTTGAAAACCTGCAAGTAGAAAAACAAAAGAAAAAGGAACTAAAAAATACCCTAATGGCACTCCAAATACAAGATTTACAAGGCCACGGGCAACCAAAAGGTCAGAGGGAAGGTCCAAACAGACCCCGGCGGGGCCCCCAACCTAATGATGTGTGTAATTACTGTGGTGGGTTTGGCCACTGGAAAATTGAATGTCGCAAAAGACAACGACAAAATAGATATAACCAGGGCCCCAACAGACAGTCCGGACCATCGTCACAAGGACAGAGGTGGCCCAATACTAACCCCTTTTCAGCAGGTGCACCCAACAGAGGCTACCCTCCGGAGGACCGACAAAGGAGTAATCCTTACTGACTATGCCAAGAGGTTATTGATAAAACATTGCAATGCTCTCTGTTACCTTCGGTCTCTCTTTCTGCTACACCTGATGCCTTAGTTTCATTTTCCGTTAATGGAAACAAACATGAATTTCTAATTGATACTGGTGCCTCCCTTTCCACAATACGAGAGGATGAAGCTCCCAATCTGGCCAGAACTGGAGAAATAGTAAATGCTGTAGGAGTGGGGGGAGTAACTATACCCCATGCAGTGAGTGAACCATGTTCCTTAACCATTGGGCCTTTGACAGAGGAACATGCCTTTTTGTTATCCCCCAGTACACCTGTAAACTTGATGGGTAGAGATCTGCTGTGTAAATTGAATGCTACAATTTATTGTTCCTCTGAAGGGGTCTTTGTTGATATACCCCATAATCAGGCAACAAATTTCCTCATGATGTTAACAACAGACGGACAAGGTATAGACTCAGACTCCAAATTGGAGAGTGTGGAGCTGGATCAGGTACCAACGTCTTTGTGGGCTTCTCACTCCAATGAAGTTGGGAAACTGTTAACAGCAGAGCCTGTAAAGATCAGGTATAAACACGGCCGACCTTACCCTCGAGTGTCTCAGTACCCCTTGTCCCAGGAAGCGGAGGAGGGCATAGCGCCTGTAATCTCCTCCCTGTTGGAACAAGGAGTGCTCATAAGAACACAGTCTGTGTGTAATACCCCAATACTTCCGGTCAAAAAGGAGGGGAAATTTGATGATCAAGGGAGACAGATATATAGATTTGTGCAGGACCTAAGAGCTGTAAATCAGTTTGTTATCCCCAGATTTCCTGTGGTTCCTAATCCAGCAACAATATTGTCCTCTATCCCTGCAGGTGCTAAATGTTTTTCTGTCATAGATTTATGTTCAGCTTTCTTCTCCATTCCCATTGATAAGGATTCACAGTTTTTGTTTGCTTTTTCCTATAAAGGGGAGCAGCTGACTTGGACCAGACTTCCTCAAGGATATACTGAAAGTCCTACCCTTTTCTCACAATTGTTAAAAAGGGACCTTGATTCAATTTCTTTGCCAAAGGAGTCTACCCTTGTTCAGTATGTTGATGATTTATTGATAGCCTCACCTAATCATGAAGCATGTAAAACAGATACTGTTCATTTGCTGTGTGAATTAGCAAAGAGAGGTCACAAAGCCTCCAAGGCAAAGCTCCAGTTCTGTAAAGCAGAGGTTGAATATTTGGGTCACCTCATATCCCAAGAAGGGCAAAAGCTCACTGATAAACGCATAACCTCTGTTCTTTCTCTCCCTCGCCCAGTAACTAAGAAACAGGTTCGGTCTCTCTTAGGCGCTGCTGGCTATTGCAGACAATGGATTCCTAATTTCTCTGGTCTTGTAAAACCCCTTGTATCTCTGACAGCTGACAAGGTGAAGGATCCCGTCCCGTGGACAGAGGAGGAAGAAGAATCCTTTCAGAAAGTGAAAGCTGCTTTGGTCTCTCCACCCTCTCTTGGGCTCCCTGATTATGATAAACCCTTTACTCTTTTTTGCCATGAACAGGATCAGGTCGCTTCAGGAGTATTATGCCAGCCATTTGGAAATCGCCCTCGTCCTGTAGCTTATTTTAGTGCTCAGCTTGACCCAGTAGCAAAGGGTTTTCCCCCGTGCCTCAGAGCTGTGGCCGCAGCTGCTGTGCTATTAGAGAAAAGTCAATGTCTAGTATTAGGTCACAACCTAACACTTGCTGTACCCCATGCAGTGCAAGCTTTGGTGAATAAGACTAAGACCCAGCATTTGTCAATGCAAAGATTGATTAACTGTGAGAAAGCCCTTTTAGGAGCCCAGAATGTCTCCATAGTACGCTGTTCTACTTTAAATCCCGCCACCCTTTTTCCTAACCCTACTGATGGAGAGACCCATGAGATGGAACCCCACGATTGTTTAGCATTGGTGGACCTCACTTGTACCCCGCGATCCGATCTAAGGGACGTTCCTTTGTCAAATCCTGATTTAGTGTATTACACTGATGGGTCATGCAAAGGGATGAAAGGGGAAACCTTATAAGCGGGTATGCTGTTGTTTCTGATCATGCAATAATTGAAACTCATTCTCTTCCAGGAATAAAAAGTGCTCAAGCAGCTGAACTAATTGCTCTCACTCGTGCCTGTATTTTAGCTATTGATCAATCTGTTAACATTTATACTGACTCAATGTATGCTTTTAATATCTGCCATTCTGTAGGTCAGATTTGGAAACATCGAGGATTCTTAACGTCCTCGGGAAGTGCCATTTCTAATGGATCCCTTGTTAATGACCTCTTGCTTGCTATTCAATTACCTTTTGCTATTTCTATTATGCATTGCAGTGCTCATACTGATAAAACTGATACTGTATCAGTAGGAAACAGACGGGCAGATTTTGCAGCCAGGAATGCAGCTGCCTGTGGACCTCCAGCTCCATTTCAAATCCTGGTCGCTGTTTCTGTTCCCCTGACTCTAAATGATTTATCCCTGTTGCAATCTAGGGCACCTGAGAAGGAACAACACAATTGGTACAAAGCTGGGTGTCGTATTCAAGATAATAACATTTGGCTTTCACCAGATGGACGACCTGTGGCTCCTTCTACTTTGGGTCCCAATTGGCTACCATTACCCATGGATTAGGATATATGAACAAAAGGGGGGTAGCGGACCAGATTCTGAAGCATTGGTATGCGCCTAGGATTCACCAAGCTGCTGCTAAAATCACCAGCAATTGTGCTACTTGCCAAAAGTTCTCTACCCAGGGTGGAGAAAACACTACTCCGAGTGCTCATACTTGGGCCTATGGACCCTTCCAATATTTGCAGATCGATTTTATAGAGTTAACCCTTTCCTGTGGGTTTAAGTATTGTCTGGTTATTGTATGTGTGTTCAGTGGTTGGGTGGAGGCTTTCCCTGCCGTCGAGCAGACGCCACTACTGTGGTAAAGAAATTAGTTACTGAGGTGGTTCCCAGATTTGGAATCCCTTTAAAAATTGACTCGGATAAAGGAACCCATTTCACGGCCAAAATCCTGCAAGATCTGTGTAGCGCCCTCCACATAGAACAACGGTTCCATACCCCATATCATCCCCAAAGTTCAGGGCATGTTGAAAGAAAAAAACCTCGATATCAAAAGGAAGTTAAGCAAGATTATCTCTGATACTGGATTAAAGTGGCCGCAGGCATTGCCCCTTGCCCTCATGCATATCCGAAATACCCCGAACCGCAAACATGGTCTCACCCCTCATGAAATTCTATTTGGGAGACCAATTTTACTTGAATTTGAGCCTCCTGGAAAAATTAATCCTTCCCACTTGTCTGAATGTTATGACGAACTACTTCAATACTGCATACATCTGTCTAAAATTGCTTTCAGTCTCTCCTCTCAGGTTGCAGAAGCCTTACCTGTCCCAACTGATGTGCCTTGCCATGACGTGCAGCCAGGAAATTGGGTCCTGATAAAAGAATTCCGGAGGAAAGACTGCCTATCTCCAAGGTGGAATGGTCCCTTCCAGGTCCTGCTGACTACCAACACGGCTGTGAAGGTAGCCGAGCGAGATTCTTGGATACACGCAAGCCACGTGCGCCGCACCATTGACCCTCATAAGTTGTGTGAACTTGCCTCTCCCGACATATCGCCTCCTACTGAACCTGTCAGCCCAGAGCCAGAAGAAAACGACTTTCTACCGCTTTCTGAGAGAGAAATTGAATCACTTCTCCTGGACAAGGGATATACATCATCGGAAATCAGAGACCGGGACCTCGTTCACTACGCTCTCACTACAGGCCAGATCCCTTCTGGTCCTACTAGTCACATTGACATTTCACACGAATCTACACCCAACCTTGCCATTGACCCTACCGGCACTTTGTCAGAGGACGGTGGGTTTTCTGAAAGCTGTTTTCCTTCCTCCACACTTCCTTATAACCTCCGTCCGCGCAAGTGCTGAAAGGATTACAATCTCTGCACAATGGCTAAACTCTTGTTCCTCCTTTGTATAGGCCTTATTTGGCTCCAAAGGGGGAATGGTATTGGGACTAATACCTTTCTGCAGCTGGCAGAAGGTATGGCACGAGCCGCAAACAAAACTAACTGTTGGGTGTGTGCCTGGGCACCACAAAGCGCGCACAGTGGATACCCAATAGGTGCCCTTCCGTTAAACAAAACTGGACTAGTAAGTGATGCATTACTGGAACAAAATGACCAAACTGTGTGGTTCAACCAGACTGGGTGCATCCAATTATCATTTAGTGGTACAAGCCCCCTATGTAGGAATCTTACAGGTACCACCTTTGTAGGGAAATCAAGCTGTACACACATTATAACAAAGGTGGATGGGACACATGTATGGCATAATGGTTCCACTATGTCTACCACAAACCTTTGGTGTACTCTATTCAAACCAGAAATAACAACCATATGGGGAGGGACTACTAGTACAGACCTTTGCAAGGAAGGTAACACCACCTTTGCAAACCGAGCCATGATGATATATCAGTCTGACTCGTGGAACATGTACAATTATTGGTGGATATGCGGTAAATTTGCCTATAAAAGGCTTCCGCAAAATGCATCAGGGTTTTGTTACCTCGGTCTCGTGGCACCAGCTATGAGGATTGTTGACACTTTGCCACCAGGGCATATCAGGAACAAAAGGGATGGGTCTTGGGAAAAGGCATGGAACTGGATAGAACAAACTGCCCTTGCAGTAGCTGAAACTACCATTCTATGGGTAGGGCAGGCAAAAACCAATCATGATTTGAAAACAATGTCCCTGCTTATGGAGAAATTCATGAATACCACAGAGGGGGCACTAGGTGTGGTACAAGGAAATTTAAATGAATTGCGAATCTTTACCCAGCAAAACAGACTGGCTCTTGACTATCTACTAGCAGCTCAGGGAGGGGTATGTGGATTAATAGGCCCAGAATGTTGTGTTAAAGTTTCTGATGTGAGTTCAAACCTAACCACAAGGATAAAAGAAATCCAAACATTGTCTGTCCAGACAAAAACATTTAGAGAGCAGTTGCAAGACTGGAATCCTTTAAATTGGTTGGGAATAGGGTTAAGCGAACTCATGAAGAAGGTGGTGGCAGGAATATTGATGTTCCTTGTCTTAATATGCTCTATATACATAAAGATACAGCTAGCCTTATGCTGTATTAAAGGGTGCTTACAAAAGATAGAGAATGTAGCAGAAAACAAGGTACAACAGATGCTTCTGCTAAATGTACCGAACCCTCCCGAGAAAGACTACAAAGACACTTGCACGTCTGAGGATGAATGGGAAAGGATGCTTAAGATTAATTGTGATCCACAAGTGGATCAAAGGGGGGAATGAAGGATAAACTTAATTTGTTGTCAGTATGACCTCTGTGACACCTGGATGTTAAGTCTGGTCTTTGTAAAGAGGTACGTGCTTGAACTCAGGTGAGCAAAGGGAGGGGGGGAGGTAGGTAAAACTGGTTTGAACCTGTTGTAAGGCCTGCAAAGGGACTGAGGGGGGACAGATAATGATTGGAGGGAATTTGGTGCAAAGGGGCATGACCTGTATATGCATGCAATTGTAAGTGGTCAGTGAGAAAAAGGTAATTACCATGTAAGGTGGTACAAAAGACCTTGCCTTTTGTTTGGGAAGTTGCAGAAACTTTTCCTGAGAGTATCCTGGAGATTTTTGCCCTGGAATGCATTCCTGAATAAAGCTGGTTGCTTAAGAAGGGTGTCTGGAACTGATTTGGTAGGGGTTTTGGGCCCCCATCCGAACCCTCGGATTAAAAATTCTCCGTCAACGTTTATGACTATATGTCACTGCTTTTAATGTTAAAACCGTGATTTTATGTCAAACAAAATGGAATCGGTCGCCTTTGACCCCCTGGGCTCCATCTTGGGCTTTGCCCTCCCCCTGGGGCGCCCAGCGACCGTTGGGGAACCGGTTCCAACCGGGTTTTCCCGCCTTGCTGAGAGTTCCGCTCCCCTCAGGGCTCCCGCCAAGCAGCCAGTCGCTGCCGCCTCTGCCCCTGCTTGGATCCCTGCTCGCCGGCCAGCGCACTGATCGACCCGCCAGTTAACCCACCCGTGAACAGACCTAAAGCAAACCCTGTGAGAAGAAAACACAAAACCAGAGAATAACAGACTAGAAATGGCTCCTCCCCCGTTGCCACATTCACAGGGGAGCTGAAGAATCGCACTGGCTGAGAAAGTAACTAAAACAGTTTGGCTGAAATCAAAGCAGCTTTGAAATCAGACACTTAGCCCAGGAGAAGTTGTTTTCCCTGCCAGGTTCTCCTGGCTGCAATTAGCCCTGCCCATGAGCCCT